>VZRQ01009575.1:190811-244331 GCA_013397975.1 Machaerirhynchus nigripectus
CCCCCCCCGCCACTACCGGGGGAAGCGGGAAGTGACGTCACGACGGGCGGGCCGAGGGGCGGAGAAGGATGAGGGGCGGAAAGGGAGAGGCGGGAAAAGCTGAGGGGCGGGAAAGGCTGAGGGGCACCGCCCTCCCCGCCCCCTCAATAAACCCACATCACAATCAAGGCTTCATGAATAATTTATTCCATTTGAATTTTTTTTTTTTTTAAAAAGTATAAACCTTTTTTTTTTTCTTCATTTCCTCGATCACAATTTGTACAACTCAGTGTTTATGGCATTCGGCAGCAATAGTGTTTGTTCCTTAAATCGCTTTTTGTTTCTGTGTTTTGTCACGATAAATACGACGGCGGCTCGGCCGAGGGCACATGGCGGCAGCTGTGCGAGGCTCCCCGGCAAATCCAGCCGTGCCAGAGGGGTGTGGGAGCGGCTCCCTGACCTGTCCAGCCATGCCACAGTGGCGTTGAAGCAGCTCCTGGACCTGTCCAGCGGTGCCCGAGGGGCATCGGAGCGGCTCCTTGGTGTGTCCAGCTGGGGTGTTGGAATGGGTTCCCAGTGCGTCCGGCCATGCCAGCGGGGTGTCGGAGCAGCTCCGTGGTGTGTCCAGCTGTGCCATCGGGGCGTTGGAGCGGCTCCCCGCTGTGTCCAGCCGTGCCGGAGGGGCGACGTGTCCAGGCACGAGGCCACAGGCTGCGGCATCCCAAGCCAGCGCTCGGCAAGGTCCTCATATCCAGTTGACTCGGAAAAACCTAAAGCTCGATGAGTAACATCCTGAAAAAGTGACCCTGAGGATTGTGGTAGGTCCCAAATCCAGTTTTACTGTAAATTAAGATTTACTCCACTGAAAATGAAAAGTACACCCACAAATAATAATAAAAAAACCCTTTGAGTACGAAGCATAGTCCTGGGCCCTTTACTTAAAAAAAAAATTAAAACAAAATAGTAAAACCACCTTCCCAGCTGGAGGTTGCGAGACAGTAACGTTGTACAATGTCACCCCATTAACGAATTCTCCAAAGAAACCCAGATCAAAACAAGGTTGATGCAGCATTACTATCCCAACAGACTGATATGCGGTGCCATACTGTTGTGCAGCAAATTATATGGTGCAATAGCATTTTTTTAAAACGTTTTACTCTTATTTTTGAAAGCTTTAAAATAATGCAACATAATATTTTGATATTACAGTATTAACAAATAGTGCTTGATTAAAGACATCGGCAAGTCTTCATAGCAACACACAAAGTTAAAATTACCATCAGAGGTAAATATAGAAATACAATAATCTGCGCCATAACTGACAGCTAAGTAATAACATAGCTGAGGATTTAAATATAAATCCATTTATCTTTAATTATTTCAGAGAATGTTAGAAAGATCTAAATGTTACAGCTACTTTTAAAATGTGAGGGTTGTTACAAGTACAGCTGGTGGCCTTGCTGGTCTAGCAACAGGGTTTTCAGAAACCTAATTCAAACAGTAGTGAGTCAAAGGTGACTGAAAGGCTTCAATGCAGTAATATCTGGGTTAAGATATGTATTTTTAACTGGAATGGAAGGATCTCAGCTGCTTCTTTCATTGGAAGAGATAAACCTCCACAGCTACTTAAAGCACTGACAGGAACAACATTTTCTTGCAAGGCCATTTTGAAAAGCTGTAGCTGAAATTTTCAACTATTTAAGCTTGTACTTGCTAAACAACCTCGACTTACTGGATTGTGACAATTTTATTTATAAACCAGCTATTATGTGCACTTAAAATAGTTAAAGTAGCTAACAAAAAAAGTATGCCCAATATAGTAGTTGGCTCCGTGGTGCTGGCAGGTTTGATATGTACATAGCCGGCTGTGACTATCACTCCAGAAATGGCCCTTCTAATCTTTTATAGTGGTCATAATATTATAATTTACTTTAATTGCATTTGATGGGGGGAGGAGTGGGAAACTGGCAGCTTTCACAGTAGGAGTTTCACAGGGAAGGCTGGTCCAGGTAACAGAATACAGTTACACCAACGTTCAGCAGCTGATTCACTTACCTTTAGGAATACAAGTCAGATTGAACACAAACAAAGCCACACCAAAACCCAGCCCTTAGAACTTGGTTAACTGAGCCAGGGTTAGAAATAACCACTTAGCAACAAAGCTCAAAATAAAAAGGACATACACTTTGAAAATTCCAGTTTTAGGAGCACTTTTCCACTTCAAAAATGTCAACCAAATGAGAAAAAAACCTTCTGTAAGACAATAATGTGCCGTTTAATCTGCGGTGCATTACCGAGATAAAGTCATGGACAGACCCAGTTTTTAACTCTATTTATCAAAATATGCTAACTTCTGATTGCACTCATGTTGTTCTGAAGAAATGACTGAAAATTCTCATCACCAATTGTACAACTTCTTTATACAAAACCAAAAAAGTCGCTAATATTGTATGTACACGATTCAGTGAGACTGTTCATACGAAAAAAATCACCTCAGGCAGGTCTTTTGCATTTACGAAACGAGATTTTCATGAACACAGTAAGTTTGGTAAATGCAAGCAAATTCTTCCTTGTAGAGGGTTAACAGCAGGTGCACAAATGGATCTTAAAACTTGCTCCTTTTACAGGTTTAAACCAGCGAGACAGACAGTATTAAGACCCAGGACTTGGGTTATCGTGACAGGCTCCCAGGAGCGCTGCAGGAGTTCAGTTTTTCATCTGGCAGTCAGATAAGGAACCCAGAAAAAGCATCTGCATCTGCTCTTCAGCACCCGTAGGGGCTATTTTAGAGCAGCACCAGACATTTGGCATGTGCTAGGGAAAAGGAAGGAAACTACTGAGAAAAAATGGTGACTGGAGATAGAGGGAGACCTTTAGGAAAGCCTTGTGGTTTGTCAGTCCCTTCCTTGGGGAGGGCGAAGCCTCCTTGGCACATGCCCCAGCCAGAGCCTGAAAACGGGATATGGGGAAGGCCATACACTGATACTTGGGACCTTCACCACAGTGCCAAAAATACATGGAAAAGGAAAATGTTCAGGGTTTCGTGCTGTTTTTTTTTAACTAGTGGAATAAAATCTGAATACCAGAATTCACTGAGAATCTATATACACCACATTTTAGTTAAACACACACCAATCTTAAAGTCAAGATTGACTATTTTTGCATTTGTAAAATGGCTAGAGCTGGGCTAAATTTCAGCCTGGCAGGAGACTTTGGATAAGGTCAGAGTTTTCTGTGTGTTCCGCCTCAGATTCGCATTTTATCGCAAATGTAGAAGCAAACAATGCAGTGAGCACAGTGCCAAGAATATCCAGGGAGCAACAATGCACAAGAGATGTTCTTGTGATATTAAAACTTGTGTCCTGGAAGTGGATCTGAGAATCTAGCCACAGCCCTGAACCATAACACAAACTTCAATTGAAGAGTTTATTCGTTTTATTCTCACTACAAGTTAAACCACCTACAATATCACTTATATATTGCCATTGTTACTCTGTAAAGGTGTGATATAAAATGCTGTAAGACCCGGTACCTTTTCAATTTATATAAACACAGTGAACTTCATTACTGTACATGTACTCTGCAACTACAGCTTAGCTGTAAATCCCCCACACACAATGGTATGGACATTAACCCCTCTATCCCCATTAAACTGTACATCAAGACAATACAAATTTACTGTCCCCACCCACCCCTTACAAAAAAATAATACTCTAAAAGCAACCTACTGCAACTTTTAATTAAGACGATTACATATATTTTAGACCAATTGCTTTAAAGCAAGAAGGCAGTATAAACCTTCTAGGAAAATTTTTATAAAAGAGGTTAAGAAATATAAGACAATTTATACATTTAAAAACTTACAATAAATAAGAGATGCAGGCATTTTTGAATACTAAGTACTATAATCCAATACAAGAACATCTTGATGTTCTGAAGCCATAGGTTGAAACTTAATTGTTCCTCATGTTTCTTCTCATCTCCATGCTTTTAAAAATTCATTAACCATGACTGGGTACTATGGCTCATTACTCTTCACAAATACTGTGGCTGGGGAAAAATGGTTAATTTTGCTACTAAAAATGTTATAATACACTTTCTGATCATCATTCTGAAGCGTCCCCCATAGTCAGTGACTCAAAGACAGCAGGGCGATGGCTGCCCCTCTCACAAGTCAAAACAATATTTGCTGGAAGTAACAAGATTCATACCCCATCACAAACAACTTGCACTGAGAAGAATTTTAACTTAGTCCTGCAGTGAAATATCCCTTTTCCTCATTTTTGTCTTGCAAAATTCAGATGAAGATCACAGCATATTCATGATAAAGTTATACAACTGATTCAGCACCACAAAATGAATTGGGAGACATGACCGTCTGTCCTGGGTTGCAGGATCACAGGTTAGCCAGGAGAGTGCATTGTACTGTTCCAGAACAAACCTGAAAAACAAACCGCCTTCTGTCAGGTCAACACATTTTCTCACCGGGATTTTACACCCCTAATTTACTATAATCCACTTTCTTTGGCATCAGAAACATAAAATAGGTTTGCCAACATTCAGAGATAACATGTCTTCCAAAATAGTACAAGTAGTTCAGAGCTAAACTTGCTTTCAGTGGGAAACTGTCATTGTAATTGTCTATGCTTAATTCATATCAAGAGGTTCACATTAAAAAAAAACAGGAAAAAAAAATCTGATGTTTTCTCAATTACTCTCCAATGTTTACATAGGTCTGGGCTCCTGTCCTTCAGCATTTCAGATTTTCCACAAGATTGCAGTGCAATGTTCTTGCTCAACTATTGCTGTCTTCTGTGTGAGACCTCAAACTCTCTTCTGGTTTGAGGAACTCCGTGTTTTTCAAACATTTTCAAACACTGATTAGTTAAAGAAGGGCTTAGAGATGTTTGGTTTTAATTCCACCGTTCTGTGACACGTAATCACTTAAAGCACAGCAATTTATCCGCACTAAGGATATCAGCTGTGCAAAGAAAAAAACTCACAGCAGGAAAAACAAACATGCAGCTTCCCTGCAGCAGCATTTGAAATTAAATGCACAATATTTTTGCAAGTTATCAATGATAAATACCTGAGCACATCAGAAGTTTGATTAGAATCAAGTGGATGGGAGTGTTTACTGTGGAGTAGCTCGTCTGATTGCACTGAAGGCACGTGGAGGTGCAAAGAGGCCTGAGGAAGGAAGAAGGAAGCCAGAAGTTACTGCCTGATCAACTACACCATATTTCCTTCCCCCATATTGTTGTAGCTTGCAGTCACCTTCTCTGTCTGACACACAAGCCAAAACAAATCTTATCCTTAGGCCATCAACAAGTTCAGGAACTATCAGAATATAAGATCTTCCTTTATATTCTCTCACACAGTTCTCTCCTAAAAGCACAGTGCTAGTAGTGCAATATATTTTAGTGGGTTTTTAAATCCCTTTTCTACATTAAGTGATTATTAAAAAAGCAACTCAAGTGGCCCAAGACGTCTAATAACACACAGACTTGGAAGTTGAGTTGCTTTCCATAGGCCTGGTCTATTTATATTTCATATATAGAGCTACTTAGTGTAAATAATAAATCCTCTCTTCAAAATAATAACCTATACCAAAGCCACATCTGAGCTTCGGCCAAGGGGAACTGCTAATCCAGACACAAACAAGCCTGCAGAGGATATCTCTGTATCATTAGAAAACAAAGCACAGTATTAGAGATGCTGATTTGTTAATAGAGAAAGTTTCTCTGTGTACCAGTGTATGGCCTTAAATGTGCCAAGTATGTCTTGATTGTGCCATAAGGAGATAAGGGGCTCAGACAATACCCAGACAGATGATACAATGCCTATAACTTGGCAAAGCCAACATGGAAGAACCAGCTTTTATGCTTTGTGCAATACAGAAAGAGATTAATATATTCCTTATTTTATCCCTATGCAACTGAGATATTACACTATTGTGTACCTCCCTCTCTACCACCAGTCCTCATGGGAGTCCAGCCTTTACCAGAGCTCTGTCCAGCAACTCAGCCTGGTCTTACAAAATCCTGGAGCACAAAGCCAGGAAAAAAAAGAGTCCAGACTACCAGGAAGAAACCACGAGCAAGGCAGAACCTTCCAAACAGCCAAATCTCAAAAATTTAACACCTGCTCTCTCCTGAGGCAAAAGCAGGACTATTCCCAGAGACAGGCACTGCCTTTGGTTTCTCCAGGACAGTTTTCACCCCCAGATCCCTCAGGCTGCACAAGTCTCTGCCAGTACATTACCTTAAGAAACAAGGGACACTGATTTTGTGCTTGAGGACACGCTGACCAAAACCAGTCAGGCAATGGACCTGCTTTGGCAGTTGACACAAAATAACCGAGGGCCAGTGGCTGCTGCAGTATATTTGTTACTTCATCATGAGATTCTGTGGAAAGCAATCGATCTGTGCCTTGACCCTGGAACACAGCAGGCAATGGTTTCGGATTAGGAGGGCACAAATTTAATACAAATTATCTGTAGCTTCTGAAACACAAAGCATTTTGAAATATCCAAGCATAACACGACAATCCAATATTCAAGTGACTCAAAAACTTTTCATTCCACAAAAGAAAATCAACAGATGGAGAAAAAACAGACAAAACACACGCACATACAACTGTATTTACTCCAGTACTTACCTTGCCCATATCACCTCCATGGGGGTAGTGGGACCCTGGAGAATGCACAGGGGATCCACCAGGAGATGCAGGAAGAATATTTATAATATCGGGATCAAGATCATCTCCAGTGTCTAACAAGTCAAAGATTCCCATTCCATCTGCTCCATCTGGAAAAAGAACAAGACCAGTGAATTCCCACAGTTTCACTATGAGCAGGATATGGCAATACATTCAGAAAAAAAGAGATTTTCCACAGAAATGGAAATGGTTCTTAGGAAATTTTTCTAAGGAAACGGTTCCTTAGAATGAACAGTTTATTCCTATGATAGGGGGAGTGACGAGGAGTTTTTACAAGGCAAGAACAAATCCAAAGTACAAACCATTGTTTGTGTTAAAGGCCAGATCCAGGTTCTCAGTGGTGTAAGTGGATGATGCCACTTGCACGGATGCAGACGTGGGGAACACCAGGATGTGAGTGCAGGACGTGTCCTGGGGTGTGTTCAGCTGAGACGTTTGCATGTTCAGGGTGGTGCTGCGCCCGAACACGGAGCCCGTGGATACAGAATCTTTGGGAGAGAAATCAAGCATTTCCTTAGTCTTGCAAAGCCTGAACTGTTAGTTCTGGTGCCCGAAAGAGAGAGAGAGAGTTTCCCAAATACAGCGCATAATAATGAAGGATCCCTGGGGTTCCATGGCCACCAAGCAAGCGCTGAGAATGCTGGGGGAGTCTGCAGCAGAGATCCCACACATCCTGCACATGTCCTTCAGCCTCTTGCTGAGGGACTGCAGGTTCCGGCGGCTCAGCAAACAGCTCCAGTCTGAGGGTGGAAATGTCATTATTTAGGTTTTCTTCCAGAAACAGGGACGGACACACTTAATATTACTGAAAAATTAAAGCTTCAAATCAAGCTTTAGACTCTAAAAACCCACTACTGTTACCTTTTAATTCCCCATGTCCTATTCTTCCTAAGCGGCCAATTACAACTCTCCATGGCAAAGAGCTCATCTGCACAAGTCCCAAGCACCATTCCCAGAGTTTCTGGAGACCAAGTCTGCGGGCAGAACCCTTTTTCCTGCGAGCTCTAGAATTAAGAAAGAAGGGAAAACAAAGCTGAAACCCACCTGCAACAAATTTTTAATGCCACATTTACAACTTTTTTGTATTAACCTGAACATTCACAGGACCCAAGAGCGTTGGTGTTGCAGTCCATCGGCTGCAACTTCAGGTTTTTTGGGTTTTTTAAATTAATCACGTTGTAAAACTGACCTTAAAAGCCAGTAAGTGAGGAGGGGAAGTGTGAACACACACAATAACACTCAAGAATCACATGAAACTAAACAATGCTCTTTTAGAATTTTAACTCAAAACAATATGCACATATTAGGGAAAATGCTCATCTGCTTTAGCCAGTTTTGCAACACAGCGAGTCTACAAAAGTCAGTTATTCTTACAGCACCAAACCCAATCTAATTCTTCAAGGGGAGTGAAAGAAAATATACTTGCTAAAAATGAATTAAACAGTTGGGTTCTTACCTGTTTGGTACATCAATATTAATTATGCAAGTTTCTAACTGCTCTCCATAGAGGTCTGTACAGGATGCAAGCAGCCACCTCTGATCATGAGACAAACAGTAGCCCACAAAAAGCACGTTATACTTCTGGCCAGCTTCTCCAAAGGTTTCTCCCAGCTCTGTTTGCTTGTCCTTTACTGGAGCCAGTATAAAAGGAGGGGTGTAGAGTCGAATACACTCAGGTCTCTAGAAAGATGACAGAACAGATAATGAAGTTTGGTTATTCCTAACATGAAAGATGGTTGGTTGATAAGCAGAGACCTTTCTCTGATCTGGGTAATTCCGCAATCCCATTAACAGTACTCACATCAGGGCTCCTAAGAGCAGTTTCCATGGCTAAACCTGGGCCAAAGCCAGTTAAGGTTTTCACGTTGGTGGAAGTTGGGAGAGGTCTCCGACACTGAGTGAAAGCTGAAAATGCCAAAGATTTTAAATGCTGAGTGTAAATCTGCCGGTCCTCGTGTTTCACAGGCTGGAGCAGGTACTGACATGGGACAATCTAGAACAGAGGAGAGGAGAAAAAAAATAAGTCATTGTTTCATCAATAGATCAAATGGCTTTTGACACAGATTCCAGTACAGGACAAGCAGCTTTCCTGTGCTTCACTCATCACTGGAGTGAGCACTACATTTCCTCTGAGATAAGACTGGTGAGTTTGAAATGTACCACAGGATTCAGCTTTGGTTAATAGCACCCAAACTGCTCTAAAAGCTATAACCTAATAATTTAACAGCTGGAGAACTGTAAGTAATGTTTGCAAAGGAAATCAAACTTTCACCTTGAGGGCATTATTGCCCCCAAAACACAGCCAAAGCCAAGGATACTCTGTTTGTTTCTGTTGGCTCACCTGCACAGAAATTATGTTCTTGATGTTGGGAGGAAGAACCTGAACCATCTCTAGAAAGCAGCGCAGCAGTCCAAGTGTCCACAAACTAGAGGAGCTACTGTTCTCATCCTTTTTTTCATATGTGAAAGGATCAATTATGTAAACTACAATTGCAGGTGGATAGGTGATAGCATGTGAATCTCCGTCTGTGGGGACTCCGACTTTATCACGATCCATAGTGCTGGAAATGAAATTTTGAAACCAGTTACAAACAGCTGAGTTTTATAAAGATTTGGTTTTACTTCAAAACTAGATCAAATTGTCAATTATTAATCTGAAAGACCTTCGAGTCAACTGTGGTGTAAGAAACAGTCTTTTTATGTCATTTTTGTATAGGAGCTTATCAGTAACTCTAAATCCCTTTTCTTTCCTTTAGCCTTTTTTATTACAGCAGCTCAACAGCTCAACTATTGCTTTCAGACGGAACAAGAATATCTACAGTAAGAGCTGTCTTCACCACTCTAACTTTGATTACAGAAAATAGAACTCTAAGATGGTGCCAATTATCTATCTCCCCCTCCTTCCCCAGCCCTTTAAAATACTGAAGTGAGTAGTTTAGTGAATTTTCTGTCTTTAGAGAGAGAAGGAAAAAAAGGAAGTTTATTTTTGTACCAGAGCAGACACTGAGATGCACTTAGTACTGCAGCTACAACTGGAACCAAAAGGTTCAGCTCCATCACAACTGAACTCTCATTCTCCCTAAAAAGCAGCTTGGTGAAAATAATTACAGGATTTTTATTGAAGGGGTGAAAGTGCATTCATAAGTTCACGTCAGTTGAGCTGACTTTTCAGCTGAAGGTGTGACTGCAGTCCCCTACCTTTCAGAAACCTCTGGATGGGGCTGTGCAGGTGCTGCAGCTGTGTCTCCAGACATCCCTGCTGTTTGCAGTGTTGGCTGTTGCTGCTGCCCCCCAGTTTGCCCATTTGGGACTGGTGCAGCCTGGGCGGGCAGGGAGGCAGGAGTGGTATTGTTCATATTGCTGAAAGGTGGGAATGAGGAAGGCTTGCTCGTTGGAATGCCACTGCCCAGACTGGCAGAGGAGGAGGACGGGGCAGTGGTGGTCAGGGTGGAGTTGGCTGTAGTGGCTGCAGAGGACATGGCACTGGTGGAGGTCACTGTGATGGTGCTGCTGGTGGGAGCTGTGGGAGCCGACGACGGAGTGTTGGGATTTGCAGCAGGGGCTGTCACTGGGGGCAGAGCAGAGGCCGCCTGGCTGGAGGGAGGGACCAGGTTTGTTTGGGAAAGTAAAGAATTGTCCAGAGGCTGAGAAGCAAGGTAAGGACCTAAAACCAGGAAAGAAAGCATAAATTTTATATTACAGCTGTTTTGATGCTTATTTCATCTATGGAAGTCTATAGTTCTAACAAAACAGAGCAAACCTTGAGCATACATTTTACCTCTCAAATTAAAATACCTGTATTAAATTTTCAAATTCTGATATCTTCATAAGAACCTTCCAGAAATATCAAGAAACCTATCTTTAACATAATTTTTTTTCCAGATGTGTTGAATTGCTGAAAATCACTGCTTCAGAATCCAAGTCACCAATACAAGAAGACAGCCAAAGTCCCTGTCAGGCAGCCACACTGCCATTCCCTAAGGGCACTGCTGGATGGTAAGAGGCCGTCTCAGCACATATTCAAATATGGCTTAAAACCAGAAAACTGTCCCAATCAATAAGACAACAGGCCATAATTCCTTCTTCCCTATTGCAAAGGAGTAAGTGGAGTATGAAATAAGGAACATTAAAAAAAGGTCATACCCAGCTCATATCTGCAAACTTGAGCGTAGAGTTTGAGTTTGGAGAACGCCTCGTTGTTGGCATTGGCTGTCTGTGAGAACCACTCCGTGACCAACTTCTCCGAGAGCTTCTTGGAGGCTGTAGGTCCAACCCTCATGATCCCATCAGGCAGTAACTTACAGATAGGTCTGTGCTGACCAAGCCTGCAGGACTGCAAAGAAGGGGAAAAAAAAGCCTTAAAACAGGTTAAATATCACACAAAGGATATATCATCTAAAGGCAGAGAACTCTCAGTTTATTTACAATATTCCAAAGTAACATTTTAGTTCTGGAATTCCACCAGTAGGAAATGTTGAATAGTGATTTGATGGCTTATTTTCAGCGTTTTCCTAAATGCAAGAAAACCAGGCTGATAATCATCTACTCTAATCTTAACACTCTAATCTTCATCCCAATCCAAGCAGTACAAGCATGTAATTAATTAATTAAATGGAGGTAACACAATTAGCGTGGCAATGCAGAGCTTTGCCACCGGGTGGCGTTTATCGGATGGAAACGGCGAATACTGAAAGGAAAGGGGAGCAGCACGAACAGCCCTTATCTTCCAAGTGCCCGTTCCTAAAATCCCTCCGAGCAGCTTTCCCAGATAGCATTCTGAGCAGGCGTCGCTATCAGCTCCGACAAGCCTGATAAGTCCTTATGAGCACGTATTAGAAACAGCCTTTCCCAAATCCATTTCACTGCAAACTGCCACAAATCCTGTACCTCGTATATTGCAGTCAGATCCCTAAAGAAGCTTTTGGCTCCGTTGAGCAGAGCCTCGTTCTCCGGGCACACCACAACATAAGCAACGTCTCGCTGAGATCCGTAAGGTTCCAGCATCAGCCTTTCCCAGTAGGGCAATGCAAATGGAGACAGCACCAGGAAATCGTAATCGTATCCCAACAAAAATGTTGGGATTGGCAGTGGTTCCGGGGACTCATCAGTTCCTGGAAAAGCAAGACATGTTTTTAAGCAGAAAGCTTAAAATTAACTTCAAGGGAACATGAATAGAACAGCCCCTGGTGTTCCCAGCATTTCACAGGAAGGAGCCCTGGCTATCAATGGAATAGTTCTCCTTTTACAGATCCATAGTGTAGGATCCAACCCTCTGCAAAAACCCATCAGCTGATTGTTTTTATTTGAAATATCTCAGGGCCTCAAGAAGAAGTTCCACAGTGTTTTATATTTCTGTCACTACACAGACAATCAGGAACAGATCTGCACTGTCCAGGAAGCCTTTTCCCACAGAGCCAAAGCAATCAGGGACCAAAGACAGGAAAAAATGTAAATATTCTAAGCAGATGGGTAAAGGGCCAGAGAAGGAAACAAACTTAAGAACATGCATTTATATGTACTGTAAATGTATAATTGCCATGTTCTAAATATAGCTACAAAAGATCTGCTGGTGAAAGGTCACTCTTGTAACACAGTGGTAAATCAATCTCACATGCTAATGAAGTCATTAAATTGTGAGTGCACAAAATTCACCTTCTGCCTGTAAATGCATCACGTGTTGGCCACTCCAAACATTTATCAGAGACAAGACACTGAATAACCCAAATCTTGAACACAGTTCTGACAGTACTGAGCAATACAGCACACTGTCTCGAGCATTTCAAAATCAGTATTTTTAACTTCCTATTTTTAGAGTAATTAAAATGGGGTGAATAGAAGAATTTCGAGTATAAAACCCTGAACAGTTACTCTGTTTTTAACATTAAATCCATCTTTGCAATTTCAGTCCCTCACTGGGTGAAGTGTCAGGTGTATTCACACAGTGCAACTGAAGCTGTAAATTTCAAATGCACATCTTTAATTCATGGCCTGTTTTAAGGAATATAAATATTTTCTGTTTTTCTAAAGAGAAGAATTCTCCTCTGTCTAATAGCTCTCGTTAGTTTAAAGAAAGGTCAAGTGCTGTTCAGAATTCCAACAGGCTGAGCAGCACCAGCCAGCGAGCTGGGGCGGATGGAGCAGAGGTAGGAGATCCCATGGAGCCGGATCCCATGGAGCCATTACCGTAGGAGCCTCTCCCAGCCATTTTGTGGAACTGCTGCCACGTGAGGGGTCCCTGCACCCCCCAGGACCGGACCGTTCGCTTCTTCTGGATGGCGTCCTGCAGCACGGGCTGGAGCGAGAGCAGCATGCGGAGGATGTCCTGGGAACACTGCATGCTCACATCCACCACTGCGGGGACACAAACGGGGTCAGGGCAGCTGCACAACAGCCCACAGTCCCAGACCACCTCCATTTTAAGTGCTCTCTTCTAAAAAACACATGCAGGCCACCCAAAGGCTGGGATATATCAAGTTGAGCGGATTTACAGTTCTCCCTCTTCCCCTGACAAAATACACAGATGGATTATTTTCCTAATGTTTTATTTTCCTCTAGAATTTTTCCCATTGAAAAGGCTCCCATCTTATGAGTTAAACTGAGGGAAAACACCCTAAAATAAAAACAAAACAAACAAAACCACTCAAAACCCCCCAAGCAAGTTGTAGAAGCCTGAAACTCCCAGACTGTCCCTCCCAACAAAGGCGGATTTGCAGGCTGCCACCCAGTGCTCATTTCAGAGAAGTCGAGGGGAGCCTCGAGCAGACTCAGCCCATTTCATCCAGAGCCACCTCTGGGTGATTTCAGGTACAGGGCTTTAGAATGAAAAGCTGACACAAAATTTGGCATGGCTACGATTTCCAAGTCTTCTGTTTTAAAGTATCTTTACACCTTTTTATCCCAAATACCACAGTCACAGTAACACGGAGTCTTACCCTGGGTGCCTGAAAACATCAATTTATCTGCAGCCTGGGCTTTCCAAGTTAATCCCCCAGCAAGGCACAGGAACCTGGCTGTGTTCTCCCATGAGTTCTCCTCATCTTCACTTACAACTATGAATTGCAGCTACCTGTGATCCATAACTTTATGTTTCACCCTAACCCTGGTAAGAGTTGCCACTTGAAAATTCTATTAGAGAACAGTAAGCAAATACACACAATAAAGGGTATTCCAGGAGACACTGCATCATTAGTCAGCCCCTCGAAGGAAAAATCCAAGGATTTCTGGCAGACCAAACATACAGTGAAGGCTACAATAATGCTTTTTTTGCCACATGTGCCATTAACCTACTGCCCCCCTCTCCTCCTTAAAGAAGGAGGAAGCCGACTGAATCAGGGCTGTTGTTTAATTCTGCCACAATGGCCTTGACAATACTGTCACCACTTGAACCCCCTGCACTTCCTACAGGCATCAATCATTCCAGAGCCTCTGTAGAGCCAGGCACTAAAAGCTCTTTAAAGGATAAACCCAGTGAAGTGTTGTGGACACTGACAGTGGTCTCACGTTACACTTCAGATATATATTGGGAATTTACAACTGAGAGTAGCCAAGGCCTTTCTCTGCTTGGTGATCAGCACAGGGCATAGAAGGGCTGGTTATTCTGAACACCATCAACCAGAAGTTTTACAAGCACACAGGTGGCAAAAACATCCTGAAGCACTCAAAATCCACAAAGGAAAACTGCAAAAAACGACCCTTCAAAAACAAAAACCCAAACAGGGGGACAAGTAGAAAATAAGCTGTTTTCAATATTTACCATTTCTTTTTGACCAGTGGTGCAAGCAAGTAGTTTTCACAAGTGCTTCATCAACTTTCCCTCCTGACATATTGTCCATGAACTGCCGTCCATGTTCCAAGGCTAAGTAGCAGTCATTGCAACAATCCCTTTCTTCTACACGTACCAGGTTGCTAACGGCACCAACTTTGGGGATGGAGTCTTGGTCTGCTGCTCCAAAGGGTGAGAACAGGTTGGTGCATTGATCCTGCAGCAACAGTATCAAGTCATCGGGCAGTTTCTCGGGTTCTTTCAGCCCTCCACTGCCGTGTTCAATGGAAGTAGCTCTGAGAGCTTCGAAGCGTTTTTCTGCTTCTTTGCCACACTCCGTGTTTCGCCCCAGAATATCCAACTCATCTTCAAGAAACAGCCCGGAACTGTTGCCAAATTTTCTATTCATAACAGCACTGAAACCACAGGTACACCTATACTGGGCCTCTTGTGTTGGATCAGGAATGTAAACTCCAACATCAGCACCTTTGATGTTCATATTGCAAACACAAATGCAGCAGCTGTCAAAGTTGCAGTCTTTGAAGAGGTTCATGACGGACTCGGAGAGGATGAGATTCACGTACAGGCTGTGTGCCTCGGGGATGGAAGGCACCGTCGCGGGTTCCACGGAATTCAGCGGCCGACACGTGGAGGGCGTGGAAGCTGGGGAGTACAAATCCGAGTTCTCGTATTTCACTGAGCCCTGGGCACTTGCAGGCCCGCCAGCTCCACGGGGCGTTCGGGGAGTCCTTGGTGTTCTGGGAGTTGGGAAGCGAGGGGTGGAAGGAGAAGGGAGGATTCCAGCCCCGCTGTTGCTGGGAGGGGCACTGCTCGGGGGCATCCCGAACGGAGTATGGGTCTGTGGGGTGTAGGCAGGGCCGTACTCCTGATCCATGGTGCTCCCATCACTGACAGCAGCCACAAGAGAAGGAAAGGCTTTAAGTACACAACATATTGGGTTTGAAGTTTAAGACTCAGATTTCTAAAGAAGGACCTTCCTAATTACTATTTGCTTTTTTAAGCTAGTCTTTCATAATCCACAGCAAGGTTTTCATTCCCTGAGGAACTTCAAGAGCATTTGTTCTAAATGACTTTGCAGGACTCCCACTGACAGCACCGTTAAAAGAATCTCTCTCTGCCTCCTTTCGTCTTTTCCTTTGCACAAAGCTCCCAGGAAACAAGTGTGGTCAGAATAAATTATAAATTCTGTGGTTGTATGGAGTCTAAAGGACACCTTTTTCATTCATGCTTTATTTACATGTTGTGTTGACACACACTAAGAAAATAGACCAGATCTATTGACAGCAGATTCAGCTGAATCCATGAGGAAAGTATCACCTGGAAATGTTTAACATTTTCTTTCCTAAGCACCTGAGTATGTCCAAAGACTTGTAAAGCTAATGAGACCTGGAAACGTGTTGCTTATGAGTAGCCTTAACAGAAGCAACATCAGGATTTAATCCAAGATTTAATATTCATATAATTTTATCAAGAAATACACAACCTCCTTGCTGCCTGATCCATTTATACCAGCTACTGATGCAGAAGAGAAAGAGAAAGAAATCTTTTCCTCAAGAGGAGCTGGCAGCAAGACCATCCCTACCAAATGCAGGGTACAGAAATGTCCCCTGCAGTTCTGCTGTGACCAGGCCCAGTCACACAGGGCACAGGAAATGTTTTCCTAGTCCCAGCACAGCTGAGTTTACTGCTACTTAAGAAAATAATTTAAGAAACAGCAGCACCACCTACTAAGCCCTTCCAGTACCAACTACACCACTGCAAAAACAAAGTCCCAGGTTTACATTTATCTTGATTGTTACCATCTTCATTACTTATTAAACCTGGACTTGCACCATTAAGCTTCCCCAAGAAACCTTTAAAGGAGACAACAAATAAAATGTATGTACAGTTAAGAAGCTCTTTGAGAAGAGAGTCTCCTGCAGTAGGTTTAACCAGAAGGATGTTTTTAAAGGCTCTTGTCAGTTGTATAAACACAGAGTATATACAAATATTCCCATTACTGATTGACAAAACAAGTATTTAAGGGTGGCAAAGTGAGCACCTCACAAAGCTTAACCCCCTGTGGTCGTACCCATCTTTGATGAAAGGCATGGCAGGGCCTGGAGGAAGCAAATCCAGCTTTCCCACAGTCCAGCTCTGGCGGTAAATGCATTCCTCGGGCAGTTTGATGGGAGGAAGACACTGGCTGGGAAGAGTCTTCAGTGGTGCAAACATGGAACATCCCACTAAAGCTTGACAGTTCTCAGGTTTATAAACATAAGAATAATCCTGGAAGTCAGACATGGGAAAGCATTAGCGTGTAAATTAGATCACTGTAGCAATTAAATGCTTCTCCAAAAAACAGGACTAAGTTCAAACAGCAGCTCTTTAATCTAAAATTCTGACACAGCTACAAGAGAAAGCTGAGATGTGTACACACAAAATTCACAATACACCAAAACAAACAACAGTGAACTGCAGTGACTCACAAAAAACTCAGGTATTACTCTCTCTTGAAGTTTAGGTGGTAAAACACTACATACTTACTGCAAAGTGTACTACCTCCCCCAGAATAATGCAGGAGAAGTTACAAATTGTACTTAATCTCCCCCCATTCCTACTCAGATTTAAGTAATGAACTGATCAATAACCATCACAAGCATTGATCAGGGCTATCAGCACTACCTACCTTGATTTCAGCAGGTTTGGGGCTGCAGAAACCCTCATCTACTTCAATTCTGAACTGAGCTCCCACAGTAGAGCTATTCCCTTCCAGCACTGTTCCTCCAAGTGTAGTGTCCATGCTGCCATACTCCTTATTGTTCATGTTCATTGGAGAAAACCCCATAATATGTTGTTCCAGTGAAGGGGGAGTTGGATACATTTTGTGGAGATCTGCAGTGCCTAATTTCAGATCAGAAGCAGACTTTAGAGCATGAAAACTTTCTAAAGTGTTTCCCGAGTCTCAAAATTTCACAAAGGCAAATGAAGGATACATTTCCAAATTGCCACAACATATTAGAGTCAAATGTTTAGAGCTAGTAGTCTCTTTAGGCAAAAAGAAAACACGAATAAATCTTACTTATGCATGACAGTGGGTCTAGATTTCCTGTTTTTGCCTCTTTGCAGTTGGATTTGTCATCAGTGCCGTTCACTGTTCGTTTAGATCCAGGCTAAGAAAGAAGTATTGTCATAAAATCACTTCAGACATAAACACATGTTCATGTTTCCTGCTAACAGGAAATCTCACCTGCACATACAAAGCTGAGACATTGTATAATATTAAGAAAAATTAAAATAGCTCAGAAAATTAAAAAAGCTCAGAAGCCGAGGTTGGGGTTACACTTGTTCTTAATTCTTGGAACCCAGAGGACCTCTCCCAACAGGTCACAATCTTATTGAAGGGAAAGAGCAGCTACAAAATAACCCTCAGCCTGTTAGCAGCCAGTAAAAGAAGCTAAATTAGGCCTGCCCACAGTCTACCAGAACAAACCATAACACTCCCAGAGCCACATTAACATCACTGGCTACCACAGGAACAGAAAAGACAAACACAAATCCTGCAACAAGAGATACAGGGAAGAAAAACTGTCAAAAGTAAAAGAATAAGAGATATTTTACCATATTTAAACAGTTCAGATGTCTACAGAATGTAAGTGTTCATGTTTAAGAGTAAACACACTTCCTTTACATCCTGATGACCTTTGATGGCTGTTAAGATCTTTCAGCCCTTACTCAGCTACAGCTCCCATTAAAGTTGATGGGCATTTTGTCTGGGTAAGGGGATTTAGGATTAAGCATGGAGCAAAGCACAGTTCAGAAAAGACAACTGATTACAAACAGTATTGAAATAGAAACTAGAAAGATAATGGATTCAGAGCCATCAGAGACTGCAAGAGAAACTGTTCCAAGATAATAGCTGCTGCAGAGAAGCAGCTTATTTGGCAGAATGTCCAGTGTTTAAATGCCTTTTCTCTTTCAGAAGCAGCTGTTTAGTCTCAATATTACCTTGATGAACCAGTTAAACAGAGCCCAGACCACAGGAAAAGAGCACACTAGGACCTGCTGAATCTGTACAACTCTAACTAAAGGTATGTTCAGGCAGCACATACTGTGGGGATTGTAAGGAAGTAAGATCAAAAGGTTGTTTGCACCAAAAATCTGCCTGCATGAGTCAACCAGAACAGTCCGTTTGCCACTGAGGGGCCACAGCTCTTGTTTGTGTTCATGTTTTGCAACCTCTCCTACAAATGCCAGAAAAAAATCAGACCCCAAACCACAAAAAAACAAGAGTTGTTCCTTGCTGGTTTTTGGCTGGCACCTGCCAGGACTCTTTGTACATCACTCACTGTGAGTTCATCTTCATCAGAATTGAAGAGATTGTCCAGGTCAGTGTAGGACACCACCAGGTCTGTCTCGTGGAACAGGCTGGTCGAGGCAGTGCGGGCGTGGGCAGCCAAACGTTGGGCATCTGTGGAGAGAGACCAACATCACAACACTGGCACTGCACCTTCATTAAAAACTTCATTAAAGAGCTCTTTCCACAGCTGGGGGAAAGGAAACCAAGGGGAGGTGAGACGTCCTTGGTTCTACTCGTCCATCTTACACAGAGGTGAGGGCCCTTCGATTTTAGAGCATTTGGGTTTTATAGCCAATGTTTGTTTGCAGGGTGCAACAAAGAAATGTTCCAAGCAGACTGAAGGGAAATACAAACCATAAAACACAAAACTTAGCAGCCTATTAGAACCTATTGACTATTCCAGACACCATTAATATAACACAATTAAGACAAAGAGGGAATAAAAGCCTCTTTACCTTGCTTGACAGAAGGACTAAACAGAGACATTGCATCCTCTCCTTCATGGGACAGAACTGTAACACTGGATGTCCCATCCTCAGCCTATTAAAAAAGGAGAGAAAAGTTTGCTTAAATTAATGGGTGGGGTGGGAGGTATTTGATGTCCCTGTGGGAATTCTGTACCTGGAGAAGTATCAGGTTCTCATTACCCTGTGAGCTCAGCAGGGACAGGCTGGGGGCTGGTGCTGGCTCAGGGAGAGCAGAGCTTGGGCTGCAAACACAGGGTTTGTGTTGGGGATAAATTTACAAAGCAAGTTGTGGATTCTTGCTACAGCACCTTAAGGAAAAACCCCTGCTATCAAATGCTACACATTAACTGTACCAGTTCCTGAATGGAATGCATCCACACACAACTAATTCTAATAAGCAAATTTATTTCATAGACCAGCCCCAAGTGCAGTTATATTTTCTCTTTTTCTGTAGGTGCCCTTTGGCTTTAGGTACAAGTCTCACGAAGCTGCACTAAAGCACAAAAAGAGAGTAAAAATTGCAATTCACTGGCCAGGGAACGAGTCAGGGCTCACCTCACCTACCCCCAGACCTTTCCAGTCATGAACAAAGCACTTGCCTTGTTCTCCCTCTCTCCCCAGGCACCTGCCAGCACCTATTTCCACAGAGAGGCCACTGAGCCAGACTGATCCAGCAGCTTTCTACTCATAAACCCTGATGCAATGGCACAACCAGTGTGTCAAAAAAAAAATTCTAGGTGCCCCTTAGAGACATGCTGCTTAATTTCATTGATCATTTCTGCTAGAATATAATTCGGTTTTTAATTTGCTTCTAAACACATAA
This sequence comes from Machaerirhynchus nigripectus, assembly GCA_013397975.1. Taxonomy (NCBI): domain Eukaryota; kingdom Metazoa; phylum Chordata; class Aves; order Passeriformes; family Dicruridae; genus Machaerirhynchus; species Machaerirhynchus nigripectus. The sequence goes on from VZRQ01009575.1 coordinate 210,923, forward strand.
AGAAGGATTTAAATTCTATCCGGTGCCTAAAGCAATTTGTTTTAATCTCATCACTGGTTTGTATCCTCACTCCTTTACTCACCTTGTGTTTCTTCCCCACTTCCCTCTCAATGTTCTGCCTGTCCTTTTTGCTGTCAGGAAATAGGAATTCCACATCTCCATCCACAAAGGCATAAGGATCAATTTCAGGTTCCTGGTCAGCTTCCGTTGCTACAGCTGTTAAATATTGGTTTTTACTCTGATACTGTTGCACCAGTTCATCTGAAACCTTCAAAGGTTTCCTACATTGCACCATTAATCTGAACAGAGGAAAAATAAAAATCACAAAATCATTATTTATCATTTATTATGTGGAATTATTTCTGCTATCACACAGCCTTTACAAGAACAACCTCATCTTCCCACTTCCTTCCTTCACAGCCTGGCTTCAGAAAACTTTTGGGGATGAAGATTAAATCATTACTCATTTAATATCACCTCCTTCCACACATCAGATCCAGCCCTGTGATTCATCCTGCCCCTCTCTCCTCAAGCACTGTCAATTCACATAGAGATTAGTAATTTATCCCAGGTCATGGCTGTCATTTATGATAAGGCACAAATGGATTCAACTCTCCACATCCACTAAAAGAAACTCACCAGGCTAAAGAATTACTCACTGCATTCCCAAAAAAAGCCCAAGCAATAATCACAAGTAAAGCACACAAATGCCACTGTGCTCAGGAGCCATTTATATCACTTAGATCAATACAAATGAAGCTTGCAGCACACCAGTAACTAATTTACTAATGAGAAAAATCAAACCACATTTGCCTTTATCAGCATTTTTCTTTTGTTAACATTCTGAGCCAAAACTGGAGCTGGTAAGTACACAGAAATTAAGGTTTTCTCTCAGGAGTATTGGTTCCACAAATGTAACATTGCACCAGGAAAAAAAAGGGATTGCAAGGAGAAAACTGCTCTGATTATGAGCTGCAGATCTGCCCCTGAACCAGCTTTATTTCCTGTACCCCAGCACACAAAAGGCCCCAGGAGAGGAAGGTGCTCCCTCAAACAAGACGAGTAGTTCCTGCACATTCCTCTCAACTACAGAAAGTTTGACTTTGTCAAAGACACTTCCTAGAAACAAACTGTCCCAAAAAACACCTCACAGCCAACAACAATGCTCAAGAAATCAGTTTTCTAAATCCTGCAAAAAATTGCCATCAGAAAAGAAAGAAAAAAGGCAAAAAAAGAGATGGAAACTATTTTCTAGGAATGGGGAATTAAAGGCTTTGCTGTATTTTTGACCAGCACAGAGGAAGAGAAGTTAACAGCCAGATATTCTAGAAGGAAAAAACTGGTTTTGGTAAGTTGTCAGATCAAACTAGGAAAGACCATGCCTTGAAGAGAAAAAAGGAAACATCTTTCCTTATCTACTTGGCTGAAGTGAATTCAAGGCAAAGAAACAAAAGCACTAAAAAATCCTATAAATGCACGTGTTGAAAGAGTCTCTTAAACACTGACCACAAGATAAGAAACTGTGTAGTGAGCACAGACCAACAGCTACAACACATTTACTCCTCCTCCCAGCTTTCCTACACAGCCATCCCAGTGCTGCCACCAGTGGCTTCTCACTGCCAACAACAGGACAAAAACCATCTCCAAGCTTCTGTCTTGTGAGAAGCTGCTCTTCCACCACCAATTCAGCACCCCAGCTCCTAAAATAAAACCCAAAGCTCTCAATAATTTGATCCTGATCACAGTAAGAGTCTCCTTTCACCTGAACAGGAATAAGAAAATTTGAACCAAAACTAATCAACAGAAGTGCACGGAGAGAGGCAGCTCTGGATGCAGTTCTTAATTCCTCGATCACAGCCTTGAGCCCAAGTTTGTCACCTCTTCATCCACGTCCCAATCCTGTTAAGCTCTGACTGCTATTAACAGCCCTGTCAGCACCTGTTGCTTCCCACTGCCGTCCTTTTCCGGCGGCGTGTCCTCACGGGGAAGTGTTGTGAAACAGGGATGACAGGAACAATTTCCTACTCACTGCAACAGCACAGGGACACAGCCCACGAGGCCAAGGGGTTCTGGTTCATGTTTTTTGTTCTTATAGTTTGGGGGTTTTGGTGATCTTTTTTGTGGAGTTGGTTTTCGCTGTAACTGGTAAAGCAAATTCATCTTAACTCGTTCTGCAGTAAAACAGCTTAACACTAAATTTTAACACTAAAGTGTTACTTAACACTAAGTTTTAACAGTAAAACCACCAGAGTTTTATTTCCTCCACTGTCCCTAAGCTCCAGAATTTATTAAAACTTAAAACAGTATCCAAAGTAGACAATTCCTTTATCCCAATGGAAACAAGCAGCAGAGCAGAACGTTTTACAAGCTGGGGCTTGTAACACCAGCTCTTCTGAGGGAAGACGGGCGGAAATGAGAGAAAAACTTTAACAGGATCTCTGCAGCTGAGGCCATCCATGTTTTCTTCAAATAACAAAGAAAGCAAATAGTAAAGTGAGAAAGTTATTTCTAGGGGTTTTTTTGCGGGGGGAAGAGAGGGACTTAAGTCCCAAATAGGCATCATTTGGCTGCAGATTAATTTTATAGTATAAAAGTAAGTATCATTGCTATCAGCTAAATGAGAGCTAAAATGAGAAAAAGCTGGAAAGTCTTGCTGCAGATCTGACTGTGCTTTGTGCTCCCATTTCACAAGCATTAACTTCTTGTACCCAGAGTTGTGCTCACACCCTCAACATTACTGCTCCTTATACTGAGAAACTCCCGCCTTTGGCCTTCCTGTTCCCTCACTTCTCGTGTTACTCCAGTATCAAGCACCACTTACTCTGTAACTGATGTTACATTTTCCTGTCCAGCAGGTATTACTGGATCATCTCTTAACTTATCATTTGGAAGCTGGGGTGGTAAGAACTCCACATCCTTTTTCTTTGGAACTTTATAATACTTCCAAGTCGTGTCAGCTTCATCCTCCTCCAAATTCACGGCAGTGCCGACGTACATGGTGGGCTCTATAACCTCGGGGAACGCGGCTGGAAAAGGCTGGGACAAGCCGTCGAGCCTGTCTTCCATTGCTTTTGTGGGAACCAAGGGGTCTGGCGTTGGCATCTGGTAGAAATGTTGACTCTGGGGCGTGGAGGGAGCTTTGGGCACCCCCTCGTCGGCGCCGTCGCAGGGGTGGGGGCTGAGCGGCGGCGGCTGCGGCGAGTTTGCCAGCTCGGCCCCGTGCAGCTGAGGGGGCTTTGCTACATCGTTAGTTCGGATATTGGCAAACCTCACTTGGCTGTCTGGTGCAGTCATCACAAGCCTCTGACTCGCTGAATCTGCCTCCATGGCAACATCATCACTGATAGATACACGATGATGAAAAGGAGTCAAAGGGCGTTTCTGTGGCTTATCCCCTTTGTCTTGCTTCTCATTTGTCTTGTGCTTCGGAGCCGCCGGCTGCTGGGGGCCCACAGGTGGGGCCTGCCCCTGTTGACCTGAATTTCTTGGTTTGAGATTTTTGTGCCTGCAGAATTAATACAGGGGAAAAGACTCCACATTAATCTTTCAAATATGTCTATGGTGTTCTTTTTCACTAGATAAGAACCTGCTTCTAGGCCATTAAACAGCCCATTAGTGACGTCTGGAACTGAAACCGTTCCGAAGTGAGGCTGCCTCTTCTTTCTGACCAGAATTTGAGTGACTTGAGTAGCATTGTAAGATTTTAAAAAATAGTTACATCTGTCCTATGAGCCAAACACACAAATAATCCTCAGAATTAAGACAGTATTTTATAATTGCTTTAGCAGAAATAGATTGTCACATGAATACCTCATCACTTTTAACTTGTGCCAGAGCTAATGAATCAGTAGAACAACGTAAGAATTAGTGAATGGCTTCTGGAATTCAAACACTGATACAAACCAAGAGAGCTGCCCAAGCCTCAGAGGGTTAAGGACTGGAAAATTAACATCAAGAACCAAGAAGCCAAGCTCAGTCCTACAAAAGCTATTTCCAAGCTATTTCAAGGCTTTTGTAGCTGCTTACCTACAAATTTAGCAAGTGTGGGAAAAACTCAGTGTCTCAACTGCATTAATACAGCTGAGTTTTTTCAGTGTAAAAGCACTTGAGCTTAAACATTTCATCTGGAAGTTCAAGATGCCAACTTTCAGGATCATCTGACAGAATGAGGCACATGAAATACTGAAGTGTAGAATGAAATGTTTATGATTAAGCCATTGAACTGCACGTCCATCCTCAGTGCCTGGGAATCCTTTGCCACTCTTCCATTAGCAAAGTTAAGAAGCACTTGTATTGAAAAAACAGGATTAGGCAGGGATAAAAGGTAAGAGGTATCAAAATCTATTTTTACTCTAAACTCTCACACACATCCACATGTTTTTCTCTCTTAGAATTCAAAACACATGGAATTATAAGGGGGTTTAGGTCTTTGCAATTTCTCTTTAGGCAATTGCCTATTTCTAATACACACCTCACATAGTTAATTGATTGGTTTTCTCGTAACTAGTGCTATCATAGCTAAATTCTCCTTGAAAAGAACATTTAATCCTCCTCCACATCCCAGCTCTTCTCAGGACACAAGTATTTCCACAGAACTTTAACCAACCATTTCAATAAGGGAGTTAAAAAAATGCATTCCTCTCCAAATGCTACATCCTCCAGACATTAATTTTTTTCTAAGATACCAATATTCACTGCAAGGTAATCAGTGTAACATTTAAATCAGAGAAAGCGTTTAAACCTTTTGCAACACTTCAGTCACCTAAAGATTAATACTCTGCCATAAGTACAGAAACTGAGAATTCACTGAAATTAATGTTTCCATTTATTTTAAATACCTGTATTAACAGTCTGTGGCACTGCAGCTTCAAAAAAGGCTGCATTATATATATTTATTTAATCTCAGACTTTTGCCCTTTGTTTTGATCCCTTTTTTCCCCAGCTAATGTAAAAAACACACACTGGCACCCACTCCCAGAGAAGCAGTTTTCCACACAGCCACCCACGGAATGCCACCCTTCCCAGACAGCAGGTTCAGGGGTTTTATTCCTATTCACCAAGCTCATGATTAGCAGCTTTCTCCCTTCAAGGCTAACGCCACAGCCCTCTAGAAGAGGTTCTTAAATCCTAAAAAAATAGCATTCCCTTCCCATTCCCTGAGAAAGCTGCCCATGAGATGGTTACTGCCCATATCCATACGGAATTCCAGCCCAGGACTCGGGAATCATCCCAGCTGATTCACTTGACTCCAACCTCTGCCGTAACTTCTTGGGCAGAGTTTCAAGACCTCCAATGACATTTAGGAGAGGAGATACAAATTTTGTTACAGCTTTCCTACAAGCAGCTACTGCTTAATTACTCCTGCAGGAGCGATCAGGAACCTCTGCTGAGCACTTGAGCCCCGGCGAACATCGGGGGCTGCGCCTCTGCCAAGTGCCATACCTTGAACAATTGCAATTTGTCCTCTGCGTGGCTTCAACAAAATCCCAGGATGCCACCTTGTCAGCTGTCTCCTCCTCACACAAGCCATTTGATGTAGCAGAATACTTCCTCCTAGGATTCAATACCAGGAGAGTTATTTGGGAGCAACATATGTTCTTCTCTTATGCTCTGGCAACAGTTTGGTGACACGGGATTCAGCAAAGAAATGATAAATAGCCTTTTCCTGACATATTAAACTGAGAACTAAGTAAATCATTCCTAAATAGTTAGGAAAAAATGAACTTCTTTAAAAATGGTTTATTAGAAGAGTAAAGCACATTCCACCAGCAGCACCTTTAACACAACTAATTGCTACATGGAACACAGAAAATATTGGTATTTTTGGCTTCAGAGGACAAGTACATACTTGTTCTGTGCTCTGTTCATGTTGCACTCTTGCCAGACTCTGTCCACCACTTGGTTGGCCAGTTTCCTGGGGATTTTGCCACCGTGATGGCTGGTACTGTCCGAGATAAATCCGTCCGAAACCGAGGAAAACTTCACCCATTTCTGGGCAGATTGAGCATCAACTGAAAAGCAGCACCAGAGCAAACAGATTTAGGCCGTGAGACAATGCAGTGTCTATTACTCCAATTCAATTACCACAGGAGCAGGAAGAAAAGTATCTTCTTGACTCAATGTTAGGAAATAAAAACACACAGAAAATTTAGGAATAGTAGCAGATTATTATAGAAGATTTTAAAAAGCACCATATATGTTTATGTTGTAAGTGGACTGGCTATTCTTTATCTTTGATGAAAGTGACCTGAAATAGAAAATAACTTGAGCAAAGCCAACATTATGATTAAAAAAAAAGTCAAGCTTGGCTAACAGAAGATCATGAAAGCAAAAGAGAAACAAAACCTCTTCTGCGCAATAAAACTTATGTAAGTCACCTGAAACTATCTGTGAGTCTCACCTGCTGTGACCTAAATCAGCTCCCCATAACCACTGCTCACACCCAGGGCAGAGGGCACGCAGCCTTACTGGAAACTTAACTACAGCCAGCCTTCCTGGACTGTGAGGAAGCATTGTCTTCTCACTACTGACCGAGGGCACAACGGGCGTTACGAAGCTGTGTCAGAACACAGACATGCACACAGGGGAAAAACCCCAAAGGCTTCCCCAGAGCAATCTAAAGGACTGCTAACAACCCAGGTACAATTCTAATTTCAGTAGCTTACAGAAGAGCTTGAGTTAATTTTGCTCAAAACTGGCAACATTGGTTTTACTACAACAAACTTAGGACTAAAGAGATGTGATTTTTCAGATGTGCCAGCTGCACACAGAGCACCTGAATCCCCTGCAAACACTGCTGGGAAGGAGAAGGAGAAGCCATGGAAACGATTCCCTCATGCAGGAGCCAATTCCTTCCCACCTGTTTGAACTTCCTCCGGGGACGTGGGTGGAGTCAGCGTGACCGAGGACATGGCAGGGTCTCTGGTGGAAGCAGGCACTTGGTGGACCCCCAGGCAAGCAGTGGAGCAGTGGGGAGCCCCCGCGGAGCTGGGAGCAGGGATGTCTGTCTGAGGGACCAGCACGAAGCACGCCGGGTACACCATCCTCACACCAGCTGCCAAGAGAGGGCATTTCCCAGTTTGTTACTGAGGCTGACACTCAAAGTCATCAAATGCATCATTTTAGCACTCACTGCTAAGCTTACAGACCCTCTTCCACCTCCTGAAGCATCTCCTTGGACAAAAAAACCTCTGTTGTCAGCTTCACCACTACTTGATTTGCTTTGTACAGAAGATTTGAGTGAATGAATAGAAAGGGCTTTGTATACACAGGCAGAGGCATCCACATGCTGCTACCTGCTTCTATCATTTGGTTTTATAAAGGCTTTTGTTTTATAAAGGCTTTTTAGTATCATGTAACACTGCCAACATCCCCATCAGCACGAGGGTCTCCAGCCACCACTGCACTACGAGCTCCTCACAGAGAAGGGATTGCATTAGCTGGCAAATCAAAGGTCACCAGCCCACAGCAGAACAAACTACTGCATCCAGGGGCTGGGATTTGGGGAAAAATAGCACATAAAGGCAGTGCCTGAGTACATCAGGTTCTCCAGGACTCTGGTTTTGAAGACATCCCTAAAAGGCAAATCTGCTCTGTTTGAATTTGCACGGACTCTGAAACAGCACAACTTGGTTTTGATGCAGCTCAGATGTCAACACTGATCATCCAGGGAGTTTTTTTATTCTCTTTAATATTTATTTTTTTAAAAATCTTGCCTCTCAGGGCACATAAGAATAAGACCTCCTGCTACTGGGTCTGCAAAATCCACTTTGAGCAGCAACTCATCGTAGATAGTCCTGAGCATCAAACAGGAAAACAAACCCCAACAACCATTGTTGCAAAAGGAATCAAATGGGGTCACTTCTGCATTCAGAATTTTGCAGACTTAATCAGCCAGTTTATTTCAGTAATTAAAAGGTAATCAGGCTCACCAACAAGGACTTCGACAGCAGCTAAAGAATCATCCTCCCAATCCATTTCTTCTTGTTTTTCCTCAGATCCCTCCTTCAAGTTGGATGTGACAGGGTAGAATTGCTTCCACTCCCCAATCAGCTTTTTTGTGGATGAATCAGAAAGCTTGAAGGACTGCCCTGTGAGTGTGCCATTCAACCCAAAGGGGCTCAGGATAACTAAAACAGAAATAAAAACCCATTGGAGGGGATATCCACCCCAAATTCCCTCTTCCCCTCTGCAATAGCAGCACTCTTATTTCAGCCACTCCAAATAAACAACTTACCATGGGTAAGTCAAAATGCAGCCTAATCATGATTTACACTACATGAGTTTTTGGCAATAGGTTCACATTGTTAAATTCATATGTACTGTAAGACTTGAGGAACCACAATAACAACTACAAATGAATCAATTCAAACAAGCAACAGGCAAGTTTTCATCTTGGCTTGCAAGGAGTCTCAGATACAGGTGGGATAAAGAAACACTTCCAAATCCTGGCAGAGTAAAGGTGTTTCCTCATCCTTTCATTCAGCTTGTTACAACAGCAGGGAATACACAGAAATCTGTTTCATGTTTAGTCTTGTCCATAGTAGGGAAGCACAGCTGCTGGTAAGTTGCATTCAGAAAAAAAGCAAGTTTGGACACTGAGCATTACTAAAGGTGTATGGTCATGCAGGAGAGGCAATTTTGACTTCTGCAGCAGCACAAGGGTCTGACACAGGGAGGGATCACACAGCCCCACTGACCAGACTCAGGCCCCAGCACTCCTCTGTCTTCCAGAGCACAACCTGCATCTGCTGGGGGAACCACAGGGATTTACAGGCAAGGAAGAGCCAAGTAAAAAGGGGAGGGGGTGTGAATAGGTTAAATACACTGAGTCAGAAATGGATTTCTCACAGAGGGTTGGTGAAGGTATGTGGGGGTTATAAGGTTGAAACAGCGAAATATTTAAGTCACCAACAGGACAGTACTTGGAAATGGTGTCATGAGGACAAATGATTCAATTACATGCCAAGAGATGAATATGCAAATGCTCCACCTGCAGAAGGGCCAGGACACAGCACCCTGACTGTGTGAGGGCTGGGCACAGCTGGGGACAGCAGGACACGCTCCGCCCCCGCTGCCAGCCTGCCCCAAGCCCTCAGTGAGCACCCAGAGGATGAAGCCAGGTGTAACACCCAGCTCTGGCAGCAATCCCACCTTGGAAGGGGCTGTTGGACTGCTGGGCCAGGGTGAGGTGCTCCTCGCTGAGCAGGTACACGGGCTGGTGCTGGCTGATCTCCACGCTGGTGCACACATTGCTGTCCCCGTGCAGGAAGAAGGTGAACGAGCAGGACAAGTGCTCACTGCAAAGGCAACGGCAGAAAATAAGTCTGAAGTACAGAATTTCAAATAAGTTGGTGTCTTTTTCAGTAGTTTGAAGGCATTCCCTCACAATATATTCATTAATGGAAGTAACTGAAACACCCTTCTACCTAAATAGCAAAAAAATCCTAAATATGTGTTCCCTTTACAAGGCATTCCAGCATTAGAGTCAAACCCAAAGAAAAATCAGTCAGAAAACAACAGGCACTAAGTTTTCAGTTTCTTCAGTCTGACACTTTATATTTTGCTGTCTTGAGGAAATTTGAAGCACAATCTTTTACAAGACAAAAACCTGTAATTTAATATTTTTATACCTTATGCATTTATTTAAAATCTCTAGAAATATTCCTGAACATATTTTATTTTTAATGAGGTCATATCTAGGTTCTCCTGTAACAGCTCCACCAAGCAGAATTTAATATCAGCCAACAAGTCACTTATTTAAAAGCAAGAAGAATGGAAACAGCTTTGAGAAGTGGTTTTGTTTTGTTATTTTAATTGAATCTTATCTTCACGTTCTTGAAGCCAATCAAGTAACTAAAAATGAAATCCCATACCTACACACAAAAGGGAAGATACAATCAATTAAAAAAACCAAGGCTCAAGACGTTCTTAATTAAAGTCATTAAGGCAAGTGTCAATGTTTAATAGCAGATGCTTCACTGACAGCTTCTCTCATGGTCCAGAGTTTTAGGGAAAAAAACCCAACAGGCTTGAACAGCAAAAAGCTCCCCAACAATCAACATTTCTCCTTCCTACACTGATTTAAATGCTGTTTCCCAGTGCTGGGCACAGCTCTTAGTGAGCACCTGCATGAAACCTTCTGCTCCCCAAGATCACGCTGCACAGAATTCCCAATTTTTGGGGCCCTGCTCCCTGTTGTTACAAAAATACAACTGACCCTGCAAGGACAACCAGCAAAACATTTTATGTTGCATCCACATCAGCTCCGTGGCTTATGTGAAATATATTTCACCAATTTTAATTAAAGGGCAGGAAGAAAGGAAGGCAAAACCAAGCAGGGTGAGTTATCAACTGCTTCATGACAGCTGAAATCCCACACTGCTCAGGAATCCCAGGAAAGTTAAGTTTCCAAAAGTGAGGATGGAGCTGAGCATCTTGTTGATGATTTCAAGTTGAAGAGAAGTCATGTGGCCAGGACACACCATTAAATTCCTGTATGGAAATCTGATTAAACTTTAATCCTTATGCAAATAGCGGAAGACTGATTTCCAAACCGAATTTTATTTTCCAAACCATACTGGATGTTTTAAGGTGAAGGAGTTGGCCGTGTCTTGGTTCCAAGTGACAGCCACAATTCAGAAGCTCAGTATCAGCAAGATAAAATTTAAAAATAAAAGCACATATTCCCTATATACACTTTAAATGCAATTAAGCTTCACCTCTTGTAAACACCCCATTGTTAGCCAGATAAAGGGCAGACAATCACAGCATAATCTGATGGAATTCAGATAAACCAAGACAAAGGGAGGCATCAGCATGATAACAGAAGCATTTCAATTCATCACACTGCAAAACCAGTCCTGAAGAGGAGCAAGGAAAACTCAAGGTCACCACGGAAAAGCCAAATCCAAAAATACAAACCAAAAAAAAAAACCTAAATCAGATTTCTCCCCCAACTCAGCAGGGGAGAGGTTTCCAACAAAATAATCCAGCGAGAGAGCACCCAGTGCTGGCACTGCCATTGTTCCCAGCTCTGGATCCATGGCATGGAGAGAGGATCCACTGCTTCAACTCATCCTGGAAACGCAAACACCACCCCATGTCCAACAATCCTGGTTATAATTTAAGTGATACACAGCAGAATGATGCACAGCACCGGGGGGTGCAGCAAAGTCATTTTATGGCCAGTAGGATAATATGTTTCACAGGACAAATACACAGTAAAATCAGGGAGTCCTGAAACTGGGGATAAGGGAAACAGACCCCACCCGGGACACAAAGTATCCCCTGGAAGCAGCAGTTTGCCTTAAACTAAACATAACCTGAAAGGCAAAATTAACCCTCATGGACTCAAATACAGTTTGTGTCTTCTGAGCCAGTCGTGCTCAGAAACTGGTTCCTCATGTTTAATTTCTTTTAGGTTACAGAACTTAAGAAATATCAATGCATGTGGAAATAATCACCAGAAATACAAATAAAGAGTTCTAATTAAAACAAAAATCAAAACCACAGGGAAGCTCTTTGGAGGGAGTGGAGAAAAGGAGGAAGGAACATAAAGAACCAGAGCTCTACAGTGCTGGAGGCCCCTACACAAATTATTTTATGGACTTAGCAAGAAACTCTAGAAACATGCATGCTTTTTATTATTGTTTTTTTAAATTAATACATTTGAACATCCTCCAATTCTTTAAGTTTCTAGAGCCTGGCTGCCAGTGTACAACCTCAGCTTAGGAGGAATATTCCAAACCTTACCATAATCTATTTTAAAAAGGGGGAGGTGTACATAAATATATATTTCCACCATTTCCCTATGTCCATCTCTAATCTTCTCAATAACTCACCTCACAGCCAAAAATCCTAATCAAGCAAAAAATCTACCACAGATCACTTTGAGGTGAATAGGCAAATTATCTTTACAATTCAGTCAAGGACACAGTAACAGAATCAGGCTGGTGGTTTCCTGCCTGCTAACGGAGAGTTCATCCTATTTTTATTTGCAGACTATTTTAGGTAGCTCAGAAGATCACTGGTAATTTGTGCAGAGCATCTCACGACTGAAATATAAAAAAAAATCCCTACACCTCAACACTTTGAAATTTTATTCAGCCTGAAGAGAGAATCAGTGACGTCCTTAAGGTCAGATATAGGAAAAAAAAATAGCTGATGCTAAAGTCAGCATTGATAACCCCCCTTTTTTGTGCTTTTGCCACTACCATCATGTACTGTTGCACATACTTTTATTCAGAAAATTAGGAAAACAAAATCCTAATTCTCAAAAAAACTCTTTTCTTGTCTGACCCTGAACATGAAGTTGCTCCATTAACATTTCTAATTCATTTCATTAAAGTCCCCATCACTGTGTTTCACCAGTTTCCAGCTGATCCCTGAATACAGATATGAAGTGCCATCAGAACAAGGATTCTTTATGACTTCTGATCTGAGCACACCAGAATTCGGTTAGATTGAGGTCCAATACTAAAAGCAACTTTAAAAACAAATAAGAGATAAAATAAGAAAGAGACTCCTTGGGAATAATGTTATTTGAAGCAAGGTTCAGTCCTCATCTACACTCCATTAAAATACATTTGTATAAAACCATTTGATTCCCCACGCTCCCTCTTCACTCTAATCATACAAAACCAACATGTTTTAGTTTCAGAGACAGAGGATTATGATTTTATGGGGGAGAAAAACAGAAGCTGCTGTGGACAAATTCAATACAATTTCTACTTCTACCTTTTTAAGAATAACTGAAGGGTAGGAGGGGAAACCACACTAAAATCCACATCTACAGGAGGTTTCCATTAGCAAATCTGAAAATATCTTCTTGATAAAAAGGTAATTAGGTCTGCTTTTGTCTCCACATTAGGACTTCTGTAGAGCTTTAGATCTTCAAAGTGCTTCCCAAACACTGGCTGCATTAGGACCCCACTAATCCGCACTCAAACCCCCTCCCCTCGACACCAACAGCACAAGGAAGGCTCCAACTAAAAGTACATTTTATTAGTGAATTTTAAAAAAAAGGCATCCAAATGTTCCAGTTGAAAGAGAAAATGTTTGTTTTATGTAATTACTATCTCCTGTTTTCCTAGACTGTCTTTGTGAATTACTTCTGAGTTGAAGTGGGAGCACCTTACGCTGCCAAAGCACTGCTAACCCAACCAAAATATTTACTGAATCCTTATAAACTACACACTCTCACCGCCACTCCCTACGTGAGTGAAACAGACACTGCAGAGTGGAATTTCTCTCCCAGGACTAATGCTTGTCCCAGTTCTGATCCCACCATTTCCCTTCCAGTGGGGCAGAACACACCTTGTTTAGGAACACAAACACAGCAGCTGAGGTAAGGCTCTAATTAATTGATTAATTTGCACCATTATTTCAGTCTGTTATAAAACGATCGCCAAAAATTGGCACACCTTGGCCAGTGCCCAGAATCCTTGGGGCATTTTCCCCAAGAACCAACACCAGGACTGGCTGACCATAATTGCCAGCAGCAGCCACAGACCTGAGAGTTCCCAACTCTCAAACACCAAAGAGAAGCATCTCCCAAAAGCTGTCCTTCAGGTTCTGGGTGCCACTTAAATAAATTCAAAGCATCAAAGAACCTCCTTTTAAAAATGTGACAGTTCCCTTCTATAGTAAATTATTGGGCTGGAAAACACAGTCTTATAATTAAATAGAAATAAAAATTTGAATAGGTTTAAGGTGACACCCCCCCATGAAGCCCTAACAACCTTCCTGTTTGTTTTTTATTTTCTTTTCCTTTTAACCAAGCTGGGATACAACAGAACAGTTCTTTGGGACTATACACACATCCAGGTGCAGCTGGAACACTGTAGAAGCTTCTTCTCCACCTCCTTCCCACCTCTGCTGCTCCAAAAACCCATCCTATTTCAAATGTGGCATCTTCAATTCCCACTCACCATCCACAATCCTGAATTGCCAAACCCCCCAGTCTTAATTCTGACTACAAAGGAGCAGGAAATTAAGTGTGTTTGTGCTGTGAGTAGCAGAATAGGAAATAAGTGAAACACTAAAACCAGTGCAAAGAACCTCAGCAAATGCAAAGCTACATTTTCTAGAGAGCTGCACATTCTGTATCATAAATGAAGTATCCAGAGCTGGAATTCCAGCTGCTTCTCTCACTCTGGACAAAGCCATGGAGCGGAGATGTTCTTCCAAGCACCCCTGAATAACTCCCCATGGCCAGGAAAGGAAATACAGTAGAAAGCTGATTTTGATGATAACACAAAGCAGAAAAACATAGCTAATAGCAAAGCAGAAAAAACCCTTCCAGTTCAAAGCACATCACTAATGACTCCTGTCAAAAGGCTCTCCAAAGCATTCTTCATGGCTGAGGATGTTTTGATTTGACTTAGACCTGAGAGTTAAAAATATTTATTTATTCCATAACTGAGTTATGTGCACTAAAACAAACATAAATATAGCAAGCAACCTGTATTTCAGAATAAGCCACAGTTGCCTTAGACTTCTAAATTTTAAATTAACTTCATTATTAATGGGCTTAGCTTCATCCCAATAAAACCAATTTTATTTTTATACACACTAGAACTCCAGCGTGATATTTTGAAAGGAAGGACACTGATTTTTTTCAGAAGGCAGCAAGAAGTTTATAGAAGCACAGAAGGGTATATATTTTTCCAGATACAATTATAAACAACACTACAAAAAGAGTTTGCTCATGTTCCTGTATTTCAGAACTTAAATGAGACTAATAAACCTGTCACCTTTTATTTTAGCATCCTTTAATTTGAGGCTGCAAATCTCAATTATCTGAACTTGAGCTTTCACAGGGAAATATACGTCTGCTATAAAGGATAAGGATCCAGAACGTATGTGGGAAAAGGATAATAGCTGAACATCCCTGTGTTCCAAAGCCAGGGGAACAGCTTTCCCTGTATTGCTCTTTCCCATCCTGAAACGTTTACAAACATCTCAGTAAGCCAGATTTTTTCAAAGTTCAAAATGGAAATGCATTATAAAATTGTCATTTAACAAAATCTGAAGTATCTGTACGGCTTTTGTATTATTTTATTGTTCAGTGAACAAAAAGAGCAGATTTATGGTTGAAAGCTAAAAACCAAGAGCCATATCATTTTTTTCCTTTTTCCTGATGAACCAACTACCAGTGTAATTTAAGCTAAATAAGAGAAAACTGCTTTGTGATGTAAAGTGCTAAATTTGTCTGCTTGTAGTCTCTGTAGCAACCCAATATTCCAAAGAGACAATCATGTGATCAATGCTCTCAGCTCCTGCTGTTTATCCTGCACTGTCCTACTTACAGCAGCTCTCAATTCCAGCTGTCTACAGCAAAAGGAAAAACATCACCTGCTCTCCTGCCGGGACATGATGCCAGAACAGCCTCATTAGAGCTGCTGTAAAAAAATGTTGACATTGTTTGATTTAAAGATTAACATAGGGAGGAAATTTACACTGCAAAGAGTTGAACAGCCTTAATAGAAAATATTCCAGCACTATCAGGGAAGAGCCACTTGGTTTCAGACTAAATAGACAGAAATAAACCCAAAACCCGTGGGTGAACCTTGTTTTGGTAGTTAACTGTCTCAAGTATGAAGGCATTTTTGAGCTTTAGCACCCAGAAATCTTGTTCTGTTCCTTAATAATAATAACTCCCAGCAGCATCCCAGGGGATCAAGAAGTAAAATTCTCTGTTCCTGTGGAAAGACAGCCATAGGAACTGGGAAAAGGCAGGCAAACAGGGCAGAAATGTGAGCTGAAAAAGACCAAAAGCAGCATTCCCTGTGTCTTAAGGGCAGTGAAGACCAGAGAGGCAGCAGCTGATCCCATCCATGGTCAGTAGTAACACATTTCTGATGGCACAGCAGGACCAGTTCCAGGGCCCAAACTAAAAAAATATCCCCCAAACACACATTGCAGCCATGGCCATCCCAATCCCAGACTGCAGGGTTGCCACCAGGCTTGCAGCAAACTCAGGGATCACACCCACAGTTCCACCACTTCCTCATGGCAAGATGAGGTAGAGAGCAAAAAAAAAAACCTCTCTCCAGAACCATGATAAGCACACCTTCAAAACAAAGATAAATACATGTACAAAGGTTTAAAATAAAACCAAATTGACATCTAGAATATTTTTCAGCAGTCATTTCCCATGAAGTTCTATACTTTCTATTTGCACCATGTATTCAAAATAGTATTTCCATAGGGGAAAAAAAAATAAGAGAATGGTGGCCTGGTGTTCTAAAATCCTGAACCCAGACTAGTGGTAAACAGAATTACCCTGAAACCTGTGCAGCAAGTTACGATAACTTATAACCCATAACTTATGAATTTCCAAGTGGCTTGTGAGGTGGTTTTTTTGTCTTTTGTTTTGGGTGTGTGATGTTTTTCTCTGGTGCTTTTTCACAATTTTTAAGTGAACCCATCACACAGAAGTTCTGCTTTGCCACCCACTGCAATTGGCTGCATTATTTCCCAATTACGGGGGGGGAAGTAACCATACAAGTAATATAGCAGCTTTCAGCATTCTAGACTTTCAGTTGTCTATCAGATCCACCCACAAATTCAGGATTACTCAATTGTTTGCTTACTGCTATTTCAATTGTGTTAAACTTTAGCAATTTGTAATTATTACCAAAAACTTCAAGAGATGCCCCTCATGTAAGCACCTGGTACTTGTGCTTCATTAGGAGTGCCATATTTGATATATTTCAATTGTATCTAAAACAGTATTTAATCTGACAGGTTCCCTAATCATATTTATTCCAGGTATACCCCACTAATGAGTAAGAGGAACAGTCTCACCCAAAGGCAGTGCAACCAGCACAGGCAGACAGACAGTGGGATGAAGGAGATCACAGTCTCCATCTCACATTTATGAGGGGATTTTGGAATAAACCATACACAATCATATTCCTGAAGGTGGCAACAACAACACAACTGGTTGGAAAGGAGGAAAGAGAATGACATTCCTATTTGTCAAATTTTAATTTAATGTGTAGCCATTTAAACCACATTATTGAGCGTCTGTAGTCTCCAAGTGACCAAACCAGGTTGTGACAAATACAGAGACAATGATATTTTTTTTTGCTTAGTTGCAAAGACCTTTAACAAAATCCTCTCTTTAGTCTTTTATTAATCTGGAAAACTGAAATCACCTACTTAAAAATGGGCAACAAGACCCGAGCACACACACACCCCCTCCCCCCCCTTCAGGGAGCTGCCACACCCCAGCCCCATCTATAAAAAGGAGTGGAACCAGCAGACTTGAAAACCTCGGAGAGTTTCCCCAGGCAGGGTAATTGTGACTTGTTCTAGGAGATCAGATTTCAGCCCATCCACGAGTGTCTCACTTTCCTCAGTGCTGGTTTTAGGCTGGGGAGCAGCAGGGGAGGGAGGGAAGAGCAGGTCACGGTTGTTACCTCGCAGCACGTGACTGCACAATTTTAAGAGATATCATATAATAGAGGTTAGTTTAATAAGTTTATTTGTTTAGGAGCCACATCATTAAACAGTGAACACTCAAAACTATTCAATTCTGACTTCCCTGTCATCTGCTCACACACCACACCGGCATCAATTATGACCATTCGGGACTGCCCTTTTAAAATTTAAATGTACAATGACTTGGACTTTTTTTTAATACAACCTTATACAAGGAGGAAAAAAACCCCACCAGAGCAACAGACAGGAAGGCAGAGCTGCTGGAGGAGCTGTTATCACAGCCCAACACCTATCAGAAATCACAGCCTCCCGGCTGCTGCGCCACCACGGACAGCTATTGTTGGGAGCGAGAGCACAGAAAATCTCCCGTTCTGGAAGCACATGCTTTCAAACTGAACTCGGAAAAATCCAGACAGGATCAGCTTCAAATGAAAGAAACAGCTCTATTTGCACATCCTTCAAAGGGACAGACAGGGACAGAGCGGGGCTCAGCCACAGCCCCAGAAGGCCCAAGGGAAGGAGTCACCTCCACACCAAGGGCACTGACTGCTCCATTTCCAGTCAAATTCCTTGAAACTGAAGATTTCCAGCAAGAACAACCAACCTGATTGAAATCTGCAGCTGTAAAACACAGGGAACAAGTCTCTAGAGTGGCTGGCCAAGCCCCGAAGTGCAGGGTGAGATAAATTATGATCCAAAGCACACTGGTAGCAAACTCCACATCCCCAGGATACCAAATTACCTCAAATTACACAGGCACAGGAATTCCTTCATAGGGTTTCTGAACCTTAATGCAAAGAACAGTCCCAAAGACAGCAGAGTAATATGAGATGAAAGACAAAAATACAGCTTCAAAACTGATTCTTAAGACTCGTGCATCAATACTCGCAAACACAAGAGGGGCTGTTGGGGGTTTAGTTTGGTTTTTAATTAAGTCAGCCACATCTACAAAAGAAATTACAAACTTTGTATAGGTTTGGCTGATTAAATGGATCCTAAGGAATGAAAATATGCAGAAGTTGTATTAAGGTTTAGTTTTTGTTAGATCTAGACCAGCGGCCTGATAGGAAATGTATCAGCAGCCCAGGTGCAACATTCAGAGCTTTTTCCAGGCTGGCTGTTAAGTCCATTTATGTGGAGTTTGCTGCAGTGTCACATTTAACTTTTGCCATGAAAGAAATGTTCCTTTTACCGGAAGAGCGTTACAGACTTTGGAGCTACAGAGGTGGCATCACAAAGCACCCATGGCAGTGTTTGGGTTTCTCCCACAGGCCTGAAGTGACACCTCTGAACAGCCCAAATTTCCTGAGAGCAGAGATTATCCCAGTTCTAGATATTCCTAGAAGGGATAAGCCAAATTTGCCACGAGAATACACATCTGTTAACCATTCCCCCCACCTCATTCCAAAAAAGCCAGTGCTCAGAATGTCACATGAGATCGAGCCGTCTGGTAGGAAATACTGAAATTTCTCAACAACAAAATATCGTACACAGATCTGTCAAAGCTTTTTACATATTTTTCCAGTAGTTCTGGGCTACATATGATGAAATTGTGTGAGTAAGCACACAATTCCTCCAGTTATTTTCATCAAGCATGCTGACAATCTGACCTTCTTTAAAAAAGAATCAGAGCCTCCAAATTCAACAAACACTACTATTTTATTTTAAAAGCTTTCATCAGCTTTTCCAGCTGCTCTAGAGAACTTTACAGAATTACTCTAAGAGAATCCATGACATAACTATTGCCAGTTTAAAATGGCAATTGGGTAAACCAGTTCCTCAAAGGAGGAAAGCCCAGACTGTGCCAACACGATATTGGCCAAAATAGTTAAAAGTAGACTCCTTACTATTGATTTATAGCAACAACACTCAAAAAAAAAACCCATGGATGGGCAAGGACACCCCAGAGAGGAAACATCTGCCCTGACCAGGGTGGAGAAAGAAATGCCTGGAACTAAAGGACAAGTTTATGCATAAATTAAAAGCAGCAGTTCACAACTACTAATAGAAACACACACAAACATGTGCTTCTGCTTCTTTTGCTCAAAAACAGCTTCTAAATTTCTTTCAAGTTTAAATTTATTGCAGAAGATGCCAACAATGGCCAACTCCACACCCAAAAAGCGAAGCCACTGATCTCAAAATTTCCTGCATGCAAGATTTAACACATACACAGACACACACACACACACCAAAAAAAGCCACACAAAAAACCCCACCATCTAAGCTTGAAATTACTTTGGATTTTAAAAGCTGATTTGGGAACAGCGATTAAACTTGTTCCAGCTAACCTAGTTTTTATTCATTTCATTATTTATTGCTAGGCAACATAGACCGTGTCAAACCACGTTAGAACCATGAGAAGAAGTCCTTCCAATTTAGATCAAAAATTCTCTCCTCGCCCTGCTCCCCCTCAGTGTGGTGGCCACATGGATTCTTTTAACACCAGCATTCCCAGACACCACCCTCTTTCTGACCAGGAGATGACATTCCAAACTCTCAGCATCTCCCATAGGATGCAATTTACCCAAAGCTCAGGTGGGACCTGCAAAGAGCTCTCTACAATGAGTCTTTCTTGGTGTTTGCAAGCACAATTAGTCCCAGTCACCTGCAGGTATCTCTTCATTCAGCTATCTTTTTCTTCCTTTCTGGAAGGTTCTACCTTCTTTCCCAACATCCTCATTATCCATGGTCTGGACATGGGTACCAGCACAGAAGAGACTGTTTACCACATTTAGCATTACTTGCTTTCATCATAAGAAAGTTCTGAAGAACTCCAATACAGCAGAAAAATAAGAAAGAGCAGAGACCCAGGCTCCAGAATAAATCATACACAGGATTCTCTTAATTAAACCTTTCTTCTAGCACAAAGAATAAACTCTCCAACTTCTTTAATAAAGCAAAATAAAGCCTCCTACCTTTTGTTTATGGGTTTCTCATCTTTCTCGTAAGGCTTCACGAACCATTTCCCGATGCGCACGAAGTTCCTGTTCATCAGACACCTCTCCAGCAGGTTGTGCACGGCTTTGAACAGCAGAGTGCGGCACTCGTAGGAGAGCCCGTTCTCCCAAACCCCATCTTCCTCTTCTGCAAGGCACAGGAAAAGCAGAAATCAGCACTGAATTCCATCCTGTTATTTCAGACATATCACAATGCCCTTTTCTCTCCCACAAGCTTTTAGGATATTCACAGCGTAACGTGCAACCAAAACCAGCCTGTGATGTTCAGATAACCCTACTTACTTTATAATAGAGCTGCTAAAAGTGATCAGCTATAAAAATATCTCATCCCCCACAAGGAGAGAAGATTCAACAGTTATTTGTACACAAAAGGAAACAAGTAGCACCAGCACGTTACATATTTCAGCCTGCAAGAGCACTGTGTGATCTGTCTGTGAAGTGGCTCGTGTTTTGGGTAGTCTGAATTACTCATCCTGCAGAGTTAGGTGATAGTTAGGCTTAAAAATAAATTTCCCAAAGCCAGACTTTTAACATATCCTGGTGTCTTTGAGTAGCACTGACTGAGGAAAGCCAAGAACAAAAGTCAGCAATCAACTGACCCTCAATGGTCAACAATTTGCTAGAGATGACGAAGAACAATCAGATTCAGAATATTGGTAAGAGCAACCTGATTCTTCCCAGAAGACTCAAAACTGCCACTATTCCTTTAATTCAACACTAAAAATTAAGACATTTAAGCAGTCTAGCTCTGCTTTCTGATGTTCACACAAAAGAGAAAACTCAGCAAGACAAAGCCCAGTTCCTACCAATGGCATTCTGAAGTCAAACACTGACATCTTCTGTGTCCCACAAATCAAACACAGGCATGGAATGCAACTTGCACAAGCCAAGTTGATTTACCACATGGAAAAGTAAGATTTATGACAAGAAACTGCAAACTCTTCTACCACTGTGGCTCCTACTCAGTGTTTGAACAGGGTCTAGAGGCCCTTGAAGCACAAGCACTGGTCCCAAGAGCTGCACTGGCATGAGAATTCCCTTACCCAGGTAAAACAAGGGACACCTGAAAGTTCCTGGGGTGTCTCTCAGGATATATCCGATATCATTCATCCCCAGCAACACTAATAAGGAGGATAGCATAATAAAGCTTGAGATACTATCCTTAAACCACTGGCAATCAGATCTTACCCTTATGGCTCTAATTCCTCATATTTTGTATTTTACATCTGCTAAGGATCTGCTCCTGGTCTCCTTGGACTAACCTAGCAGACTTACTCTTCAAATGCCATTGCTTTTATACTCCAGGCAGCAGCCGAGACGAGAAGTTTGTCTGACATAGATAAGGAGACATATTTTTACTCCAGTCTCTGGATAGTCATGGAATAATTTAGGTCAGAGGGGACCTGTGGAGGTCGTTTCTCCAACCTCCACACAGAGCCCAACCTGAGAACAGGTTGCTCATCTGTCACATTCACTGTCCCTGCACATCTCCAGGGACTGGGGCTTGAGTCCAGCTCTGCTTCAGCACCACAGGTCTGACAGCAGTGCCCTGCCTGCTCACCTCTCCTTCACAGAGCATTTTGGTTCCACTGCTTTGCTCTATGGTCAGAAAACCTCAGCAACACAGCCAAGTCCTTGCATTTTAAATCCCCCTTTAAAATAAGCCCCTTCACCTTTCTCTGGAAGCCATTTACAAGCTTAAAAGGTTGCAATATTATTAACTAAAGTCTCAATATCCTTAAATTAGAGAGCATCTAGAAAACCAGACACCTGAGAGTTTTATTTAGGAAAAAAACCTTACTGATTATTACAATAAACAGTGTTTAAGACAAGGATGACAGAGAAAGGAATTTGAATACTACTGGAACCAGAACATGGTGACCATGTTTGTGTTTTGCTATATTCCACACAGGGAAAAGTGCATTTCCACACAAGACCAGTATTGTAAAGTATTATTGAGTAAAAGAATTATTGAGTAAAAGAAAGTATTATTGAGTATTATGTATTACTGAGTAAAAGAAAGTTACTCCCAGTAACTCTGAAGGACAGAATAAGAGTAAACAGACCTGTCCCATCATTTATAAAAGAGGTGTGCATCATTACAGATGAATCACCCCATGAAATAATTTTCTGGGAAAGACAAGGAAAAACAAGGAGCAGCATTTCCCAAAGCAGAGACCTCACCACGAGTTTCCCTACCCACCATCCTACTCCAGTCTAGAGTCCCGCAAAAACTTGTTTTCAGACACTGTAAAGCTACAAGATAACACAGTAACTCACTAAAGAAACATCATACACCACTCTTGTAACAAAAAGCAACAAAAGTCCA
Source organism: Machaerirhynchus nigripectus (assembly GCA_013397975.1). Taxonomy (NCBI): domain Eukaryota; kingdom Metazoa; phylum Chordata; class Aves; order Passeriformes; family Dicruridae; genus Machaerirhynchus; species Machaerirhynchus nigripectus. The sequence goes on from VZRQ01009575.1 coordinate 233,663, forward strand.
AAGTCAAAGGGTGTCAAGTGCCCGTGCCAAGCACAGAGGTTGTTCCCCAGCCCCAGCTCTGGTGGATGCCCAGGCACAGCCCTGTCCCACGGGCAGCAACTCTGCCCCAGAGCGGGGCCAAAAAGCAGCTCAGCAGAGCAAACATTAACTCCAGAGCTCAGTCATATTGGACTTTACCTGCACAATAAACTCCACACCATTTCAAAGGTTACAGACTTGGTTTGTACACGGCTCTTGTCATTTTAAGGAATCATTCCAAGCACAACCCCTGCACCCATGACCTTCTAGAAGAGGGAATGGAAGGAGCTAATTCCAGTTTTATGCCTAATTTTGTTTTGGCATATTAGTGTAGCAATGCCATGGAAGATGCTGAAATTGCAGAGAGACTGAAGTAACACAAATGTTGTGTTTTGATGGTCACACCGGGGACACAAAGGAGAGGTTTCCATTCTCTGTACTCAGGTGCTTCATTTACTGTGATCAGCTGTGCTGACCACCAAGTTATGAGCAAGTTTCCAGGCAAGAACTTGCCTCAAGATGTAATTCTTGAAAGCTCTCCTCCCTCAGATTATTGCTGAACCAGAGAGCTCTTAGCTGAGTGTGCTATGTGGGGAAAGTGTATGGCATGAGATGGAAATCACAATTAAAACTCCAATGTTTTCTCACCAGGACCCAAAGCCAGACCACTGCTCTGGCTGAAGTGCACCTTGCCACAGAAAGGGAAGGTAAAAGAAGCTGTCAGTGCAAGAAACTCTCATTTCATAACATTATTCAAATTCATGCAAAAAACCCAGCGGTAAGTGTTCTCTGACTTTCTGAAGTCTATTTAGTCATTCCCCTTCCCCCATTTTTAGTGGTGGAGAGAAGCAAACATGACATCTGCTCACATCTGCCAACTATTTTTCTTCTTAATTCAAATTGTTGTTTCTCAACATGAGAAAACCCCTCCCACTTAATAGAAAATTGTACACAGCAAACCATTCATTAAAAGAGGGGGAGAGGAAGAGGCACTTTTGTCTTCTAATCTTTCTTAAACAATAAATTCAAATGCTCAATCTGATAATGCTAACAAACCAAAATAAGTTGCTGACTCATTTTCAAAAGGTGCTAAGCCACAATTTCACTTTGGACAAGTGTCATCCACAAAAGTGCTCTGGCAACCTGAAGGTTACAAAGCACTTTATTTCTGATGAGGTCTCTCAGCTGTCCAAAGCACTCAACTCTTCCCCAGCACACTTATCTTTATGTCAATCCATTAAACAATTTATACCTATATCCCACTGCTCCCTCTCTCTTTACATCACACATTAAACAGAGTTTCTCTCAAATGAAGCTAAAAATTATGAGAGAATGAAGAATTTATGGAAACAATGGCCAGGAAAAAGCAATTTGCATACTACACATACATAAACTTTTTCAGTCAGCGCCTTCTTGATATTACCAATTTTACTGGAGGCCACTTGTCTTCAGTACTTCTATGTTCTCCTTTCCATTCTTCCTACAGTTTACCTGAACCAGTAAAGCTCATTTTTACTTATTATGCCCTTCTGTCTGTGTGGTGGTCTTGGAGAAGAAAAAAACTGGAGCACCCTCAGAATATAAAACTCCTGCAGTTTTTAGTGAATTCCGAAAAAGTAGTACTTTTGAACCTTATAATTTAATTCATGTCAGTTTTTTAAAGCCTATTGTCATTCACAGATCTTTAGCCAAATCTAATGATCAAGGATTTCTAAGAAGTAATACATATATATGTGTGTATGTATATATATATATAATATAATGACCAATCTACATTGCAACAGATAAACATATAGACTTGAAAAATGACATTTTTAACAGGACTTTTAAGAACATGGATTTCCCTCCTTCCTTTAATACACCAGTAAGCACCAGTTCTTGCACAGGCTGAGTGTTTACCACGCTATTAAAAATATCTTCCTAATGCTCAATGAACCTCTAAAACAAACTATGCAAAGAAACAAAGCCTCCACTTTGGACTACAATTCCCCCCAGTTACTTCAATTACACAGGGGAAAAATCCATTCTTTCATATCATGATTGAGACCTGTCTTTTGGAAGCATTTCTTACCTCACAGGCTCCCATTTTGCCATTATATGATTTGTGCCAGTTATAAAAACACTGACACAAACCTGATTTATCCAATCAAACTTCCTAGATAAACCCCAGATTCCGAGGGAAGTAAATAAGCCAAGTAATGTGAAATTGCTGCAGTACACAATATTGTAATGATATGACAGAAACACTTAGTGTAAAAGTTTTCTATTTGAACCCCAGATTTTTGAATTAAAACACTTTAAATTGCTCAAAGTGAGAATTACACAGCAAAGCTACTGAAATACTGTTTTGAGGGCCTACATCCCTCATGAAACTAGTGAGCAGCAACAGATTTTGCAGGAAAAAAGGCAAACAATAGAAATTATTGTTTTGTAAAAATATCAATTTAAGAATCTGAGTAAAACAACTGAAGTTTGTTCCTAATAGAATAGTATCTGTTACCTACAGTCAGAATCTAAATACAAGACTCTGGGCACCCAAAATGTCCAAAATACCACAGTGAAAATACTCAGCACCATTCCAAGTTAGTTTTTGTGCTGCTTGCCCTTTACCAGTATCACACATAGAGGTTTTATGCTCTCTGCCCAGCAGAATATTCTCTAAATACTGGCAATCTAAAAGTAGAACCTCTCTGTAAGTGTAGCCACGGCTGGTTACAAGGATAACAAGGTACCTGCTCTCCCTCACTCTTTGTTGGGTGTAAGTTTGGCTGCTCTGGGCTACACAGCCACAAGAAAAGCTGAGAAACTTCCCAGCTGAACGATCCAGTGTCCTCCTCCTTCACTGAGTAATTCCATACGCAGGTAGATGTAACAGTATAAGTAATACATTTAATTGCTCTAATTTATTCAGGTCATTATGCATGTGACATTGTACACACAACCAACATGACATGATGCCAAACCCTCACTGCCTGTGACAAAGCATTTTTCACCTGACTCCACAGATATTTCACATGCATGTTGGTCAAGGAAAAAAGGGGGGGAAAAGTTAAATCTTTGTCACCTTTGAGCTCCCAGCAAGTCACAGAAGTTTGATAAAACTGCTTCAGTAATTTTTGCATAATGCTTATCAGCAGTTTTGCTTAAGTGGCTACATCTCTAACATGGAGGACTAAAGAAATGCTGAAGCATCAATGCAGCAGGAACACTTGGAATGCCTCTCCTGACTGACACAGAACACACAGATCCTACCCAGACAAGGGGCTGCAGCTCACCGTGCTCACACCAGGTGCAAAATATTTTTTAAAGCATCCTTTTCTCTTTTTTTTTTCCTTTGTTTTTGTAGGAGTTGAATGATCTTAGGGAGCAATTGTTATTTTAAAAAAGCATCACTAGCTGAACTCTTTTCCAAGCTGCCTTTGCCAACTCCTTGCAACTGGCAGGGTTTGCAGCCCCTTGGAATGATAACTGGCTCATCCTCTGGTTTCCTTTGTCCTGGAGTAATGAGACACTCAGTGCTGACATCAGCACAGTCTCACTGATTTTTTGGGGACAGGGATTTGATCTATAATGCACATGCATCAAGAACTACACAACATGTATTAGTCTTTGCTGCCATGACTGTTTTTACCACACAGACAAGCATCAGGATTCTTCCAAGCTCTCCTCCAACCAGCAATATTTTTATACATTTCCCCCTCACAGAAGCATGAGCAAGATTGTTCAGCAAACAAAAACTGATTATCTTGATATATGACAGACAACTCTTTAATTTTTAAAGTAAATTAACCAAATTTAATAGACACCAGAATGAAAAAGATGCATCTTGCAGCTCACCATTTAAAAGATGCAATTTGAAGGTCAAAGCCATATAGCAGTATTCCCCTATCCCAGCATTAATCAAATTGTAGCCATTTCCTTGGGACTATGTCTTGTACATAATTCATACCCGACTGTTCTCAGGTTTAAAATCATCTACTGCCAATTTAAAAAAAATAATCCAAGTGCAGAGGTAACCACATGAAAATAAGAAAGAACCTTTCTAATAAAACAACTGCTGATCAGAGCAGTGAGAGACCGTTGCCTTCTGAAATTGGAAGAGATGTCCTACTTTAAGGTTTGAGTTGCAAGAATTACTATAATCAAGCCTCACTGTCAGAACAAAAACATAACCTTTGAGGTTGTTAGAGGCTAAAATAACATTTCACTAACTTCTGTCTGCCTCTAGCTACGTCGGGTTAGAAATAGACCTCTGTTTTTTTGGCTGTATGTACAGTAAGTAGGTTCCTAGGGAAGGGAAAAAAAATAAATGATTGAGTGAAGTCAATATTCCTGATCAATCAGCATCTCTGAACAAGTCTCCTTTTGACATGCCCCCAGGCAACAACAATCCCTGACCATCAACAAGACACTTAGCCAAGGCTTGGAATGAGAACTCCGACACAGCCATGAGCAGGATTCAAACGTGACTCCAGGGCAGAGAGTGAACTTCTAGAAGGTACAGCTGAACAGAGAGATAGCATTTACTTTTTCAATCTGATATGCATAGAGGTACATTCACACCACTGTACATCCCCTTGTGAAGGGATCTTGGGAAGGGGACAAAAGGGTTCTGGAAGGCTGACACATTTCAAATCCCCCAGGGCTGATAACCAAGATGTGTTCCAGTTGCTGAACACCCATTGTTCACTGGAACTACACATCACCAAAAAAGTCAGAAACTGTCAAAATACCAATCTCTCCTTAAGAGGGAGAGTTTCATACCAAAGGCAGCCAGAATCAAGAGTTATTAATGTGGCTCTGGCACATTTCTAACCAGGGCTCTCTCAAGGGCCACTTCCCCAGGAGAAATCTGTCCAAAGGCACTAAGGCACAAACTGCTCCCTTCTCCCCATCCTCCAGGACAATCCTTCACCTATCCAGCAGCAAACTTCTAAATGAGGCAGCACCTCAACCTCCAGCAGCAAACAATTTCCAATCAATTTTGCAGGTAACAAGCCTGTGCTAAGAAGTCATTTATCATTCCCATTGAAAATGTTACAAGCAATCATTGGGAGAACAAGGCAGTGTGAATTACCAGGAGAAATTGTCCACCGATGAAAAAATCCATTAGGCTACGACAAAGGTCAGATAACATTGTTTGGGTTCAGCCATAATTCTCTCTTCTATGAGATCCACGTTAAGATTTTGTGTAACAGCAAAGAGAAAAAGTGCAGGTGTGGGCATCCCTCAGCCACCTCTGCTATCCAGCTGATGGGGATCTGTACCAACTCCTGGGCAGAAGAGCCTCACATGCTCACGGTCTCTTTTTCATTAAAAGGGGACAAAAACACATCTGCAAAGCCCAAGGTGTCAGACACACCCACACCCAGACACAGGTGACAGCCTCAGGGGTACCAGCCTTACACAGAACATGTGTGGAACAGCTCTGTGGAAGCACAGGCACCCACAGGTGACCTGAACAAAGAAAATACCCAAAGACACGGCTGGGAGACTCTAATCCTCCACTATCTCTCCCTTATACCCTAAGAGAGGTTAAGAGTTGGTAAGTCCCTGGGATGATACCTGCTTATCTGCCTGTACAAAAGGGTAATTCTGTACAAGCACAAACAAGATGCTGATCTCAAACTCCAGCTACAAACCACCACTGTTTTCAAAAGGTGTGCTAAATCACCAGGAGACAGATTCAACAGAAGGCAAAGAAAGTTGCTCAAACAAATAATTTTAGTGGTTAGGTAGCACAAAATTGCACTTTCCAAATGGCTTAAATGTCATTGGATTTCCCATTCCAAAGGTACTTGTCTTGATTTACTCCCACAGCTGAGAGCACACAAAATTCACACAGGTCCTTCCACACAAGTGTCGGTCTTGGCTCAGGGCAGGCCCAGGCCAAAAACACCCAGCACTGGGTCTAAGTTACATCTCAGCCACACAAAGGATATTCCCTGCAGGTCAAAACTGAGGTTATTTATAGGCCAAAATAAGGAAGCCTTAAATGCACTAAAATATCAAGCAAACTCCAGTGTAAGTGCCATTTAAAATGCAAAGTTTGTAGTTCCAGGACAGACAGGAATAGGAGCAACAGCCCAATCTTTGAAGTCAACTATTCAAAGAAATAAACATCATTTCAGTGCGTCAATTGTTTTTCAGATCACAGTATTTTTGTATGAAAATTCCACACATTATTAAATTGTTTCAAGTCAACTTCCTCAGTGGCACTTTAAACTCCTGTTTGTTCTCCAGCTTATCCTCACACACAGGCAGCATTAACAATTTCTGGTTACCAGGTCACCAAACCTTGGTCTCATTTTACACCTCAGTAATCTGAATGCTGTACATTATTTGAAAGGAAATTAGAATGATGTGTTTGTTGGGGTTTTTTTTTCCCCTAGAATTAGTTTAGTCTCACCTTTAGACTCACCCAATTTAAATATCTAACTTCGTCACCTTGCTGATAAGCAGCTGGAAACCATCTACGTGGGGAATTGAGCTCAACAAGTAAACATTTCCAAAGGAAGGTGCCAAATTTGAAGTACAACATTATTGAGAAATACAAATATTGTCAGTCTTTCAAAAGGCTGGGTTTGAAAGCAGGTTCAGAGCACCAGGAAAAGTGGGGGAGAGGAATCATAAAAACTGAAGGTTTACAGATTTTTGCATGGAAACAGCTGGTTAGTTCCAGGTGCCTCCTTCTGAGGGCTTCTCACCGATGGTGTGAATTCCAACCAAAACAATTCCAAATGGCTCAAGAGTTGCCCAGATCTCTATGGTTTTTATTACATAATAAAATGAGCTTTACTATTTGAATTTGAAAATTCTAATTGCCCAACAAAAGGGATCTTATCAAAACATGTTTAAGACATCACTTGTGAATCACAGGCACAGCTTTCAGCACAGCTTTCTCATGAAGAAGCTGCCAAAACTTATAGGCTTGTGTTTCGTTTTTTTCAAGGGAACCAGTGGGGAGCAAAACCCTTGTTTCTTGAAAATCCAGCAGTCCAAGGTGAGCTGAACACAGAGCAGATGGTTGAGCACTGCTGTAATAATTTGGTGAGGGTTATAGCAATAAATTTACCTTTTCTAGGCACAACATTCCACCTGGTACAGATGTCACGAGTACCAGGATGTTTCAGTGACCAAAGGAAGGTATGACCAAGCTCCTACCTGAGAGATCATGATGGATCAGGTCAGCAAAGTTGGGGTCATCCCCCCACCAGAAAATCCAGAGCTCCCTGCGCCCAGGCCTCTGGTCCCGGCGCCAGACACTGAGCACGTCGGCCTTGAGACAGCGGCTGAAGCTGCTCAGGATGGGATCCTCCTCCGTGACCGGGAAGAGAATGGGGGCAGATGTTGGGCCCTGCCACACGTAGCGCTTCCATTTAATCCCAGTTAGATCAGCCTGGGGGAGAGAAAAGAACAGTCAAGTTGCAGGTACCTCCAGCAAGCACATCCTGCTACAAGGAGATGACATAGGGAGAAAGGGAGGATTAATCCCCCAGAATTTAATGGGAACCATGTTGGTAAGTTTTGTGTGCCTTAGGAGATAAACTGGGAACAATCAGGCATCCTGGTTTAATAGCTCATTAAATAACTGCAGTAGAGCAAGAGCTGCTCGTTTTCACTGCAGCTTTAAGGTTACACAGAGAAAAATCAGATTTGACTTAAAGTAAAAGAGTGAAAGACGAGTGAGTAATGTTATTATTCACAGACTGCAACTGTCCAATCTCCTGAACGCTTGCCTTAGCAAAGAACATCTTTCTTTTTGCTTACTTATGCATAAACTGCCTTTTCCATCCAATATTATTCCATGGAAATAGGTGATGCAGTAAATCACACATTCTTCCAGCCATCTACACTTTGGAAAATTTCACAAGTTTCTCCATTGTAAGAAATTCTCTGTATCTCCCCCAGGAAGCCTCTCGTGTTCATTGATTTTACCAAGAGCTATCATACTTTTCATTCCTCACACCACATTCCAAGAATTTAAATCCTAGTTTTACCATTCAATTATATGTTAGACCTGCATCCACGCCAATTATGATCCACTAAGCCCCCTCCTAGGCAAAATTAATTCGACTTTACACAGGGAAAGAGTTACTATTCTGTGTAATGGGAAATAGACAATTCCTGGATTATCTACACCACAACACCAAGTTTTAGCACTAAGTTTTTTCAATCGAGCACCTCACCTTAAGGCAGGTAGGGGAGGCATTGCCCCGGGTGCTCCTTGGGAAGGGAGAGCAAGGCAGGCTGGCATTCGCTAAGAAGTTACTATTTTTTGTCTTCCCAATATGACAACACACAAAAGATTACTGCAACATTTAAACCTAACATGGCAGCCTCCCTACCTTCAGCAGGAGAGCAATTTAGATGAAAGCTTGCCTGCAACAGTTGCTACTTTAGAAAGACTTTCAGATTTAAAATCGCACTATTAATCTGGAGCACCAGGTCTGATGCAGGCTGCAGATACGGTCAGGCTGCCCAGATTCCCCTCCATCCAAAAATATGAGTGCCACAGCTTGGCACAGGATTGTTTTAACAATCTCCAGAATCATAAATATCAGGCAGGCAGCTAAGATTAGCTCATTTGCATTAAAAGCTGATGAAACAGCTCAGCACAGCCACCAAAAAATTGCATCACAGTCCAGTTATATGGAATTTACTTTCGGAGCTACCAAAATTCAACAATGTGAACGACTTCATACTTGGGTTAAAAAAGACTACAAAATGGTGCACATCAAAACACAAGACAGGGATGGCATCACCAAAAGTAGCCCTCCAGAATAAAAACAAGCAGGGAAAGGGATTCGTTTAAAAACGAGGAGGAGGGGAGGTTTCGCCTCGGATTTGTCTGGGATGTCACGAGTGGGGAGGGAAAAGAGAAAGTTCCCCGAGATGTGGGGCTGGGAGGAGCAGGAGCAGCAGATCCCTTCCCCTGCGAGAAATACCACGCTCAGAGGCAGGGATAGGGAGAAAGGAGGAAAAGTTGGAAGGCACGGAAAGGGAAGGAAAAGGCGAGTTGCAGGGAGGCTACTATCCAGGAAGAAAGCGGAGGGAGGGGCGAGGCGAGACAGACAGCGATGGAGGGGAACCAGAGGGGCATGGGAGAGTTGGCTGCTCCAGGCAGGGCCTACTCCGAGGGCTCATCCAGCAGAAGCTCTGCTAAAAATGGCTGCTTTGCTTCCACTGCCCCTTCCCCCTCCCCCAGAGCTCCGAGCCCTTCCCTCGGTGGCCCCGGGCGTGTGTGCGCCGGGGGCCGACACTCACCAGGCAGAAGAGGTTGGAATGGCAATCCTCCAGGCTGGCCCCGTTCGGCACGAAGCAGGAACTCATCCTCACAGCCACAACCCACACGCCATTATCCCACAGCCTCCGACAAGAAAGAAAGAGACAGACAGAGAGAGAGAGAGAGGGAGAGGGAGAGAGGGAGAGACAGACAGCGAGAGGGAAAGGGGGAGGGGGGCTCTGCACACGCACAAATAATAATACAATTAAATAAGGGATTTACAGACACACGCACACGCACGCGAAATAGTGGCAGGGGAAATAACCCGCGAGGAAAGAGAGAGCGGTATGGGAGAGGGGGGTAAAAAATATATTTAAAAAAAAATTTTTAAAAAATTAAAGAGGAACTCAGAACGTTTTCTCGTCTTCTGGAGCTCCAACGGGGGTGTAAAGCCGCCGTGGAAGGGGAGAACAGAAAGAGGGAGGCGGTAAGTAATCCAACGACGGGAGATTAAGATCAAAATCCTCCCTGTTCCTCTTGTCTTCTCGTTCGCATAAGGAGGGGAGGGAGAGGAGGTAAGGTGAAGGGGTAATTGATCCAACAAGAGAATAAAAATGGGGTAATTAATCCAGGGGGGCTAGGGGTAAAAATCAGTTGACATCCCTCCTTCCTCTCTTCTCAGATGCCAAGCAAGAGAAGCAGGAAAAAATAAATAATCCAGCGGGGGCAATTAATCCAGAACCCCCCCTCCTCTTCCTCCTGTTCCTTTAGTCATCAGATGAGAAAGGGGCAAATTGTGGAATGACTGGGAAGGATTGGCCGTGGGAGAGAGAAAAATCCAGGCTCGTCTCTTCGGAGTCCTAGGGCAACAGGGTGTGGGGGGGTCAGATTCTTCTCCTCTGCTCCAAAAATATTCCAAATAAATTAAAATTTAAAATCATAAAAACAAACTTCAGGGGCCAGAAGCAAGGCCGGTCTGAAGAATTCGTAAAGGCAGAGCAAGAAAAATTTCGTGGGGTGTACCCCAAAAAAAATCTGCGGGGGCAGGGGAGGGGGGAAGGTATTCCTTGAGAGAGAAAGGCCGCAAAAGTCTCCTTAGCAGCCCAGCGGGGAATTAAATTCCCGTGTGGAAACCCCCCCTCCCCAAAACGAAATACTCTTCGCAGTGAGGGCGAAACCAAAATATCCTCCGTTGGGTAAAAATTCCTTCCGTGGGGAAAGGAGGGAGGGGGAGAGGGGTGGAAGGAGGAAATTGCGGGTGACCCTCGAAGTCTCTTCAGGGAAGGATGGAGGAGTCTCCGGGAGGCCGATCCCCAGCCTTTTCGGGGGAGGAGGAGGAGGACGCGGTAAATCGCAGAGTGTCTTCGGGGAGCCTGGTCCCCCCCAGCTGTCCTCGGGGGCTGGAGGACCCCGCAAAGTCTCTTC
>VZRQ01009575.1:244943-292160 GCA_013397975.1 Machaerirhynchus nigripectus
CCGGCCGGGCCCGCGGCTCTCGGGATCGCGGGATGGGTCAGGGTGGAAGGGCCGCGGTGGGGCAGCTGGGCACACCGCCCTGCTCCGGCAGGGTCAGCCCCGAGCACAGAGCACGGGAGCACGTCTGGAATATTCCCATGAGGGAGGCTCCACAAGCTCGGTCCTTGGACAAGTTCTTCCTCACGTTCAGGTGAAACTTCTGGGCATCAGTTTCTGCCCGTTGTGCCGCGTCCTGGTGGCTCGCACCACGAAGCAGAGCCTGCTCCATCTTTTGGCACCCCCATTTAGATATTTATACACGGGCTCACCCTTCCCTTATCCCTGCCAGGGCTCCCGTCCATTCCCGGGCATCAGCGCCAAGGGTATGAGGTTGATCCCCACATGGGCCCTAAGGGTTGGGCTCAGTGGTCCTTGTGGATATCCTGGGATTCTGTGCTCACCCCAGGTCACCTCTGGTCAGCCTGGGGCCAAAGTCCGGGCACCGACTGTCCCCCACACAGGGAACACTCGCCTTGGCTCCCCTTCCACAACTTCCACCTCTTGGCAGAGGATGCCCAAGATTTGCGCCGGTGCTTTGCACCACGGAGCAAATTCCAAACGAAGGATCTCAGAGCCTTTTTGAAAAGATAGGCAGGTATTGTGAAAGCTGACTTTAATATTTAATGCAAGCGTTAATGCTCTCACTAGTCCCCCAGACAGCCTCTCTGCCAAAGCAGAGCCCTACTCCAAAACCCAGTTTTTTCATGCCAAGATCCATATTGTGCAGTTCAAGAGGATGAAGTAGGTGGTTTCTCTGTTACTATATGCACAGATTTGCAGAAGGACTGTGAGATTATTCAGAATTAAGATGCTACAGTGACAGTGAAAGCTATTTTTAAGAGATGTTTGGAAAGTGTATGCATCTTACTAATCCTCTCATATTACACATTAATTTTCTAGGCAATGCCTTGCATGTAGAATGGAAAATTTTAAGTTACTATATGCAGAATTTTTACTGCAGTGTTCAAGTGAAAACACAAACCAGTGTAAAGCACTTAAAGCAGAAGAAAGCCCTGAATGTCTCAGCTAACCTGACATTCACATTAAAATATGATATGTTCGTGCAACAGCAGCACGTTGATCACAACTATGCAACACGATGATGTTTCAAAGGCCCTGCAAATTATTTCAGGACTCCTGAACAAGACGAGTGACAACCTTCTGCAAATGTCTTGATAGAGTAGGAGGAAAGAAGGACACTCTATAAATAAACTTATATGATAAGTTTAAAAAAAAAAAAAAAAAAAAAAAAGCGAGGCCAGATATACCAGATATATTCACCAAGAGAAACTTTGAAGATTTACTCACACTGAGCCTATTTTTGTATGTCAGTGTAGGCAAGCAAGATTCTTCTTTTCATCTAAATAGAAGCAGAGTATTTTTAAACGCAGGAGATTCATTCCCTCAGTGCTCATCGAAACACGGCAGCTGGGGCCGGAGCCGGGATGCGGGGGGAGGGCTCCGGGTGGAGGCAAACCCCTTTCCAAGGGGAACAGATGGTTTTCCCTGCGGTGACTGCAGCCCAGGGCTCTGAGGAGCATTCCTGGGTGCCCAGGGCCAGGCCGAGCCCCTCGGAAGTTCCAGGGCCACCGTCATGTCCCTGCGGGAGAGGTTCTCAAGTCACACCTCCCCAAGGAGAAACCCAAGGATTTGAAGGAAATTAGGGAAAGCAGCATTCGGCATTAAGTACACAGGAGCTGGTATGGATTTACCACTAAGAGGAGAAATAATCATTTGGTACAAGGGATTTGGTAGATTTGGAAATCCAGGACAATGGTTCTTGCATGTCCACGCTGATTTCAGGATGACACCGAATTTTCCCTGGCTGGGAATCCATTTCTTTTCCCTCAAAGGCACAGCTCAGTGTCTAGGAGAGAGGATTAGAGACTAACACTGGGTTTGGTGTGGATGCACCTCCCAGTTTTGAGGAACTCTGTCTGTGTGTCCCAGCTCACTTCTCTATAAAATGCATTTTGGGATCTGGTTCATCAGTCCTGACCTATTCATCCCAATAAATCCTTCTATAGGATCCCAGCAAAAGTGCAGAACAACACTTGCCCAGTAAATCTAAAGACAGGATAAGGAATTAATAAAATATCCACAAAAGAGGAAAGAAAACTGAGCCATCAACTAGAAGTCTTCCTGACTCGAAGCTTTCCCAATTCCATGTACAGCACCTCAGAACAGTAAGACACAATGGAGAACAATCATATCCAGGTCTGGCAAAGTCTGGACCTGGGACACTGCTTGCCCTTTGTACTCTTCGGGAAATAAAGCCTCCTGGAAAACAGGGAGGAGGCAGATAAAAAAATTAAAATGAGAGGAAAATGCTGTTGCAAATATGCTTTGTTTTGTAGATAGGTTCTTATAGAGTTCTCATCTCTGCAACTTCCAGAAGTGCATTAAGCTGCATAATTAGCATCTGTCACATGAAGCTTTTCCCTTCCCTCTTCCTCTCCCTAGAGGGAAACTGCATGAAGAAATTTTAATATAAATTTTAGTATCTGCTCTGTGCAGTGCAATCATATTAGGAAAGCTACAGGCAAATCAGTTTGTGCTCAGTCTAAGGTTTATCTTTGTGTAATAGAAACTTCACCAGTTTATAAAAAAATGCTGCTGATCCAATTTAAAAATTAACCAGTCTCTTGGAAAGACAACAGGGGTGGGGGAGAGATGGTCCCCATTGCAGCAGATTTAAACCAGTGGAATTGCCAGGAACCAGGCAGTTAAAGCCAGTCCTGGTATTACATCCCTACAATCTCACATGGAAACATCCAGCCAAAATGAGGTAGGGATGGGTGATTTCCCCTTCTAGTCAAAATGAAAGGAGTATTTCTATGTTTAAAAATCTAAACAAAGTAGGAGTTCATGTTGCTTTTTCATTCACATCAAGAGATACTCCACTGCTGAATATAAAAGTCAATGGACTGCAGCATCTCCTGGTGAATCTCTGTAGGCAAAAGAAGATGCTGCCTTTTAGAAATAAAGATTAGCTAGAAATAAATGCAGCTTAACAATAGCAACATGACAAACAACTCTATTATCCAGCCTCTGATTTCCATTCTGTCTCCTAATTTTTTGAAGTATTTATTTTCTACTTAATTATTCCAAGAAAATTGAGATTATAGGATTGAACATATTGCCAACAACCTGAGGTATGAAGTGCAGACCGAGTGCTTAAACTTCAGCTACAGAGGTGGTAATTATTGTAATTGGTGCATGTGAAGTAAATATATCAAGTAGTGTAGAGTTCAAACTCGTGCCAGTCGGTCTCCAGTTGGCACCAACAATTCTGTCAGGAGGATACAGAGGTCTCAGCAGGACTTATTACTGGCAACTGTTCAACAGTTCTCTTCTCCAAATGGTTTCAAGGGGATTTGGGTGGGAAGAAAGATAATTTTTAACAAATTAAACTACCTAAAAATGGCGAGCTGCCCAGAGCCACCTAGTCTGCCTTAGTCACTACTACCAAACCATTTTAAAAAAGAAGATTAAAAATATTGCTGGCAAAATTGCCTACCTAGCTTTAACAACTTAATCAGATCCCTGCAAAATTACCCAAACATGTGCTGTACACCATCTTACAAGTGTGTGTAAAATATGTCCTGAGTAAAAGCTGGAGCAGAATATTCTCTCAGTGTGTTTCTCAGAAAACAACTACCTCAAGTTACCAGAATCCCAGTAACCCTATAAGGACATGGTCTATAGCTTCAAGAAATTAGCAAAACAGCTTAATTTAAAAAAAATTACAAAGATTAGGAGGAATGTTCATTTCCCATTAGTATTTATCTCACAACATTTGTGAGGTGTAAACCAGAGTTCAGCTTTGCACTGTGAGCTTTCACAGGAGCCTCTGCCCTGTGCCAGATTGATGTCCAGCTGCTTTGTTTAGATCTTGCTAAAATGCCTTTTTCAAATGGTGAATATGTCATTTCTAGCACAGGTCTCCAAGAGAAGATTTGAGTTTAATGCAGGGCAATAAAAAGAGGAATATGAGAATTCTTGCTCTCTTTAGTGTCAGCTTTGGTTAAGACGTATGAATGCACATGAATAGTCTTGTCAGAATCTCTGGGGCTACTGACATTCAAGATCTAACATATTATTACTTCTGACCAGAACATTAGCTGCTGTGGAGGAAGGAGAAGGGAAAGAGGAGAAAGGGAAAAGATAGGACCACTCCCTAATCAGAGAGAAATTGTTATGGATTTCTCTGGCTGGAAATCTCTGAACAGAACTTTTCTGCTGTGGAAATATAATGCTCATGTTCTCCAATGTGATTGTACAGCCTCTTTAAAATCTGCAGCAGGAAAAACAAAAACCAGCATATTTTAATGCCTGATCTTGCTCATTTCACTCATGGAAAGGATCCTAATTAACCTATAAATAATGACTGTACAACCAAGTATTACATCCTTGTAAAGGACATGTGCTAAGAAAGGTTTGAGCATTTCAAGCTGCTGACTCTATTTTTTACTATTTCTTTGAATAACTAGTTTCAGATACAAACAAGCTAATTAAAGAATTTAGTTAAAATAAGGTAATTTTCATTCCAATCTTAGTATATATCAAATCTGGGTATCACCACAATGGAAAGATTTGTTCACCAGAAGGAAAAAATCTTCCATTGTCCTCCTGGCTGAATGAAAAGAAAACATATTTCAGATATTTTTAATTGTTGTTGTTCACAATTCATTTCTAAATAAACCGAAAACATTCAGAAATCAGTTTAATCAGTATATTTGTGCTCTGAAATTTGAGCTGAAGGAGTACCTTTCACTTAGAGTGCAACCAAAGGGAATATCCTACCCTTTGTGACTGAAACCACCTTTTGAATCCATTCAGGAGCTCCAGCACATCAGACAAAGGCCTGGATTTGTTTGGAGCAATAAATGATAGCAGACCTTTACATATTTGAAGTGCAACAGATGGTCCTCCAAGGAGAACATAATGACTGGCAGACAGTACTTCGTTAGAGTGGCTTGGAATGTCTTCAGCAATTACACAGGCAGTGTTTTGGGGGGAAGCCCTGTCATCTCTGTGATTCTTCTCATGTAAATAGCTGTGATTTCCTTGTTTAGATGCTAAAAAATGATATCTTCTAAAATCCAGGCAGTGAACTGGAAAAGGAAGCAGCTTTGGCCCTCCCAAGGCTCCTCAAGATGAGGGTCCACCTGAGAAGAGAGATTTGAGTATAAAAAAAAAATCAGCATTATAGGGAAAGAACTTTGGGCACATAACTGTAATACTGCTAATCCATAGCCAAATATTCCATGGAAATGGAATTCAGGAAAAAAAACAAGGTTTAACACGAGGTCCTCAGACTTTAGGAACTGGGAGGTCTATAGGTACAACAGGCAGAATATCAAGGAGAAAACACCCATAAGACCTAAATTACTGAATAACAACCTCCTTCCTTTGGGAAACTGGTGATTTTTGAGGAGTCCTCTTCCACATGAAACACTATGGCTGCAGTTCTTCAGGGCAGGGGAAAGGGAGCTTTTTAGAGGCTGTCCATTCTTTCCATTTTCACAGACAAGCTATTTCACAAGCCAGCAATTAAGAACTATAAGTTTTAAGAAGAGTGATAAAATGCTGATTTTTATACTGTGGATGTAGTTTAGAACAATTTAACTTCCACCTCTCCTGTCCCTGTAGTTCTAGGATTAGTCCATTCTGTTCTAAAACCTTCCCCACCAAATCCACCCTGAGTAAAATTTTATGTGGCAACACAACCACAACAAAAAACATGTCCTTCCCCAATGTAACTTAAATGTTGATGGAATCATAACTGCATTACTCCCTCTCCAATTAGCAGCAGCATTCTTTATGTTTGCTTACGAAGCGTGAACCGTTCGCTTGTCACTACAAAGACCTTCTGTGGAGGACTTAAAAAAACAGCCCCAGCAATTAAAATGACAACAACAGAGGTGGATTGGTCACATTAAGACACAAAATATCCAGCTGTTTCTTTCCAGCAGAAGGATGCACCAACTCCATGAAATATTATGACCAAATTTTGACAGGCTATGTAATGCTGCTGGATATTCTGGTGAAAATATGGATTTCCAAGAAAGGAGGAGACTAATATGAAACTATGTCTAAGCTCACAGATTGATTTTTTCCACATGATCAGGATTGTCATTCATGCTTTTTATCCATACAAATTTCCCGTTTTCCTTTGCTGGAACCAGAGATACTCTATTTTGTGAGAAATTCTCTAAAAATAAGGAAAATTTTGGGGGTTGTCCTCGAAAATAAGGCAAAAAATGATCTGATAGGGTTAGAACTAGAAAATCAGATTTTAACTTAATTGGTTGTGTTAAAAACATTCTAAGAGTTCATTAAAACCATAAGTCTCATTACAACCAGACTATTATTTATAAAACAGAACATCTTTTATAATCACATCTGTCTGCTGCTGGTTCCTGCCTATTCTGCTTCCCAATAAGATGGGAAGTTACTTGTAATACATGTAGGGAATTTAAAAATCATTTTAAGCATGTAGTTAAATAATAACAAAGGCTGAAAATGAAATGTTTCAGGTTAGCTTTTCTTAGTTAGGATTATAGGAGACAGATATGGAGGGAGATATAAATATAGATATATTTATCCTGAAGTGATAAGGTAGCTTTGATTTCTAATAGAGCAAGAGAAAATAACTGGCACACACAGAACCAGCCACTCAAGGGGGGGAAAAAGCCCCAAACACTGTCTACAGAACCCACCTACAGATATGTCCTTGGAGAAAAACTGATGAGAAAATTATCAGGCAAATTTTCCTTGCTGTTTCCTTTCTGGAAGTTTTTGCCTCTCATAACAGCACAGCCATGGCAAGTGATATGTATCAGAATTCATCCATGCAGTATATTTTGCACATCAAATTGATTATCCATGACTTCTTAGGCAAACACAGGAATGCAGAAAACATGTCAGCTGTTACAGACAGAATATATGGGCATAGCACTCCTTACTTTACATTTAGAAAGAGCAGCAGATAATGAGCTCAACCATTACCTTGAGAATAAATTTCATTTCCAAGTTCAGAAGTACCTCTGGATTCTCATCTGTTTTGTGAACCAGAACTTACAGGTAGCTCGTAACATTTGTCTTCTGAGCTGTGTTTGTCTCCAGAGTAATTGTCATAAGTGGGCAAAGGCTTTAATGTCCTCATCTTCATGCCTTCAACCATGATGACCTTACAGACTCAAAGCAATCACTGCAAAATACAGAGGACAAGGAAAAAAAATCAAGAAAATAAAAGCCCTGTCTTTTTCCTTCCCTAAATTCCCAGAATTCAGATTCATGCCTGTAGCAAAAAAAAACAAAACAAACAAAAAAACCCAAACAAACAAACAAAAAAATCAGACTAAAATATTACCCTTCTGTGTATTTCATCTGATATAATTGCCTGACAACAAATATCTCTTGCTCTGAAATATTCTGCAGTGAATTTATTCACATCAGGAAAAACACATCACAAAGGTGTCTAGCTTGAAAGTTTCCTAATCAGACACCAGTGACAAAAAAAACCAGAGTGACAGAACAGGCAAGACACAACCTGGAACTATTCTGGGGATACACAGCCACAAGAAATAAGACAACCAAAAGTTTTGAGATCAGCAGGTTTTGACAAACCATTAATTAATCCCGAGCTGTAATAATAATCATGTATGTTTGAGCAATATGTCATAAATATAATTATTCTTTGCAGATGTTTGCTGTTCATTACAATGGAAACTGTTCCATTCTACAGCGTGGCCAAGTGGTATCAGATGCCATTTTTATTAAGACACCAAGCACAAGATGTTCAATCTCAGGAGGAGAATTCCCAGACACTGGGCTGATAAAGCCATTTGAGGTTCTGTAAAATATATATCATACAGTAATTACATTTCATTTTGTGGTTTACAAAAATCTATTCATGAAGCTACAGGAGCTTGTCAGGCACTTTTTATTTCCAAAGAATAACACTCATCCATGAAAACTGTCTGATTTAAATCACTGTGAGTGCTGGCAGATGAAAATTACTGGGTAAAGCAAATAGTGTCTTATTGGAAATCAAAGCTACAAGCTTGAGTCACTCTTACTTCTGAGATACTCCAACCTGACCAGGCTTTAGGTACTAGAAATGCCATCTACTTTCCAATACATTGGCCTTGCTGTCGGCAGAATTCTTGCAGGATTCTGCAGTGAAATCAAAACAAGTCCAAATCTGGAAGACTTGAAAACTCTGAATGACCACAGAATGCAATTAAAACATTAAGATTCAATCACAATATAGGAGTGGAGATGGAGTTCCAACTGCAAGTTCCATCAACCCCTTAGGATGATGTGAGTGACCACTACTCAATATTGTATTTGGCATCAGACTTCAGAACTTGTGGAGCAGAAAATCAGGGAGAGGGCAAAACTCGTGCTGGAAGGATCTGAAAGATTTAGTGAGGAAGCTGGTGGGAAGTGCCCTTCCTCTCCATGCAGACACTGCACAGCCCCAGCAAGTGCAATGAACAAATAAAAGGCAAGAAAACACAATATATGGATCCTAAACCCACAATTTCTGGAATAGAGCATCTGGAAGTACAACAGAGAATAAACCCCCTCCTGTCAGGTAGAGCAGAGCCTGTGTCAACAAGAATCACACGCTCCCACTGTTGCTCAACAGATGTACTTGAACTAGAGATAAGGCACTTCAAAACTCCAGGGAAGTTATGTGCAAAAGGTGTTGCCTCCTGTGCCTCTTTCCATGCAAGGAAGGGAACACCAGGCAGGATTCAGATACCTAATTCTGCAGTGAGGGAGGAAAAAGGAGCAAAATAATTCTTGTCAATACAAATTATCCAGGGTAGAAGATGGGGGGACAACCTTATAAAGCATAAGCACAGATAGAGTCAATACATTTATAAATTAGAATACAGCAAGTACACTTACCACTGGAGAAAACTGTGAGTAAATCTCTCTCCTGAGGAAGGCTTCAAGCCTGTTTTCCTTTTTCAAACCTACGTCACCAGCAAAGTCCCATAAATGAATATTCTCTTGCAGATAAAGTGGTTGTCTTCACCTTTTGGCAGCTGCAGTAAGAACAAAACATATCGAAAAGAGAGCTTTTACTCCTGAGAGTAATCTCCTCAAAGAATGAGGAGAAAGCATGAGCTAAAATCACTTGCACAATCATGTTTCATAACTGTTCCTAGTCTGGTGGTATTGCTCCTTCCCGAGTACAAAAAATGCACAAACTTTTCTCCCTCTTTTACTAAGAGGGGAAAAAAAAATCTGCTTATCCTTGGATACACAGAGAGTTTGGAGGAGCTCCAAACAATGGAGCACTGTGTGCCCCACTCATCACACAGACACTGAAGAAAGAGTGTGGCAAAGAATGCACAAAGTATGTAATTACTGTTTCACAAGATAATTCCATTATTAATACATCCCCGAAGATAGCATGCACAGCACTGGAGTTTAATTAGATGGTAACTGGAGGGGGTTTGAATTTATGAGGTAATAAATATTTTTTGGACTAATAAACTCCAAGGCTGAAGTGTTTATTAATCTAGAATATAAAGATTACATAGTTGATAGGAGACAACCTCAGGTTGTGCTGAGATGCCTGTTGTTTATGTATTTCAAAATTAATATTTTCCTCCTTTTGGGAGCTAGATCAGAAAGCAAAGATTGCTGTAGATGGTACTGAAAAATACTAGAAACTTTCCAACAATTCTGTGTTCTCAAAGGCAAAGGCTATTTAAGTCTCAGCAGATGGTGTGGTTTAAAAGTTTCACCTTTTAATCAATTTATCACCTCCTAAACTATTATAACTGCAAATAAACTGCCTTCTGATGCTGTCAGTGCCTCATTCTGATGGTAAAAAGCAGAGATTCCCTTGTAGGATAACCAGAGCCTTTACGAGGCTAACAGATCTCTCCTCTGTTACCCCTAAATACTCAATTCCATCTCTGTTTTCCTGCTTTTGGATTCACCTGCAAGACCACACCACAACCACATGAACAATTCTGGTGTCTCATTGAATTTTTTTCTTTCCTGAACATGGCTGTATAAACTTTTTGCCTAGTGCAGCACATTAAGGATTTGGAAAGTTGTGAGGATTTATATCCCAAACAGCTGTGCCAAGAAGTCAGAGGAATCAAATGGTCTCATCTATTAACTTGTCCTCAGGTAGTTACAACTAGAGTTTAATAAATTACCCCACAGTTCAGTCCATTTAAACCATATTTCTCTGTTATTTTGGAGGTGCCAATGCCTCACTCAGGCAAGACATAAAAGCAGATTTGGTCCAGGAAAAAGTGGGCATGTTTGAGGTCACAGACCAGGTTGCTTAAGCCAAAGCTAAATTTAGGCCTGAGGGAACTGCAGAGAGAGAAAAAGGAAGAAACATGAGGAGGGACAACTTGTGGGACCTTGCAGGTGAATCAAGACTGACAAGTGCAAAGGAACCATTCCCATACCTGGCTGAGTGATGGCTGCTGGACAAAACCAGGGAAATCCTGGATGTGCCAAAGGAACTGTGGGGCAGGAAAAGAGGAGAGAGGCAAGAAACACCACAGCTTGGATTTACTGGTAAGGAAAAACCCTGCTTCTCTGAGCCAGCCCATGGTGGGTGCCAGCAGGAAGAAAGTTTCATTACCAAGGGCTGCAAAGATTTAAAGATATTTAGGGAAATGTTTATTAAGGAGCTTAGGTGATCCAAATACAGTTGGCTGTGTGTTCAGACAGATTCCAGGGTGGTGCCACAGGTTCAGGGCAAAGGTCTCAACACTAATTGTTGGGAAGAGTCTACAGCTAAATCATGGGAGATGACAAAGAACCATTTCCAAAGCTCCTGCTTTTTCATTCCCAGGCTTATATCCTCTCACTAACTGAGACAAGTCACAGAACCAACTTTCCAATATTAAATCTCCAGGCAGTGTGTTATTCATACAGCTTATGGAGATGTCTTTACCCTCTGGAAAAACAAAGTTTAAGAAAAATGGCTCCATCTTTGGGGAACAGTTTAAGTCTCAGGATAACTACATTAGGAAATCTAACTCTATTACTTTGTATCTTACATTTTATTACAAGATTGGTAATAGGAAATTACCAAATAAAATTGGTATTTTACTTGGTAATTTTTTTCCATGGGCCTCGTCTAATATGAAAGATGGTGATCATCAAATTTATTCAAGTTTTCCTGTCAACAACATCATTAACCAAATCCCTCAATTTCAAAGTAAATAAAAGCATCTGGGCTTCTCGCACAGCAAGACTGACTTGCATATTTAAGCCTCATATATAGATGAATCTGCACTGGACCAAATTTGCATATTAATGAAGGACTAATTGCTCTTTGCAGTCAATTTTATGCAGATGAATTTACTCCTCTCAGTACAATTTTCATAATGTTCGGAAAGAACCAAAAAATGTAAAACTTTTTAAAAGTACACAAATGTTAGACAATCAAGGAAGAAATATCATAATGACTTCCAACAGCTTTCCATTAAATTGTATATAATTCATCTTTTATACTGTTGCTTTATTTTAACAGCCTCCCACAAAGAACAGAACAATCCATGGAATAACTTCAGCCTATTCCCCCTCCTCGGTCTCAAATTTTAACAGCTTGTAATAACCCATTATATGATCCAGTTTCCAGCTGGAAGGATGGAGCCTGAATTTTTAGGAGAAGTTAAATTTGCTAAATAGGAATTTATTTGCTTGCAGCCATCCTCATGCCACAGGACAGTCAGGACAGAGTTTGTCCCAAACATTTTTAGGGTAGTTTCTATCCAGTTTTGCACTATTAAGGAAAAAAGACCCAAATCCTTCTTGAGTCTCCACTGAGCTGAAGTACAAAATACCAAAAAAAGGACAGGAAAGTTCATGGAAAAGAAAAACATCAACAAATGGTGAGGGGAAATGATGATATTAGGGGGAAAGGGGAAAAGATATGGAAATAGAAGAGGAAAGGGTGTGGAAATGGAAGGAGAGAAAAATGATGCTTCAATGTGTTTATTCAGGTCTGGCTAAAAAGAAAAGAACCAAAGGATTTGGGAGAAAGTTCAAGGCAAAGTAAACAAATAAAAGAAAAAATGCAGCCACAAATGTAGCCACAAAAAAGAACATGAAAGATAATGAAATAAGGAATAAGTGAGAATCAGAGAGCACACGATACATAAAGAAACAAATAAAAGACAATACAAACCCCACAGTTTTTCCTAATTCTGCCAGAACAGAAGGGCAGAGTTAGTGGGAATGCATCAGGAATCTGAATTTGCATGAACAGCCTTCCTCCTGCCAAAGAAAAAAGCCTTATTTTAACTGTGAAGACTGATAACCATAATATTTATATGTATCATAAAATCACTTACAGAAGACCATTTTAATCAGAAAAGGAATTGCATAAAAGGAAGTTACATCTTTAAATGACTTTGAGGCTTTTGTAGAAGGAACATGGGAATATGGTTCACATTCCCCACATCTGCCATATCTTTTATTGCATTTTTTGCCCTTCCCTGCAGCTTTTGCTGCTGTAATGCCTCCTTTTTGAGGCAGAGAGTATTCACACAGATATATCATGGGTTTATAGTGGTACCAAGAAATCTTTTGTGTTTTTACTCTATTTCTTTTCTAATAATTCCTACCATCCCACTTGCTGCACCACGCTGAGCTTACAGTTCTCCTATGATCCCACAATTTGGTTCCTGAGAAGCAGCAGTTTATTAACAATATTTCATGATCAAAATAAAATAATCTTCAGAATGAGCATCTTTTGACTGAGGTGTTGAGTTCTTCCCGAAGAATAATCAGAAAATCTGCCAGGAGGTCATTTTGCCATCTCTCCTTTTGGTCTTTCCAACCTGGATGACAGAAGCCACAACATCTGGGAATAGAATTTTTCTGGGATAAACTCACTCCTCCATGAGCAATAAAGACAATGGTTTTATCGAGGTAAGATCCCCTTGCATGGAGAAAAAGGGAAAAAAATGCTTTAGGGCAAAGGAGTTGGCAGAAAATATCAAACCAAGGGGAAGGACAGGGGAAATGACAAGAGGCTTTCACTAGCACTCAGAAAAAGAACAGATCACAGAACAAAGACAAATAGAGTTATAAAATAATAACAGTAATAATTGGAAAAGAATGAAAAATATTCCACCAGGAAAATATTGGAATGCTACTGCTGAAGAATTCTCACTGAGGAAACAGGACTCAGTTCAGCTGGTCAGCCTGGAGGTTTGGCTTTTAAAAGTTATTTGACAACAAATTACAGTTGTGTACTTTGAATTCTGGATTATTAATTCAAGATGTTTCCCTGTTTTGCTCATAGAGGAGAAGGAAGGAAAATGTATCTCCTTTATAAGTTCTGTACATAGCATTTGAAAACCTGCCGTGGGCACTCCCCCTCTTTCCCAAAAAATGTCTGCTTCAAGTGATTAATGCTGTGTGAATGTAAACAAAGATAATTATTCAAACAAGAACAAGATGTTCCACCCAAAATGATTCGCTTTCCAGTGGCTGAGATGCCTACTTCTAATCACCAAGAAAGGTTAACCTGACCAGATTCAATTAACCACTTAATACAATAATAAAGATGCATAAATAATGGGTGAGGAAGCCCACAGAGGCAACAGTGAATCCAAATAAATCCCTCCAGCAAGCACGAACTCTGGGCTGTTGTCACCTGATTACACCGATATAAGAACTCCCAAGTTTTTAGATCCACTAGGCATGGTTTTGCACTTGTCCATGTGAAACTTGATTAACAGATGGTTTTAATTATTATTAAACAAATAAACAAACAAAAAAAAAAGGCAAGAAACCAAATCCCTAAAATTCAACGATAAAACGAACCCAGTGACATTTCTTAACACTGTGCTTCAAACTCATAGATGAAGTCAGCTGGTTTGTACAGATTATTTGAGGAGTACAGTGAGATAAATTACTATTTCCTCATATATAAATATATATAAATGAGATATCAGACAGATATTTTCAAGACAGAGTTACTATTTTCAGTGAAAAAAATAGTCTTATTCTAGAATATTCCCTAGTAATGAAACAAAAGCTTTCTATTACAACAATAAAGTAATTTGCAAGCATTAAATGCCATAAATTGGGAAAACTGCAAAATATTTTACATTTCAAAGAATGCTAGGAAATGTTATTGGCCCTGTATCTCTGGATAATGTGTACAGTACTTGCTGGTTGAGGCAGGCTGTACTCAGTGTTACCAAATGATGAGTATTAAAGAGGAGGACTGGGCAGGGAATCAGCCCTTCCAGTTTCTCTATGTAAAGTTTAAGCATCCCTTAAAATAAACAACTCAGTGCAAACCAACAGATCTCCTATTGATTCATTCTGTTCATAAAAAGTAACAACATTGTGGTAAATTCAATCTAGTCAATGAGAAGTTTATGAGCCTAAATATATCAAAAGGGCAATGAAAGCTAATATCTAGTGATTAAATAACAATCTGTGAGGAAAAGACACCCAACTTTCAATTCCAGGGTAGTGGAATCATCTCCTGATGAAAAATGGGGTTTGAATTGTTTCAGATGACACTGCAGCCATTTGCCCTTTTTAACAGCCTGGAAGTTCACAAGGCAAGATTAACTTATAATTTAACTGAAGTGGATCTCAAATAAAGTTTTTTGATTAAAATCTACATTTCTGTGCCTCCTGGCAGTGCCAGTATTGCTGGAACAGGACATCAGCTGCAATGCCAGCGACTCTGGAATACGCTGCCATAAGCTGTAAATCAGCTTTGTCCTACTTTAATATTGGTTTAACAATAAAAAAAGAACTTTGATGTTTAATATTTAAATAAGATAATTATCCCTTTAGAATGAGTCCAGAAGGACAGCCTCCATCGGGGGCCTGGCGTCGCCTGAAAGTGCTAGAGAGTCAGTGTAGGAGTATAAACAGGAATACTGAAGCTTGAAACACAAAATTCAGTGCAACTCAAGCTATATAGTGTCGGGACCTTTGTCGCTACCTCTGTGCTGGATCCAGTACTTCAGTGGGGGAACCAGGGCTGTCTCTGAGCAGAAAGCACAGTTGTTTACAGTGATTTGACCACTCAAAGCAATATTCAATTCAAAGACGCAGTTCCAACAAAACGCAGACCGAAACAACAAAACAACCCCCCCAAGCAGAACCCCCAGCCGCATCACCGACCAACCACGCCAGGGAACGTTCCCACTGAACGCAGCCCCGGGTGCGACCCCGGGGTCGCGGGCGCGCCCCCGCCGCCCCGCGCCCCACGTGACGCTGCGCGCTCCCGATGTGACCCGCGCGGCGGCCGCTGCTTCTAAAAACTTTCATTTCTTTTTCTGCCAGACTGTTTAAAAAGATGTACAGACACGGTGACAGACGTAGGAGGTGACGGAAGAGGGTGGGCCAGATCCTTGTGAATCCAGTGCATTTTACCAGGCACATAAAAGTAAACTGGCCTCAGCTGGGTGTAACTGATACATCTCAGAAATGAATGTTAGACAGGAGATAGCAGAAAGGCTGGTGAGCCAAATTTATCTTATGGGTTTAGGGTTTTTTTCCCTTTCCCTATTATTCCCTTTCAGAAGGAAATGTAAGTCTCTCAAATTAATATTTACAAGCTCAGCTGCAACCTATTCCATGGTAATTCAGTCTGGCTGTTTGTTACTCTTTGTGAGGAATAGTTTTGCTAAAGTTCTCCGCAGAGAAGAAAACAACTCTCTTTTCCTGATACACTTCAGATTCAAATTACTGAAGTGCAGGAAGGAGAAATGAATTAGATAGAGGCATGGGAAATGTGTAATTCATACCTGGCTGCTGTGATGAGCTCGCTGGTAACGGATAAAGCTGTGAGTGTTAAGAGAACTTTAATGAGAAATGATATTGACCTAAGTGCCAGTGTTATCAGCACTGCTACATTTAAAATTAATGAATTTAAAAAATATTTTTCACTTCAGCAGTGTCCACTGACAAATATTTTAGTTTAATATCAACCTCTGATTTCCATTAAAATACCTTTAGATGAGACTATCAAAAGCAATTTCCATCTTAGTTTCCTATAGTCCTATAGCTTTTTATGCTCTTATAATTAACTAAAACCAATTCCAACTTCTTTCCTCTTTGTAACTAATTCAAAGACAGATGTGACACATATTTTTTGCTACCTCCTCTCTAATTGACAACAATGTTTCTGTGCAGCCTTTCAGAAACTTTCCAGCTGCAAACAACAGTGTCCAGAGCAGAGGGGGTGTTGTTCCTGGTTACTGCTGGAAGAAACTCAAACTATAAAGCAACTCTCATGATTAAGATGAACAATCAATAATCATCTATTTTTAAGTGCAGCATCCTATAAATCCTCCTAATTAGTAAACTAGATGTCTTCTTTTTAGCAAACAATCCCCAGCCTCCCTCCTTATTTATGTCCCTGAATTCAATTATGTTTGCACCTGCTGGCCCAATCACCTAAATGACAGATTCTGAATGGAAGGGAGAAGCTGGGCCATAAACAATAATTTCATTATAGTTCAATTTAAAGTATTTGCCTGCACCTATTTTCTCTGCTTCATGAAGAATGTTGATGCTATTTCCTCCTCTGTGGCTCTGCTCTCCTGTCAGGAGATGCAGCAGCACCAGCAAGAATTTCACACTGCTCCCAATCCATCCTTCACTGCTGACTCCATAGGAATCACAGCTGAGATTTTCCTGGAGGGGAAGGACCATTAGAATAAAGAGGGAAGGAGTGATTTCCGAGTCTGGGCTGAAAAACTGATAAAAGTCAAAAAAATTTAGTTGGTTGCTATAAAGGACTCTTTGTAAAATAAAGGTTTGGAACTATTTCTTTAGAGTATAAAACTACTGCAGCATTGGAGGCTGAAAACTGGTTAACTTGGTTAAGTTCACCAGGGGGAAATTTATATGAGAGTCTAAGATGAATTCCAGTATTCCTTCAGCAGTGTTTCACTTCAGAAGTAGTTCTTAGTTAAACAGTGAAGTACTTTTCTAAGTATTCTTCCATTAATTCTATTAATGAAGAAAAGCATGGCATCAGCTAAAACTCTTCAATTAAGATAATCATTATCATAAACAGATGTTTTGTTTGACAGTTTGAGGGATATGGGTGCGCTGTGATTTAGTTCAGAGATTTTAGTTCAACTGAAGACTTCAATTAAATAACCTCACCCTCATCTCTAATTGGATCAATCACAAAATCACCATTCTGAGGGACAGAGCTGGAGATGTTTAGTTTTGCTGTGTGGCAGAAATGTAAACAAACTGCTCAGGACTGGGTTTAGGTACAGCATGCAGGAACAGGGTACATGGCAGTGAGATAACACGTGTGGCTTAACAAGCACCCCTGTTATCTCCTTGGAGCAGACACAAGGAGCTGGGCCTGTCTCTCACCCAGAGGCTGCAGACAAAGGCTGGAGCAGGTTGAAAGTCATGTATCAACTTCTAATAAACCTCAACCACTGGAAATAACACACAGCCAACTATGATATAAACATGAAATGTGGCGGGGGGAAATTCTTCTGTGGAAATGGACTTGCACGTTTGGAAATGTGGTCTAGTCAACTATAGTGATCTAAAATTCATCTCTGCATTTCCTCCTAAACCATACAAGCCTGGCCACTGTGCCTTGACTTAACTGAAAAAATGGCTAAGTTAGTCCTTGCCTTCCAAAAGCAAAAATAATTTTCAGAATAAGGAGTACTTTCATTTCACTTTACCTTCTGAATCAGTGTCTGCATCCTAATTTTTACAGCCTAATTTCACAGACACAAGCAATTACTTTTACATTTGGCAAGACATTTAGTCACTTGACCCTTTCAAGCAAAAAAATCCTTTTCATACTTGTAGAGTGTTATAGGCATAATCTGGATAATCTTATTACATGACAAACATAGTCTTACTCATGGATAACACTTCCTAATAAACTAACACACCTCTGTTAAAACAAAATCTTTTGTTAGAAAAGAAGTAGAAAAGCCCCCATATCCTTAAGAGAAATTTAAATATTGTCACCAAGCTAAAAACAGCAAGTAACTATTAACTCTGTGAAGTGCAAAACAAGTTTTATTGACCTGTGAGGTAAATATTGACTGAAATGAAGCAAACATTTATGTGCTGATGTTAACGGGACAAACCTCCTTCACCACAGCAAACAAGATTTTGCCTACTACATTTCTGGGTTTGTATTTATTCTAAAAGGTCTGAAAGGAGATATTTCCTTTTCCAGACATCTGCTTTTTAAAAACAAAACTGCCTTTCCTTAGTGACTAAATTGGACATGCATCCGGAAGGGCTGGAGTATTGTACAACGCACAGGTTTGGCAAACTGCTTTCAGAGAGAAAACTCACTTAACTAAAACCTGACCAGGTAACAACATCCAAGACCCCTCTTTGATCCCTAAAAAGGTAAACAGAAAGTCAAATTCCATTTTGTGAGTTATGTTAGAACATTAATTTGGATTTTGAACATAAAATATATTGCTGGATATCACATACATGGTGGGATTCCTGGGGCTGTCCTGTGAAAGGCCGGGAGCTGGACTTTGATTGTCCCAGTGGGTCCCTTTCAACTCAGGATATTCTATGATTTAACAATGAAAATACAGAATAATTAAGGATATAACTACTAACACGTACTACAGATTGAATATAAATTAACAAACTCATCCACTCCTTGGTAAATCCACTCATGCTTGCACACATGAGAATTCACTGTTCAATTGAACGATTCACACAGGGACTCACACGTTCAGATGAACACATTAGATGGGAAAAACCCCTGATTTTGAGAAACTCCAAAGATTCAGTTGAAAATTCTGGCACCTTTAAGGACACCCATTAGAGAATACCAACGCCATGATCATTACATCTTCTGACCTAAATACCTCCGTAATGGTCTTACAGCAGCAATTAACACATACCTCCTGAAATTCTTTAACAGCTGAATAATTTTTGAGTCACTGTATTTAACAGATCCTCCAGTGTCACTACAAGAAAAGCCCGGTTCAGGAAACAGCTTCTCCTCTTGGTCCTGATGACCACGGGAATCGCTCCTTCCTGCAGATAAAGACAGAGGCTGAGCACCCTCCTGTGCAGGGAGCAAAAACTACAGCTGCCCTTTGTGGCTCCGCTGGCTGATTCTCATTCAAGGCTTTATCTTTGCCTAAAAAAAACAAGACTCCGGGATCTAATTCAGCAGCTTTGGAACAATTACATGACACAACTGCAGTGGAATTACTCTCCGTTTAGAATGACTTCACAGGAATGAACACGCTGCTGTACACAGAGGGCTTGTAAGATTTCTGGAAACCTCAGGGAACGGGGTGATGTCATTGCAAATAAAAATATCTGCTTCGAATTCCTTGCGAGTCTCCTTGACAAAGCTTAGAGGATCAGAGTTCAGCAGTGAAACCCAGCCATCACCTCAGGGATGTTTTCAAAACTCGGCTCTATTCTTCACCATCTCAGACACAGGAGTACAGGAGCTGTTTTCTTGTGCTCGAAATACAAACTAAAGTCAGGGTTGGTGGAGCTGCAGGAGAAAGTTTTTAAAAGATGGAACACTCAAAGCTCAGGAAACATTCGAATTTTAAAGGTTATTTGAGCCTGTTGGCAAGACTTTCAAATCCTTCAAACAGTTTAAACTAAACCGTCTTAATTTTGCAGAAGTCTTCCATACTCAAGCAGCATTTTGGGTAAAATAAGACAACCAATAAAACCTTTGAATATTCAGGACATTCTGCTATTCTACAGACTCTTACCAAAAAGCCCAATTTTTATCATATCATTGACTAAAATTGCTTTCCCTGTATCTGAGATCAGCTTTTTAAAATTCCACCACAGATGATGCTGCACACCTCATTTTAAAGCACCAGTTCCTTCCACACCTTCTGATGAAAAAAGGTGGTACAAAAGGTGAAGACTGTAATCCCTTAACCTGCTCAGAACTCTGCAGAGCTCCTTCAGGACACAAAATATGTTCTTCTAGTATTTTTGTCTATAAAATATACTCTCAGCAACTTTCAGCACAGAGTAACTTTTGCTGCAGAGGTACTGAGCTGCCAGGGCACCCCAGGCAGAGGTCCACAAGGATCAGAGTTTGTTCCAATGTTTTCGTGCACTCAACAACCCCAGGAAAAGCAGGTACACACTGAGGAAAAGTGGTGGTTGCACCAATTAAAGAGGTACCACCTGTTCCTGGGAGGATGAGAAAGTCTGGGATACTTCTATCTGAGTGCATAAACACCTGAAAATGTCCCTGGGCACTCTATGAAATTTACTGGCATCCTGGGAGTAGAATCCAAATACAGACCGGTAAATTTATCACCAGGTATTCCATGACCTAACATGTGCAATACCCATGGGAAAAGACTTCCAATTTTCTGTGAATAATCTCCCAAACCTCTCTTGTGTCAGGAGTTACTAAATCCAGAGGTCATTAACGGCACTAGAAAAACATACCTGTTAAATAACAACATCTCTGAAGAGTTACACACCTTCTAATGAGCTGTGAATTGGAGATAAATCAGCAAGTGACCTGCATGAGCAAACACCATTGATTAATAAACTGCCACGAATTAATTTCGTATTTCCAGTGCATGTAGCAATGAGAAACAGTTTGAGAACAACGTGGATTTAAAGCTACATTTGTACTTTAATGCATTTTATAATTACAAAAAAGAAACAGCTGAACAAATCTTTTATATTTATACCCTTCCAAGCAAAGTACAGAAGGCATGCATAATCTCCAATCATAAAGCACTATTTAAAAATAAAAGATTTATAATTGCTTTCCCTGATTTGAGAAGCAAATTAAGTTTTTTTTTCACATTGTCCTTCATAATGCAAACACGATGCAAGTGACTGACTGAGCAAAGAGTGGGAGAATGAACAATATGGCACAGCATAAGCCAAACACAACAGGTTTGTGTTATCCTTGGAAGGATGGGGACACGGCCATGAATTTCTTCGAGTGCTTCTTGCCAGGCATCTGAAATCTGCATTGGTGCTGCTACTGAGCAGTACTGTGATAATTAGACAGAAAAATTACACAAATGAGAAAGGTCTTCTGAGTTCAGAGGGCTTACAGGAACAGGAAGCCTGCGGGTATGTTTAACACTTAAGTATATCTGTAATAACCAGCCCAGGTTTTTTCCAATCCATCAGCCACAGCCCGAGTGAAACGCAGAGGATATGTGACCTCGAATTTCCAGTCGGGAAATTCTAGGCAGAGTTTCCAAAAACATCATAAAAGTAGACCAAATTGCCTCTTCAAAACCTACCTCCAAGAGACACAGAGATGCAGCCAGTGTTTTCAGCTACTTCCTTGAAAATAAAAGGGAAGGTTTGTTGTTAGATGGTGTCACTGAACACCAGGCCACTTAACTCTTCCAAACACTTAGTTTTTCGCCTCTTGAGATCTATGTCTAAGGGCCTGTCCTTTCCCTCTCCAGGGATTACTGACCCCACAGCACTTCTGTATTTAAACTTTGGAATTAAACCAGCATTTCTGTTCTAACTCAAAACAACACCACCGATTTTCAAAGCTGCTCAGATATTAGCCCCACTTTCCGTGTGAGCTGCATACCTAAACACTTCTAGAAAAATATCTGAGCCAAGGAAAACAGATGCCATTTCTGGACGCAAACTAATTTATTCAAGAGCATATTTCAAAAGAAAACCTGTATCTATTTCATTCCAAGCCTCTCCCAAGAGCTACAGCAGCATTAACTAGGGCAGCGCTTTCCTCAGGTTTCCTGGGAGGCAAAGCCAATTTCCAGACAGCAGGACTCCCTTAATCGCCACTGACAAGTAATGATACCGCAGTACACATATATTTATACATATCCCTTCATTTCCTTCCTTATTATTGCCTCCCCAGAATAATTTTAATTAAGGCTTTCAGTAAAAAGCAACAGGAACCTCCCCCCTCGTTTTGGCGGGGTCGAGGCTGAGGGAAGCCGCCCCCCCCCGCCCCTCACGGGCCACGACGGGGCGAAGGCCGCGACGTTGCCAGAGCAACGCCCAGCTCGCAGCCTTCCTCCTTCTCCCTCCTCTTCTTCCTCCTCCTCCTCCCCTCACGGCTCCTCCTCTTCCTCCCCCCGCCGCGCCCTCTCCCACCCCCTCGGCCCCGGCGATGGCGGCGGGCGGCGGGCGGGAGGCGCCGGGCGCCCCATGAGGTACCGGGCAGGGGGCGGGAAAGGGGCCGCCCCCCGCGCCCCCTCACAGCGCAGGGCGGGGAGGGGGACACGGGAACGCGGCTCCGGGATCACCCTTTCCTTCCCTGTGCGGGGGCCCCGGGGGTCCCGGCGGTACAAACCCACCCGAGGGGTTCCCGGTACAAACCCTCCTGAGGAGTTCCCGCCGGTTCAAACCCTCCCGGGGGTCCCGGCGAGGTGCGGGAGCAGCTCCCGGAGGGCGGGGGGAGCGACGGCCCCGGGAGAGACGGGGAATGTTCGAAGGGCCTTTATCAGGAGCCTTATTTTAGCTAATTTTAACTAATTTTTAGGGGGGGGGAGAACAAAATCTGGGTGCGTGCGGGAGCCTTCTCTGAAATCGCATTTAATAACTCGGTGATTTGAAAGTTTGCTCGGCGCGGTGCCAGGGGCGGCTGCGATCCTCCAGCTCCGGCTTTAAACGCCGAGCTGTCAGCTCTTGCAGAACCCGGCCTCAGAACACCAACTGCAGTGCAAATGAGGTGGTTTTTTATTCCTTTCTCTTAAAACATCGCTCAGCAACACTGTTCACACAAAGTCAATACCGTCTCCAGTTCACTGGCTTTAGTCATGTGCAAAAAAATACAGAACGAGAATTTTGGCTGTTTTGAAGTATGACGTCATCTTTGGCCAACAAAAAATAGTAGTAGTAGGAGCAGAATTTGTAAATATTACTAAGTTCTCTTATCCATATATTAAAATGGTTTTGCTCTTTAATATTCATTTTAAAGGCTAAAGAATTTGAGGTTTGTGCAAACGCATCAAGGACTTTTTGCTGTGCAAAACCAGATTTGCTTTTAACCTTTTTGTATCCCCAGTGAAACTAGCTGTGAAAAAACAGAAACATTTCAAAGAGGAATCTGTAAGAGTTTGAACAGTAGGGAAAGGATTATAACAAATTTCTCAGTGTTTCAATATTACTCCATAGTGACAAGTATTGGTGTCAAATCTAGCTTCAAGGCATTCTCCCAAAATCGTTACTCTGATGTCACACCAGTCCAGAGAAGTTGATTTAACCCTATTTGATCAGAGTAAAGACTGACACAGAAGTGAAAAACTGCCCAGAAGACAACCAAAAGATGCCAAAGGAAAGATAAATCAGACCTCATTTGGCTGCATTTCATTTTTCACTCTTTTAAATGCTTCTTAGAAAATGGCCTAACCTGGTTCTGCTCCCTTCCCCAGACAGGATAATCTCATTAATCTCATAATGGGCCTCAGTTTTGAGCATGCACTGGCTTTTGACTGGACGTGTCTGAACCAGTGCTTGCCAATTAATGGATGCATGGAAATGTACTCCTTGCTTCCTTCCCATCAGTGTTTGCTCCTTCTCTGGCCCACTGCTGTTGCTATTTTTGTGAAATTATGCAGCACTTCTAAGATCTCTCCCCTACAAGCCAGTGCTGGTCTCCTGTCAGGCAGCTTTTGCTGTTCTGATTTGCACTTTTAGCTGTCCCTAAGGCAGCCAGGTTACTACAGGCTGGGAGATCTGCACATGGAGGAAAAGAAATCATTTTAATACGGGACACAGGAGGTTGTCCTGTGGAGATGGGGTGTGAAACTCAGGCAGCTATCGCGGAGAATCTTGCCTTCATACAATCATTCAGTACAACCTGTTATATTATTTTTATTTTCCTGAACTGTTTCTCTCTTTCTTCAACTGTTCCTTTTGATATCCTGCTTTAGGAGACACAAATTAGAAAAAACTCCAGGAGAAAACCCCACCATGCAACCCAACTGCACCCATCTCCACAGCATCCAGGGGAGCGCCGATGACTCTTCCTCCTCGCCGAGGCTGTCGGCAGAGGGCTCCTGCCACCCCAGCACTGGGGAAGTGCGCATCCAGCTGAGCTCCAGCGCGGGGGAATCCAGGGAAAACGCGACCTCCAGGGCCTCCAGGCCGAGCCGCTCCCACGGGCACACCCATGGGGAAGCAGGAGGGCTCGAGGATGGCGCTCCAGACCCGGAGGAGCAGGGCGGCAGCTCCCTGTCGGAGCTGCGGTACCTCCTGCAGTGGCTGCACAAGAGCCTGCCCTATCTCCTGATCCTGTGTGTCAAGCTCATCATGCAGCACATAACGGGTAGAGTATAACAAAATCAGCTCTGAGGGAACAGACCCTCCTCCTCCCCACCAAGAAATGTACTAATAACCATGCCTGAAATGTAATTCAATTTATTTTTAGCTTTATTTTTATTTGCTTTATTCGTCAGAAAGAGAGATTTACTAAACTACGTTTCAGTGGCTTCTGTTTCCTTTGCTGGCATATGTACAATGTGCTTAATTATCCTGGCTTGAGAGTCCGAGCTATTAATTCTAATTACAAAGACATATTAGAAGTGGCTGCTTTTTAACCCAGTTCAGTGATTTTTTTTTCTTTTCATGTTTATAACTGATCCTATTTTCCTAATAGGCATTTCTCTTGGAATTGGGCTGCTAACAACTTACGCGTATGCAAACAAAAGCATAGTAAATCAGGTTTTTCTGAGAGTAAGTATCACCCTATGCAACAAAATGCTTTAAGTTTACCAAGACTTAAACAGTTTAATCCATTTTTGAAAGAAATGTGAATGGAGATAGTGTTTTATTTACTTAATAATATTAGGTATCAAGATGGAAGTAAAGTCTTAATTCTTCTGTACAGGGGAGCTTCTCAGATAACAAGTTTGCAAAATTCAAGAGGGTGTTTTTTTTCCCCTCTGACTTTAACTATTGAAATCACTTTTTCACAAGTTATGGATTAACTTCTTAACTATATTTGTGGAATGAAATAGCAGTTGACAGTTTAAATTTTCAGCTCTGTGTTCACTCCCTAAGGGAAACCTGTTTTTTTCTTCAGAGTGGGGTGGGTTTTGGTTGTCTTCAGAAAAAACCTTGGTACACCTAGAAATTGGTAGGTTGAAAATACTAAAATTACTGCTTTACCTTTCCACTGAGTTCTCCTATTTTATGGGGTCTAAACCCACTAAGATGAAGTCCTTTGGCAGTAACTGCTCAGGTGCAATACACTTGGTGTTTGGGGATGGATGTCAGCACGGATTCTGAGGCAAGGACTGCAAAATGTGTCTTTACAATTACCTTGCAGGAACGGTGCTCCAAGTTACAATGCACTTGGTTACTACTCTACCTAAGTGGATCATCTCTCCTCTTGTATTATACCTTCCACTCTCAGTCCTTGTATCACAGGTAAGTAGAGAAACAGCTCTGCCCCACCATAAATTACTCAGACATGAATTGGGGGCACTTCATCTGCTGTTTTTCTTCAGTTGTGGCATTGGTTTCTCTTTCACTTTAATCTCCATTCCTCCCCTTCTGCCAAACTTAACAGGTGCTGTCCTTAAAAACAGTATGTTGGAATTTCCTGGACTCCATACTCGACTTAATGGCACTACTGTACCACAGAGAACATTCCTGGGTTTGATTCCCAGCTCTGACCCTTGGGAATACCAAACGTGTCATCCTGGGGCTCTGTGGAGTTTATGATTCCAATTGATTTTTCCCCCTTGACCATTCTGTAGCTGCAGCCTTGGCTGGAAATCAAAGGCTAATCAAAGGCTGAGACAGCAAACTGAGCTCTGGAGGATGGGAGCTGTGATGGAGAAACAGCAGAGATTCCAAGATGGAAAAGTTGTCAGGGATCCTCAATGATCCATTTACAGTTCATTTTCTTAGCAAATGTTTTCCCTTTGTGTAAACCAGGTTTCCTTTTTTAATTAAACATGCTGTGATAATCTCAGGTTACATTTTCCTCTAAATAGGGTGCTCCCGTAACTTCTGATACTTCTTTTTGTAGCTTAATCTTCTTAAGCCCCACTGTGGATTTTATGAACTTCTGGGAGGTGCTTTGGATTGTGGGAGTCACAGACTTCATTCTGAAATTCCTCTTCATGGGCTTGAAGTGCTTTATTCTCCTAGTGCCTTCTTTTATCATGTCCTTTAAATCCAAGGTAAGGAAACAAGCTATAGCTTCGCTTCCTTGTGAAGAGTCTCTTAGGTAAAAGTAACTAATTATTAAATTCTACCCAGAGAAAAATCTTTAATTAAATGTCTGTATATAATCCACCACTTCACCATGGGCAAGAAAACCCTGTGGATTTCATGTTTTTCTCTGCTTGGTGCTAAAAAAGGTTTTCAGTCTGATCTGAAACAATTGCTTGTATTATACCATTGGATAAATGGGTTTATGTCTGTCTCCAAGCTGGGGGTTGAAGAAACCTTTTATTTTCTGCTCTGTAGGAATGTGTACACAGGCAGTTGGCCTGGAGCAGCTGGAGCACAGCAAATTTTGTACATGCTCAACAAGAACTGTCAAGATTTTAAGATCTGCATATGCAAACAGCTGTTTTTTTCTGTCTCTTCAAAAATAATCCAGATATTTCTTTGTTGTTAATAAACTTAGGCAAAATTTGTGTCAGATCAAGGAACTTGATTCATAGCTTAATTTCTCAAATCAGTGAGGTTTAATAATTTTCTCAGAAGCTTACACTCACTGGTGGTGTATTTATTTTTATCTGCTTCCTGAGGTGAGGCAGGCAAAACCAATTACATTTTATCTTGAAATTGCAATTACTAGTGCTGGTTCAGAAAAAATAAATTAACAAGTACAGTTTGATGTGGTAGCATTTGAACAGGATGTTTTGGGACGTTTTTATCTCTGACAATGTACCAGAACAAGTTCTTCTCAGGTACAACTGGCTTTTCTAAATACTGATTTATAATCAAGATTTCTGGTTTTTTTCTATAGATAGTGATGTAACATGCAAAAAAGTCACTGAAAATTCCATTACACCAACTGTGGCTACAATAAAGAAGGAAATCTAGTCAATAGTGACAAACTGTGGCATCATCCAGTGTACATTATAGAAAGAGTTACAAATACAGTTTTAAGAAAAACTTGCTTTATTTCCTTAAAAGCTAAGCTAAATATTTATGACTATACATGTACACACAGAGGGCTCTGTGCAGGATACTTGTGTTTTGTTATTCACTAATTTTAGGGTGTTACTGAACTCTGGTTCAATCCAGCTCCCCTATGCTTCTCTCCTGCCCCCCAGTTTTTGTATCACCCCAGCCTTAAAGGAGTTTACTGTCACAAGATAAGGTTTTTTAGGCATGAAACAATGTTTACAGGAAAAGAGTTTGTAATTTATGTTTATTAATAAAAGAATGGGCCTTACTCTCATTTTTTAACCCTGAGTGCAGGACACAACTCTGGCTCATGACAAACTGATCTATGTGACCAAATTTGTGTTATTCCCCTTTTTCATGTAACTTTACTTTTTTTAAGGCTTATGAAATTAGGCCTGGCAGCCTTGTTAAGTAGGTAGGCATCTGCCAAGCCATCCCAATTCAGCCTATTAATTGATTTTCTGCAGTTCAGCAATGAGTTCTGTTACTGTTCCTTGGACACTTGTTGTGAGACTCATCCTCTGATCTTTTTTTTTGCACTTCACATTTGTTTCATTACGAGAAGAAGCTACTCAAAAGAATAACAATGCATCTTTTCTGTGTATTTTGCAAACCCTTGGTGTTTTAAATCTTGAGCTATTCCTTTGCATGTCTTGCTTAGGGCTACTGGTACATGCTGTTAGAAGAACTCTGCCAGTATTACCGTATGTTTGTCCCCATACCAGTTTGGTTCCGTTATCTCATCGCCTATGGGG
The DNA here is from genome assembly GCA_013397975.1 of Machaerirhynchus nigripectus. Taxonomy (NCBI): domain Eukaryota; kingdom Metazoa; phylum Chordata; class Aves; order Passeriformes; family Dicruridae; genus Machaerirhynchus; species Machaerirhynchus nigripectus. Next base: position 272,849 of record VZRQ01009575.1, read on the forward strand.
AGCTGGACACTGCACTGGGATGGACCCTTGGGATTCTGCTGGGCCTTCTCTACCTCATCCTCAAGGTATGGAAGCTTTATACCCTTCTCAAACCTCATATAAACTTCTGAAGTGATTGTTCTGCAGAATAATCACTGGAGGGCCACAGACAGAACATTCCTGAGAGTTCCCCTCTGAACTCACCGGCAACTTGGTGCTTCAGTTTTACTGATGCAGCCTTCCAGGAAAACTGGCTCAGGACTCAAAATCATCTTTTTCTGGCAATGGATTGGGATTGAAAAGCAAAAGACACTGCTACCATAGGTCCCCTCACATCAGACACTGATCAGACCATCAGCAGATACTGAGGAAAAGAACTTGCAAAAATAAAGATAAAATTAACAGCTAAAAGAATCACCATTTTCCAGGAAACTAAATTTTCTCTGCTGAAGTATCCTGTGTGATGCTAAACAAGGGAAACATCTTCATACTGGCTCTGTGCTTCTCCAAAGAGCTCATCTGCCCCAAATGTAACCAGACTTGGGACAAGTTTGGCTTTGAACATGACCAAAACATCATTATGCTCTGGTACCTTAATTCCAGGACTAAAGACCATTGCAAATATGACAGTAATACTGATACATTTGCACTCCAGTGCTTCATTTCAGAACCTCAACACTCTTTTAAAAACCAGACCCCCACTAGGAAGAACTTCAGCCTAAATTCTTAGTTTGGTTACCTACTGAACATCTAAAATAGGGTCAGTCTGAACAAGAGCTGTGCTTATGTTCCTTCCAACATCCAACCAGCAGTGAGACTTCCAGACTTGGAATCAACAGCTTGGGAGCTTTTTAGTTCACAATGAAAAAATACTAAGCGTAACTCAAGTCTTCTTTTCCATTTCAGCTTTTGAGCTTTTTTGGACAATGGAGAAACTTCAGGCAGGTCTTACGGATATTTTTTACACGCCCAGTGAGTACTGAATTCTCTTATGACAAAACCATAACCCCAATTTACAGGAAAATCCTTCTAGAAATTCCTCCTTCCTATTCCTTTGCATTGTTCTTGCAATAAACAAATGCATTTTTAAATTAAACCCTGTATACTCATTCTCCCGCTTCAGAGTCTGAATTCTTGGACTGCATGAAAATGTTGTCACCTGAACAACAAAATCACCCACAAAAAGAAAATCCCTTCTGCACATCCCTTCAGATAAAAGGATGTGAAATAATCCTTTTTGTCCTGCTTCTACTTGAAAAATTAGCCATGTTTCCTTGGATTAGGGATTTAAGTTTCCCTGACATAGCAGCCCTTATTCCAAATTCCTTTCTCTCCTGGTATTTGGGTTTGGCTTTTTCATCCCCCTCAAAATTAATATTTGCTGAAAATCCTTTGTTTTACAGCATTATGGGGTGCCAGCCAGCAAGAGACAGTGCTCTGAATCTGATGATATTTGTTCCATCTGCCAAGCTGAATTTCAGAAGCCTGTTCTGCTGATCTGTCAGGTAATACACATAATCCCAATTATTTTTTGTGAAAATTAAAGAGTATTTTAAACAACTGGTAAACAAAATGGCATAAAATTAGATGAGAGTATGATGATTATTTTTAGAAATCACACTGTACAAATAATATACCACCTTATAAATGGAAGAGTTTAGAAGCTCTAAGCTGTCATTCTTTTCATTACAGCACACATTTTGTGAAGAATGCATCTCTTTATGGTTTAATAGAGAAAAAACCTGTCCACTCTGCAGAACTGTTATTTCAGACCATGTTAACAAGTGGAAGGATGGAGCCACATCTATGCATCTACAGATTTTCTAAAGCTTGTCAAACAACTTTGTTTGTTCACATTAAGGTTTTTCAGTTTACTGCAGATTAAATTGTAGGTGGCACAAGGAAGGAGTTTCCAAATTCCAGATACCATGTATTTAAAACAGTGCAGAAAATGGCAACTTGACCTTTTTTAAGTAGAGAAAACCTAAGTTTTCAGAACGAATGCAGAAAAACCAACATTGCTTCTCTTGTGATTCTCATAGGAAACAATTCAAATCCTTGAAATCTGCTGCATTACTTCTTAATTCAACATTTTATTTTAAAAGTTTAATAGGGTTCCAGACTGTACTAAACTATATTTGCCCTTCTAACACGACTCAACCCAAAAGGTCACCCTACTGACTTTAGTGAGATTATGAGCAAATTTCATACTCTGGACTACAGTGAGAATTAGATCTGCTTGTCACTTTTGGCATTAAAGATCTTTAATGCTTGCCCAGTGAATGAGAGAAATGAGCTTATTAATGCACCTGGAACAGCATCTATTGCTCACTGCACCTGTAGATAAGCACAAGAATAAGAGATTTACCCTTTAGGTTCTTGTAGGCTTCTAATGGATCCTTGGCTTAAACTTTTGGCTTTAAACCAACCACTGATGTTAGTTTTTTACTTAGCATTTTATAAAGCTGGTATTTTTAAAGGAAGTCTTTAATACTATATTTTTGTCGTAACAGGAACCAGATTTTCTTACAGAGGAGAATCTATTTTATACTCTATTTGCAATTTGTAGTTTGCATAAGAAACAGAGAGAATAAATGGAATTGAATCTATTTGTTTGGTGCATGTTGAATAAAGAAAAGAAGATTTGTTACTGTTTTGGTATTAACTCATATGTAAGCACATAACAGCTGCTCACTGCCAGGTGTATTTTTCTTGGTAAAGAAAACAGAAACCCTTTAAGTGATACAATTTATTCATGATCAGTTTTTATGTTATTTCTAGCACTAACTTCTGTATAACCTCACTTTCTTCCCTGATCTTCTTTTTTCACTTTGCTATTCAGGTAAGACTGAAAACATCCCTCAAATTATACACTTAGTTACCATTAGTCAGGTTTTTAAAAGAGTGTTGAGGTTCTGAAATGAAGCACTGGAGTGCAAATGTATCACATTACTAACATATTTGCAATGGTCTTTAGTCCTGGAATTAAGGTAGCAGAGCATAATGATGTTTTGGTCATGTTCATAGTTACCATTGAGCTTGTCTTGCCTGAAGACATTTAGAAAACTTGTTAATTCAAGAAAAACAAATAAAAAGTGAAATACTTACTATGAATACCATTAAAGGTACAGCTCCAAGGGCAGAATCCAGTATTCAGAATAGGAATCTCATGAGATGGAAGATTCAAGCTAAGAAATATCATTACATCTGGCCTGTAAAGCTCACCAGGGTTGTTTTATGGAGCACAACAAACAGTGTCAGTGCTTCAAGTCAACCCTGATCCTTTGGTCTTTGTCTAGAACACTGTACTAATAACTGGAGAAGTGTGGAGATTGGCCAGAAACAGGGACCAGGGAACAATTTATCTTCTTTCACTCTTTCTGCTGTTTTTTTTTTTTATCCAAACCCAGGAATATTAACATGTTTTATTTAAAAACAAAGAATGAAAAGAGATTTTGATCAACTGGTTTAGATTTACATTTCATACATGAAACAGATCATTCTCATCTTAGTTTCAGAGGGAAAAAAGTGAGTACCTCACATCCAGGAATGCCATCCTCTCTGATCCACTCTTGGGGTGGAACTCCTCCCTCCTGATCCAGGCCAGGGCCACTGCCCTGCTTGCCACACACAGACACCCAGCAGGTCTGAGTCTGCAGGGACACACAAGGTGACAAATGACAATCAACAGCCACTTTTGAAGAGCCCAAGAAGCCCAGGGGAAAGAACCAGAAGGGACCTCTTGGATCCTTTAAGTTCTAAGGGAATTCCTCCTCCCTCCCTTTCCCATCGGAGCTCTCAGGAAAGACAATGATTTACATTTACTGTTATACTTAGGGCCTACCTACTCCCTAAAAATAAAAAGAAATAGGTCACTTGGATTAACATACGTTTAAATTTGCATTTAGTTGCTATTCACATCCATCTTATTGTAGCACTTGAGGATATTCAGTTCCAGTAAACTGTGAGAGATGAAAACCAGGAGAGGGATTACCTTTGTTTCTACTAAGGCAGCTCAGGGGTGTTCTTGCAGACAGCTACAGATGGATTTAGTCTAGAAGAGAACAACTGCAGAAGTTCATATATAGGAACTGGATCTGCAGGAAAAATATTCAAGTGATTTGCCTTGTTCTTAATGATTTCTCCTTTGGATAAAGGATTTCCCTCTAAACTGGGAAAATGAAACAGTAGTACAGACAGAACTTAAATAAACCAACCAAACCCCAAACATCTGCCCTAAAACCAGAACAGCCTCCTCAGTGTTTGATCCACTTTCTGATTGACACTGAGAGCAGGTTGGGAGTTAATACTGAAAAGAGAACAGACCCAAAATAAACTTCAACTGTACACTTAGAGTGGACTCAAATATTAAATGTCCTCCAGCAGTTCAGCTTTTAAACAGCACGGCCAAAAAAAAGGGATATTCAAAAGAACAATTGACTCGTTGATTTTTATCTTTTATTATGAGCTAATACCAGGATGACATTCAAATGTCAGATGGCACAATTAAGACAGTCTTGGTAGGAATTATTCCAGCATTCCCAAAATTACAATTTAGTACACGAATGGCGTCAAATGTATGCATCACTCCCACAGAGAAAAATTATGGAATTCTGAGTATCTTATACCAGAATAGTTTCTGCATCAAATGGGAAAAAGAAAAACTGCTGGTAACACAGCTGACCTAGAAACCTTTTCTGATAATGACCTGCAGAACAAAATATTTCCCTATTTAACATCTAGTAAAAAAAAATATGACTTTTTGTTCAAGTTTAAGATTTAATACTTTTATATGGTTAGCCACAACAGGTATTAACCTCAGTTTTACTATATTTTTGTAATGCTACAAAAATCCTATAAAATCAAATTATAGTGAATTTTTCAGTGATTATAATTAAAAAAGCGCAGCTTGTACAAAATAAAAAAAATAAGATTCTATACTCTAATGAAAAATTTAAGACATTTTTAAATGAACAAAAGAAAGCACTTGTTAAGCTCTCCAATATTCAATGCATTCTGCACTTATCTGAAATAGCCAGACAGGAGCTAGAACTCCACTCCCCTTAGTTCACAACTAGTAATTTTGACACTATTATATATATATATAGAGGATCTATGTCTGATATTTTTACAAATAAATACAGGATAAACCATATTGCATAGTGTGTGCTTGCTGTCTGAGTCACACTCCAAAAGTTTCACAGTTATGGTAGGGAATTCAACTTAGAATCTATGGGATGAAATATTGACAGTACATGAAATTTCCTCAGAAAACCAATGGGTGGGATTTGTAATTGATCAGTGAACTCAGACAAACAACTCTTGCCATTCTTGCCAGCCATTAAACCAGTTCCACTGGACAATTCTATCCAGCCAAGCAAAAAGCAACTGTTAGCTGTAACTAGGATCAAGAGAGATCTGCCTCTAAAAAGTTCTTGCTTTTTTTTAACCAAGTTCCTTTATCCTCAGTGAATGTCAGGAAAGTCCAGGTGCTGCGTGTTTGCAGACAGGCCCAAAGCAAACATTCCTGAGCACCTGGATTTTGGTTCCACAAAATCACCCGTGGCCACGTCACCAACTGAACAATGGCAATCTTCCAGTACATCACTGTAAGGTAACTTGATTTTCCTGCTAAAACTAAAAAAAGAAATTAAATTTTCCAACAAAAGGCTTATCAGGAAGAAAAAAAAATACTAATTTTTGCTCGATCATAACCATTTTTGTTGTTGGTTCTTTGTTAGCATCAAGGTATCGCTGAATCCTTCTGCCTTGCCAATTTTAGCAAAGAGCACTGTGATCGGATTGAATGCTTAGAGAGAGTTTTATGGCTTGGATCCTATGGCTCAAAAAGATTCAGTATCCACAGAGTAAGCAGAATCTAGAATAAAAAATCCCTACTGTTGTGAAACACCAGAAGTAGACTTTGCACAGTTTGACTAAAGATAATGCAATGTGTGGCAGGCAAAAAGTGACAGGACTTGTATGCAGCTGCATGATCATCTCCACACACACGCACACACCATCCACACTCTAACTCTAGGGTAAAGCTCTGCAGATATTAACCCTTTCACCAGCTATGTTCATGGAAATGCTTTCTCTTTAAGGCAGGAAGTATTTAAAGTAAGGTAAAATTTACCTTTATTTTATTCTTTGTACCTGTAAGTCAGTTGTACAGATCGTGACAATTTTAAAAACATAAATAGTGTCCTTAAGAACATGTTTGCTAAATTAAAGTTTGCTAAAGTTCTGACCCACTGTGGAAGACATTCACTGAAAGGCCATTGAACACTTTTCTCATACAATCAGCAAATTTATTGCCCCAGCATAGAAAAAAATGTTGATAAATTTAGAAATGTATAATGGCAGGGAACTACCATAAGCAAAATTTCATTATTAATAATAATAATAATAAAAAAAATGCTCAAATTCTTACCCACTGGTTACAAAAATACTTATTTCCTTATACTCTGTGTTTGTCTGTGTTTCCTGTGGTAATTCCTAGAGATTTCTACTGACCTTGTGTTCTGCTGCACTGTTGATCTCTCTGTGGGTAAGAATCTGAGCTGCTCAGCTGTGCCCAGCTGAGGACCAGCGTGTACAAAAGTGATGTTTCCCAGTGAAATGTCTGCTGAGGACAGGGATGAAATAAGCAGGACGTGTGTGAGCCCATGGCTTCCAGTTAAGCCTAGAACATAGCAGCACTGCTGTTTGATTAGATCCGTTTGTCTTTGCAGGAACAAACAGGGATTTCAGCTGGGGAAGCAGGGAAGAAGTCCTCTCCCACCCCACACTGCCAGGCTGGTCAGTGAGTGATTAATTTATTGATTGGTTGGTTGATGAGGAGGAGAATCAGAACTAGAGCCTTGAACTTTCCTCACAGCAACCAATTAAGTTTGCCTTTTTCATTTTGGGATACTTTCCATAATGAGCTGAATCAAAAAATCTATTTGAAAAATATATATTTTTATATATATATATAAAAAAAACTCATTATGTTTTGAATGTGAAACACCAATTAAGTTTAGCTTTCCTCTTTGATTCCACCCCATTGTAGGAAACCGCTTAACGAAGCTTGCATGCTAATTACCCCTCAGCTGCAAGCCTGTAGGCATTCCAAACTCTGCCTAGTGAAAGGGCCAACCCTCCTCGACACATTCACGACTACACCAGTGATTCTGAAGCAACATCCTGCCCCTTAATACTGTCAGTTTCGAGCTCTCAAGCTGAAAGATCCTTGATAAGGTGAGAAGATGTCACTGGAATCAGTAAGATGATGTGCCTAGAGTTCTGCAATACCATTTGCTAAAGTTTTTTTTTTTATGCACCATTGATTGACAGGAAAAAAAATCCGTTTTTCTTTGCTTTCCAAGTCTCTCTGTGCAATGACCGACTCTTTGATACTGTCACTTTTTAAAAGTAAACCAAACAAGCCCTCAAATTTCAACTTCAAGGGGGCTCATGTCCGCTCTTGGTTTTCCACCTTCCCAGGCTTACAAAAATGGTGTTGTCATAGATTCATGCGCAAGTGCTCCGGTCGTTTGGAAATCATGGGAAAAGCCTGTTTTTTGTATGGCCCAGAGTTTGGTTGCCGGATTGGAAGTGGTGCTGAAGCCTCTCCACAGACTGTCACATCCATTTGTTCTATTCCACTGGTCTCCATTGGGTATTCCACAGGTGTCTGGGTGTTTGATGCGCCGGCAGAAGCACCTCTTCCCCAGAATTCCCCAGGGGAAAACTTTACAGGGCTTTAAAACAAGAAAGAGAAAGATCAGAGATGGAGACATACACAGCACCAAGGTATATCCCTTACTCTGCAGGAAACTGGCCTCAAATGCCCATTGAGAAGCAATTCTAATTCTTCCTTCCACTTCCAGGAGTTTGAGAAATTTCCATGTCTGGCTTCTAACACAGTCTCTTGTAAAATTCTCTCATTTCGAGGTGACTGCAGAAGGGTTTTTCTGTACTAACACGATTCTTTAGTGCTTAGGATGTTCTGAAACAGTTTTAGGTGTATCAAAGTCAGCACTCTGAGGCTGCATCAGCACTGAAAAGCAACAAATTAGAACTTCTTGTGCTGCCCAACACCACAGATTTGTCTTTAATAATGTGGTTTATAAAACAGAATCACTTCTAATGGAAGTCCTGGGCTTCGTCAGAAGCAAGGCTGCATTTTTTATTTCTAGTGCAGACCTATTTCAACTACTTGCCAAAAAGTGTATTAGAAAAGAAAGAAAAAGAAGATAAAGAAGAAGTGTATGACTGGTGTCCTAGGGCTACCTATGAATCTGCGAGGTGATCGAATTTTTGGTTCAAAAGAAAATTTCTCTTTTACACTTTCAAGTACAGATGGAGCCACATACGTAAAACCCTGCAAAACAGGAAAAAGGCACTGCAACTCACAGGCAAGGTTTGCATTCAGGATCACTCGTACAGTTATGAAAATCTGATTATTATAGGAAAATTATAAGAAGAGTAAATGTAGACAGATGAACTTCTAGTCACACCTTGAAGCAAACAGTGGGACTTCAGTGAGTTGCTACACCCCAGCTATTTCTCCTCAGATCACACATTCCCAACAGGCACACTCAATTTAATTAATTTTGCTCTATAGATTGGCCATTGTTGTCTCTGCATGACTGAGAAAGCAATGCCATGTGCAGGGTTCACAATGCAACTCTGAATCAGAATGCTGACATTCCACACAGGCAGCACTGTTTGCTGGCTGCTGTATAAAGAAAACGTCAGCAATAACCAAAGTATTTTCAAAGCCTTTAAACATTTCAAACCTCTTACAGGATTTGGGTTTAGTTATGAAAGTTTGCTTCAAGGTGTTAGGAGTCAACAGAATAAATTTAGCTGAAATGCCCCCATTTCCAGTAGCAAACCTCCCTCTCCAGAGCCATTCCTCACTTGTCCATGGCTCACTCACCAGAAAGACCTGGTTGGCACTTTCACTGAGAGTTGAGTCATCTGGGCTATCAACAGGTGTCTGACGTGTAAACTTTGAATCAAACTGGCTCACATCCTCTTCAGATTGCTTTGCAAAAACAAAATGATTAAGGGTTTATATTACAGATATCAACCAAATGGCTTAGCGGTGAGCAGTGCAGCCTCTGGGTGGAGTTCATTCCATAGGTTTTTGGCAGAGCTCTGCTGGAGTAAAACCCTGGAGTGGTGTCGGAATCCTGTCGCTGCCAGTGGGAGGTCACTATGGGCACTGACACTGAGAAATAAAGGCAAGGGGGAGGGGCAAAAATTATGGATCAAAAAGGAACACAAATTAAAAAGATGCCTTTAAAAAAAATAATTCTCAAATTACGAACAAAAACTTTTAGAAATACAATGCCAGTTTCTTGCAAGTTTAGCCCTTGTCACAACCAGTATAGAACAGTTGCAACTATTTAGTTTTAGGAGGCCTCTCCAGATAGTTTTGTCCCATTTTTGCAGATACAGAAGTGTTTATAGGCTGAGGGATAGAGGACAACTCTGGAATAAGTGATTATGAGGAATATTGTTTCATTTGATTGAAGAATAACAGTAATTCCAAGATCACTTCTCTCATTGCCACGTGTCACTGGAAAGGCAGCAGGTATTCATTTGTGCAGACCTTCAAGCAACCATGGAAGCACAAGTTGAAAAACCATCTGGTTTTTACAAGAAGCTTCCACAAAATTGCTACTAACAGAAAAACCCAAAACCATCTTCAGATAAATATTTGGAAATATCAGTCTTGAGTCCTTATGAATTTCATTCCAAAGGGTGACGAGGAAAAGGTCTGGAGTCCTCATGCTGTAGAATGCTTGACATTAGTGATGCTTAAGCCAGTTTAAAGTGAGAATTTTAGTAGCTGGGAATTACAGAGGTGGCAATACCCACAGCTGCTGTAGCTGATTGTACCCAGGGGAAAAACTGACACCATCAAAATATAAGATGGGATACTAAAAACTTGTTCATCACATCACTGGTTTGAGGTAAACTCTAACTACTGCTTATAATGCACAAGATGCATTGTAAAGATTAATAAGCAAACACAGAAAATGCTTAATTAGGTGATTTAATTTACTTTTGCTTAGCAACTCTATCATTTTAGTTGAAACTAAGTACTGACAGTGTATAGGGTTTAGAAGCTGATCTCAGAGTGAACTGCACTTGCAGGTCTGTTTAACCTATGGGTCAGAAGCAGGAGGAATTCAAACTGAAGCAGATCAGGTGCTAGATCAGATCTGCCATCCTTAATCGACAAGAGTGAATCTGTCCCCTGAGTTGATGTAACTCAAGTACCAGGAATCAGTGGCACTCCAGTTTGTAAAGTGAATATTTCTAAGTTTTATTAAGAGCTTTCCTAAAGGCAGACAGGGAGTATCTGTCTCCCAGTATTCCCAGTACATACCAATAAGGGTTTAAAAGGAGGTTCCACCTTGCGCGCCAGCAGCTCGTCCCAGTTGATGTGTCTGAAGAACGCGTGAGCCTGCAGGAGTGACAACAGCACAGAGTCAGCACCTGCCTCCAGGGCACAGATCCCGGAGTGGAACTATTAACATGTTCTATCCAGACCCTTTCTCTGATGTCTTTCTTTCCAAAATCACATTTGGGTCTAGTGTAGAGAACTCTGCAGCACTACCTCGGAGCAGCTGGAAGAGCTGAGAATTGAGATCACACTTTCAAGTCAGACAACACTCCCCATTTCCTTGAAGTGTTAGAAAAAGCCAGTTTACAGGCAAAATACATCTGCATTTTCCAGCTTTCAAAGTTAAACCATCACAGAACACTGCATTAATGACAAATTATCAGAACTGTGAGATATGGAGGACTCTCTAATACTTTGTCAGTGTCACCACAAAAACACAGTCAAGCTGGAAGCAACAGGGACTCAGCCTCTGCCTTAGTGCTTATCTATGCCACACTTTTCCCTTCAAAGAGCTGCACTTATGCAAGGGCTGGCAGGTTTTTCATCAGACTGCTAAGAGTATCCTCACTCTTCCGGGGCTGCACAATTAGCATTGTGCAACTACTAGAAAAGATGTACTGCAAGACAGAGCTAAAGAATAGAAGTTATTTTCCAAATCTCAAATTATCAAATAGGTAGACAGCTGCTTTTGTTAAGCTTTAAAGCCTTCAGGTTTTGATGAGCTGTCACATGTGGCTGCCTTTCTGCTCATTACCCTTCAAGACAGACACTCTCCTTCCCTGAGGTACCTTCAAAGCTGTTTTATTTTCAATGAGGTAATTTAAGAATTCTCAAGTTAAGTTCAAGTTACCTGAACTTCTCCAGCATCTCCAGGACCAGCTCCTAGACGTGAGGCAGCATTTCTTTTTAGCAGCTTGATGAGAAGTAACATCCAAAGAAGCAGAATTAGTTATGCTGTTATGACCAGACTAGTTCTGCCATGAATCATCAGTTCAATGAGTACCATGCAGAATGAACTCAGAACAACCAGAAAAATCTGCATTCACTTGAAAACAGTGGTATTTTCAAGGGAAATCACTTTCTGTACCACTCAACAAGAAGGTGACTTACTCAGTAATAAACCAAGCTTAGACTGAACAGCCATAGTGGGTATCATATTTCTCTTTTCTAGAAGTGGAGTACTGACATTCACGAAAATCCTACCTTTTTAAGCAGATCTCTGGCTTCTTGTGTGAGGTAGGGAGGCAAGTTGAGTTTACACTTGAGAATCTTGTCAATTGTTTTCTTTCTGTTCTCCCCAGTGAAAGGAGGCTGGAAAGCACCATTGAAACAGAAGGAAAAACAGGACTTGTTCAGATCTCTTATTTGTGCACACAGAAGTCACTTCAGTCATTTACAAAGCAGGTAAAATTACTGCAAACAGGCACTGTTTGGATAAAAGCAGCTCCTGTCAGTAGTCAACACAACTTGAGAGCTGTCTTTTGGTTATTTCTTACTTGCAGTGTGTATATATACAATTATAGGTATTTATACATGCAGCTGAGTTAGGGTACAGGGAAGCAGAAAAGCTACAAAGGGAAATACATGCAATTATAACTGTGCACCTACTGCTCCAGTCAGCATGTCATACATTAATGCCCCCAAACTCCACCAGTCCACAGCACGATTATGCCCACTCCTCATCAAGATTTCAGGGGCCCTATAAGCAGAAAAATAAAAATATGACAGTGTTTTAACAACCTTAATACTACTTGTGACTGCTAGTTTTCAAACAAAACCCCATTTATCAAGTAAAGTTGTCCTAAGTGACTGAACACATGAACCCTCAGTTAAAAAAGGCAAAATGCAGCCATTACCCCCAGAGCAGAGCAATACTTTTGTATTTCATCATGCAGCTCACATGTATTCAATTGTTCCACAGAATGTGTGTGTGACTGTTCCATCGTGAATGGATTCTTTACATAATCCGAAGTCAGTCAGTTTTACATGACCTGAAATTAAATATATCAAATTTAAGACTCGTCAGAATTCTGCCATTTGTAGAAATAACATTGAAAAAAATTAGGAATTTTTAACTTGGATATGTAATAGCTCTGAACTACTTTCAGATGTCTTCAATGGTCTGACAAAGCAATGTAGCCATAAAACAGAACAAGGTAATCAGAGAGAAAACCAAGCGTTGCCACTTGACAAACTACCAAAACTTATTCAAATACAGACAAATGTATTTAAACATAAAGACTCTAGAGCATCATTTAGCTAAAAAAGTAGGTTACTGAATTTTACTGCTTGCTTCAAAATTCATAGAACGATCTTCAACAAACTGTAAAGTGCTCTGAATAATTCAGTACAAAGACTCAGACTAAGTAAATAAGTTGTTTAAGTAAACATGAAAATTCTGCGTGGTACAGATTGCCAGACTAATCAGTGTCACACAGTCACTGTAACAGTGCAAGCAGGAACTGAAACTGCTGTCAGTGGGAAGTGTCAGCTGCTGGCTAAGTCATTTCAGCCACAGATGATCTGGCATCCTACCCAACCTGCCTTTCCTACCATCAGTCATCCCCACGGACTAAAATGTCACAGATTCTAGTCCACAATGATCCAGCAGAAGCAAAAAAATCCAGAGGTGCAGAAATGGCAAATCAACCACTCAAAACATGCCTGGGCCCATGCAACTTGGAGCTTGCTGTGGCCTATTAAACCAAGGAAGCTATGTTTGAGGGCAATTAGCTCTGGCCGCTCTTCACTTATCCCAGGAGTGGTAACAACCCTGCCACTGTTCTAAGGAAATTCACCTAAAACTGAGGTGTTGTGACCTTTTGGAGAATTGTTTTCAAAGGACTGGCAGCCTGACTCATTACTAGAGTTCTACCTTGATGATTAAGCATGATATTTTCTGGCTTCAGATCCCGGTAGATGATTCCTTTTTGATGCAAGTGCCCCAGTGCCATTGAGATTTCTGCCAAGTAAAAGCTGAAAGGGAACATATGCCACAAAATCAGACATATTCAATCATGCAGAGCATCTTAAGCAAGTCTTTCACAGTCTTGGACCCCCAAACCTTGACCACAGCCCTAGGGACAGAGCCTCACTGAGCAGCCAGCAGTGGACCCTCCTCTGTTGTAAAACTGGAGTTCCACCAGCACAAACTGGTGAGTACAGCATGTGTACACCCTCCCCAAACCCACTGAACTGCTCTTTCACTACACTCTAAAATGAATGAGTAGTTAAATATAGTTTAGCACTTGGAAAAAAACCCAAACTATTAATTTACAAAAATAGCTTCACTTACCAAGCTGTGTCTTCCATAAATATCCCTTCTCTCTCTAACTGCATAAATAGTTCTCCTCCTGTCAGGAGAAAAAATAGATTATACTCAATTAAAAGTATAATTTTTAGTCAGTCAAAAGTCTATTTTCTAGGAAAACTATAAGCAACAGGTATTTTTGCCTGCTGTACAACAGGCTGTTTCACAAAAAACAACTAAGCCTCCATTCTGTTACCCTCAGGATTCCAGCAACCTGAAGAAATCAGCATTTAAAAAACAAGAGCATTTCTGTCCCTTTTTGTTGTTACAGCTTGAAAAAACTGCTTCTAATCTGTGTCTGTTTCCCTAACCACGACATAAAGGTAACCCTTCCTTCTGTCACAAAGAACCTGCAAAGACTAAACCCTCAGGTAACTCTGTAGGATTGCACAGAACCTAAGTGTGTCACACAAAAAATTGTGTGTCAAAAATTCTGTGACAAAAATTGTCACACAAAAATGACAAATCTAATGGAAGAAGTATTAAAACCCCTCCTCTCCTGTACTGTCATGAAAAACAACTATTTTAGGTTTCATTCCTCTTTATTGTATTGAATTAGAAAGTTTATCTCTGTTGTTCTGAGTATTTTTATTACAAACCTGTTTCAGTTTAGGACACCAAGCCATCATTAATTGGCCTTTTACTTGTAGGCAAAGAACCCCAAATTCTTGATTGTATAAGACCCCAAGAAGCAGGTAAAAGAATAGCATATACTGACCACTGAGATACTCAAGGATGAGGTAGAGTTTTCCACCAGTCTGAAAGGCATAAATTAAGTCTACAATGAAGGGATGTTTCACTTCCTCCAGTATATTCCTCTCTGCTTTCGTGTGAGCTGTATCCTTGGCATTCCTTACAATCATTGCCTGCAAAAAGCAGGGATAGGTGAGCACAAGAACATGCTAAACAAGGCAGACTTTTATATTGAGTTCAATCCTGAGTTTATTAAATCCCAACACTACATATGAGCAACCACATTAAAAAATTAAATTTCACCGCAACATCTACATGAGAGGTTTCTTGCAGAAGTTTAGGTCTTTATTTCATAGAATCACACAATAATTTAGGTTGGAAGGGACCTCCTGACCTATTTAAATGAGCTGCTAAGAACTACCCAGACAGAAAAATTTGAAGTTTAATTCTAATTCCAACTGTATCTAGACAACAACTGCATTTACACTAGAAGTTATTTTTAGAGATATTAAATCATTAGACAATTGCAAAAGGTAAATGGAGGGATAGATTTTTTTTTTTTAGATTCACAAAGTAGTGAAATTCAGGTTACCTTTTTAAGAACTTTCATGGCAAATATTTTCCCGGTGTTTGCTCCGGTTACTTTTCGTACTTGAAACACCTAAACAACACCAACAAAATGGCAATCACATATTTCAGCTGCATTAACTCCCACAAGTTAAAAAGCAAAGTTGTGCAAGAGAGAGAGAGGAGATCACCCACAAACTGCAAGGCAAGAGGCAGAGATTGGATGCTGAACGAGTTTGGGATATTTCCTGCTGCTGCCAGCGGGTGAGGCTCTGCCAGGGACCTCGGTCCCACGACACCAACCTTGGCAGCTGGGGTTGGTTCTACCCCATTCTACCTCTGGCAGAATGAACTTTTCAGAGAAGGGGAAGGGGAGATCAGAGCAAAGCAAGGGAGCACTGAGGCTGTGAAGGATTGAGTGCTGTGGAGGGCTCCTGACCTTGCCGTAGCCGCCTTTGCCCAGCACGCGCAGTAACTCGAAGCACTCCGGGCGGATCTTCTCGGGGCCTCTGTTCACACTGGTCTCTGAGATCTCAAATTTTTCACAATGTTCCATTCCACTGCAGAAAAGCAGAACAAGGGTGTGAGTCTACCTGGTACTGAGAACTGAGCAAATGAAAGCAATGACTCCCTGGAAAGTGTCTGTCTGACCCAACAGTGACATCCTGGGAGATATGGAGAACTCCCAGCGCCAGGAATTATTATTTATTGTGCGCAAAGCCGCAACTTGCACAGAAAAGGTTACCTGCAAATTTGGGGGATTTACAGCATCAACATTTCCTTCAAACCCCTTCATTTTAATGCACATCTCTGCATTACACCAGAATTAAGATTAGAGGATGAAAGCCTCAAACTGACTCAGGTGTTTCTTTATATCGCTTTATATCTTTATATCCATATCACAAATACTATTCACAGACAAGAGATTTTTTAGGAGAAACAAGGATCAAAAAACAAACAGCAACTTTCACCAGGATTTTTTTTATTATTATTATTTTATTTCAAGATACAGTTGACAAATTTTAATGTGAGGGAAGAGTGGAACATCTAGAAATGACTCAAAATTGAATCAGAATGACAAAATTTTCTATTTACCTTAACAATGGAAAAAAATTAAAAGTTATATGTAGTTAATGAATGATACAGAGTATTTTCCAGCAGCAACTTACAGGTCATATTGGCCAACTCCTCCATGGTCCATGCTCTCACTTAACTGACCCTGGGGATGAGAGAGGTAGAAGAAAGATGTATTAGAAAAAAAAAGTGTTAAAAATAAAAGCACTGATGTGTTTTACAACTTTTTAAGTTTGAAAAGACAAAATCTCTATGTAATTGTCATTTATAGTATATAATTAAACAGGTCAGGAATAATAAATTATCAGAAGATCTACAAATTTCTGTGCAAGATTTGCAATAGTGCCACTTATCTCAGACAGTGACACAGGGAACCACTGTCTTACCTGGCTCCATTGTTATTCAATCACTTAAATATTAGAGGTACAACTTCACACCCCCAGGTGAACCTGAAAAATGTTAAGGTACTGCAATTTTCTTTAAAGTTGCTCTTATAAAGAAATTCTCAAGCCCTACTGCAGTACTATGCAAATTAGACCAATAATAAGGATTATGGGAATAGATGAACTGGGACTCATCTGCACTAGAAACAAGTAATCTACTGAGAAGGTTTTACTATTTTATATTGGTAAGTCAAATCCCAATAGTGATGAAAGAATTCAGCTTTACTTTGATATTAAACACCTTTTCTGACCAATTATCAGTACTGAAGAAGTTCCTGCACTTCAGCATCAGAACCAGTTACTATTAAGGAATGTGGTTTAATTCTGAAGAGATATTTTCTTCAAAGAATTTCCAACCTGATCCCTTCTGCAAGATAATACTTCCCTCTAAATGTGGCTCTACATGGCAAAAGAAGTGCAAAGCAAGCAGACAGCTGGAATGAATACAAATAGAATGTAATGGGCAAGCTTCTAGTGAGCTTCAGGCTGCACCCTCACATTTTTATTTTTAAAAACATGGACACAAAATAACAACTGCGAGTTAGTGGTGAACAGCCTGGAACCTACAGACTGAATATAAATATACTGAGTGACCTGTGAAATTCAGAGAAGCAGAAGAAAAAGAAAAACCACTGAAATCTGTAAAAATCAGCCCAAGCCAAAGAGTGCATTTTAAAATATTACCCAAGTGAAAACACTAACCAAAGAAAACTCGAAACTTTCAACAGCTTCCAAACCATTTCAACGTTAAAGTTTACAGAGGCTGGTTTATTTTGGGTGATCTAAAGGGGAATTTAACTCCTGGTTCCACCTACTAACACCACACGCAATTAGGCAGTCCAAAAGATCAGGTCTGTTTCCACCTCAGAGAGTTGCCAGCTCATGTCCTCCTGCTGACATTTATTAGAGAAATCCAGCTTATTGACATGTTTCACAATAAAACCCACTAAGGCTGCCCTTGACCCCACTCTTAGATGCCAACAAATGAATTTTAAAAAATTCAACACAGAAAATAAACACCCCTGTTCCCAGAGCAACTCCTCCTGTTACCCAATGGTTCTGGCAAAGTTTACATGTGCTTCTCTTGCTCATGTGAACTCTGGATTTCATTGTCAGTATTAATTTAACCAAAATTCACTTCAGATACCATTCTGGTATTTTTTTCAGGGTTTTTTCTCATTTCCCAACAGGGAAGACAGGCACTGGAAAGCCACCAGCCCTTCAGTCCATACATTGTTTCACTCATTACAAACACCTAAATCAAGGCTGAGGCTTTTTCACCATAATAATTAGTGCAAACAACCACATGGCTTTTGAGGAAACTCCTTTTAAACAAGCCTCCAGATTTTCCAGGATGGCTGTACCTATTCAAACCCATGACTGAGCTGTCTGGGCTCCTCTTGGGCTCACAGTTTTTGGGAGGTACCAAGGACCAGCACCAGAAATTTGACAACACAGTCCTGAGTTCCCCCTTGCTCAGCCCAGGTTAATGATCTCCACTGCTCTGGCTACATCATCTCTCTGATTCTTGCAGGACACACGCCCTGTGAAGATAAATTCCACTGGAATGTTTTTTCCCTTACACATTCCTGATGTTCCCCTTCTTGCCTGCTCTTACATTTCCTGCTGTTCAGTTGTTTCAATCTCAAATCCATTCTCACCCTCCTTTATCTGTTTGCCAAAAGGCACCTGTGACCAACCAAGATTGCCAATGTCCATAAAAATGTCAGTCATGGCAATGTTTTAAAATCCACAATGGTTTAATTGTTCCCTGAGACTGCATTACAGGAACACAAGAGAGAACAAACTCAACTTTCTTGCCACCTTGCTCAGAACCTGTTCTTGGCAGCATTAACAGTGTGATGCAAGCGACGTTTTCTAAAGCCAAGTGTTTTATTGATTATCAAGGTGACAGAGCTTTTCCTGCAGGTTGAGAAGCTTTCAAGCCTTCAGCTGTCAAACAGTGTCTCTACAGGTTACATGGAATGTGGGTAACAGAATATCTGCTTATCTCCTGAAGGGAAGCACCTGGAGGGAATCTACAAGAAACATGAGGAGGGACTTTTTACAAGAGCACAGAGGTTTAGATTAGATATTAGGGGGAAATTCTGCCCTGTGAGGGGCGGGGAGGCCCTGGCACAGGTTGCCCAGAGAAGCTGTGGCTGCCCCATCCCTGTAAGTGTTCAAGGACAGGGCTTGGAGCAAGCTGGGATAGTGGAAGGTGTCCCTGCCCATAGCCTGAGATGATCTTTAAGGTCCATTCCAACCCAAATCATTCTATGATTCCGTGATCTCAGAGACTCCAAGAATGTAATTAGTATTTAAAGAGCAGAACATAAATGCAATGGCAGTTTGAGCAATAGCAAACGTTTAATATACAAAACATCATTTAAAAGCAACAGAAGATCTAGAAAAACATCAACAGAGAGGATGCAATAAAATCCCCCTAAAGCCTTGACAGAATCTAGATGAACATCACGAGCTGCAAACTGCCTGCAAACTGCACATTGTCAGGTGCACTGCTCACGAAAGCACGAGATGCAAACAGCCGCTGACCCGCCTAACGCAGCATTTTAAACCTCTGCTTTTAATTTTGGCGCGAGAGCAGCGACTTTACACGGCTCCAGAAAGATCGGCATTTCTGCACTGACGTTCGGACATGTGACAATAAATAAATAATAAAAAAAACCCCGCTGCGGCGCCTGTGCCGAGATCCCAACGCCGAACTTCCGCGGGGAAGAGCTCCAGCGCTGCCCGCAGCCCCAACCCGCTCCGGGCGCGGACGCACCGGGGCAGCGCGGGCGGCTCGGGCTCTCCCCGGGCACAGCGGCGGCCTCG
>VZRQ01009575.1:292349-314189 GCA_013397975.1 Machaerirhynchus nigripectus
GCCCCGCCGAGCCTGCGCGGTGAGCGCGATGAAGCCTGCGCGTCCCCGGTGCTGGCGCCGCGCGTGCGCAGAGAGCGCGGTGAAGCCGCGCCGGAGGAGCGTGCGCAGAGAGCGCCGTGAAGCCGCCGCGGGCGGGAGCGCCGTGCCCGCCTGCCCGGAGTGCGCTCTGCGCCTGCGCGAGGCGGGCGGTTCGAAGGCGCGTCCGGAACCGGGGTGGGGAAGGCGGGGACGAGGTGAGCCCTGAGGGGCGAAATTGGGACCTGGACCGAGATCGGGATACTGGGAAGGCGGTGTGACTGCCGGGACGGGCTGTCGATGAGAAAAGCTCGGGGACGGGGCTCGGGACCGAGGGGCGTGAGGGCGGGCAGCGCCGGGAACATGGTGGCGTTCCCTGAGGGGGAGACGGGTCCTGAGGGGCGTCCTGTGGCCTTGGGGACCTGAGTAGGGCTCCCCATGCAAAGAATGGAGTACAGGAGGGTCGGTATCGCACGCGTTGAACATGAGCCTTTTTTGGGGACAATTCACATATTTATTTATTTTCTGCGTGAGGAGTGACTCGGTCTCCTAGTGATACTCAGGCTGGCCACAGGCAGGCTGGCAGCAGTGCTGAAATCAGGCCCGGGAATGGAAATGAGCTCGTACCTGCCTGCAGAACGCGTCACAGGCACTGGCAGCGATCCAAGGAATGCTGGTACAGGAGTGCTGCGGCACAGCTGGGATGGGAGTGAGAAACAGCAGCCCAGAATAACCAAGAGAGTTCAAAAAAAATTGACCTTGTTTCTGTGAAAGAATAGGAAAGTGAAAAAGCAGAGCTGCCGTCAAATGCTGAGCGGGGAAAAACATCAAAACATACCAGGATGGAGTCGAACACTTTGCTCTGTGTTGTGGAAACAAGGGGAATTCTCCAGGGAATCCTTTTGTCACCTCAGCAGGCTCTGGCATCAGGCCTGGTGCAGTACACAACTGGAAAACAGCTACATTTTTGAGCAGGCTTAAGATTTCCAATTTTGCATCCCAGTTGTGTAACTCTGAGTTATAATTTCTTGTTTCCATCCTGCTTTACTAAGCAGAAGTGCGAAAACAAATACTTTTCTTTTTCAGGCTTAAATACCAAGTGAATAAGGATGTCAATTGTCACAGTGCAGCTTGGACAGTGTGGGAACCAGATTGGGCATGAGGTGTTCAGTGCTCTCTGCAGTGACATCCGTGGCACCCACGGGTTGTGTTCCAAGAAAGAGAATGAATCCTACCATGATTCCTGCAAGGAACGGTTCTTCTGCGAGGAGGAATCTGGAGGTACAGCTTTAAAGGGCTTTTTTACCCTCTCAGGGTCTGGTTTCAGCACACAGAAACATCAAGTGGTTTCTTTCTTGGAAGATCTGTGGTCTCTGGAGTTCAGATTTGTTTTTGACACAATAAATGGCTCAGCAGAAATCAGGGCACGGCTAAATCCTTTCTATGTTGTCCCATTAATGGTGTGGCTAATGTGGGTGGGAGGAATACCCTTGGGATGTTGTATCCATCCAAGTCCAGCCATATCACCTAAATAATTGGCACATTTTCCCCAATTTTGTTTTCCTTCCTGTGCAGTACCTGTTGCCCGGGCTGTGCTTGTTGACATGGAGCCCAAAGTGATCAGCCAGACCTTATCCACGGCTGCCAGGTCTGGCCACTGGAAATACAACCGCCACTCCCACTTCTGTCAGAAGCAAGGATCTGGGAACAACTGGGCCAGCGGGTAGGAACAGCTGCCTCAGGCTTCACTGAGGGAATTCTGGAGGCTGATGAGCTGCTCAGACTCCCTAGGAGTGGTAATAGAGCAGCTGTGAGAGTTAAAGTAAAATTGGCTTTATGAATAACTTCACCTTTCTGTTTTTATTTTGATGTACCCTGCCCTGTCGTGCTGTTTTGTCTGTTACCCCACAGTTACTCTGTTCATGGGCCCAGACACAAAGAAGCAATCATGAATCTGGTGCAGAAGGAAGCAGAGAAATGTGACCGACTCGGGGGATTTTTCACAATGATGAGCATGGCTGGGGGAACAGGATCAGGCCTGGGAGCATTTGTGACCCAGTGTTTGAGAGATGCTTTTCCAACCTCATTCATACTAAACCACGTAATCTGGCCCTATGGCACTGGGGAGGTGAATGTCGTATTGCCTTTTAATACATAATAGTAGTTTATTATATAGAATGTATAAGTTTATAATCACAGTTAACTTTTAAACAAAATATCTACAACAGAAATAAACTAGAAAATAGGTACATTTTATACTGAAAAAGTTCCAGTGACTCAGTAACACAGCTAAAGAATTTTCACCAAAAAATCTTCTTGATAATTTAAGTGCTGAAGTGATGCAGCTTCACAAGAAGCTCTGTTACCCAACTAGAACTCTCCTGATATGCTCTTATCTCAGCATTACCATCAGTTCCCAGGCAGATCTTGTTGCAGCTGTTTGTATGGAGAGAGATGGATAACCTGATTTTCACAGGTCTTGCCCTCTTTCCATTAAAAGGCTCTGAGCTCCTGACCTCATTCTGCACTCTGGCAAAGAAAGTGAATCACTTCCTAAATCATAACTGAGGGAACAGCAGGAGCCAGAGGATTATAAACTAGAACGAGATTAAGTTGTTTGACTCTTGTTTGTGTGTGGTATTTTGTTTGCTTCCAGGTCATTGTTCAAAACTACAACTCTGTTTTGACTCTGTCACATCTGTACCAGTCATCAGATGCCCTTCTTGTCCATGAAAATGATGTCATCCACAAGATCTGTGCCCAGCTGATGAATATCAAACAGATTTCCTTCAGGGATGTGAATCAAGTCATTGCACACCAGTTGGGCAGTGTTTTCCAGCCCACTCACACAGCAGGAGAGGGCTCAGGCTACAGCAGAAACCCATTAGGTACCAAACCCAACATCCACACACACCTTTCTGGAGTCAGTTCAGCTGTGAATTGAACTTCTTCAGTCTCCTTGCTCAAGTATTTGGATACATCCCAAGTTTTAAGACAGGAAAAGACCAATTTAAAAGTTCAACCCCAATGTTTTAGCAGAGTCAAAAATAGATCCCCCCCACTTCTTGTTTCATTCTTTACCAGAAGAACCCTGTTTCTCCTTTTTCAAGTGATTACAGACACCCTTGTACCTGTTTACATTTCAGAGGAAATTTGTGCAGGACAGTAAGTTTGTACTGAGTTTCACATTTCACTTTGGGTTATAAGTTTGTATGAACTAAAACAAACAGTTTTAAGTTTTGCTCAGGCAGAAGAGGCAAGCAGACAACTGGGTAACAACACACAACAGGCTGACATCTGTACCTTTAAGGAACTGGAGAAAGTTGCCCATATTTCTTGTAAAATTAAACTTTCACATCTGTCTGGAGTGCAGAGAGTCCTTGAGATTTTGAGACTAAAGTGAGAAAGTCTAAATTGTAAAATAAAAGCTACTAACACCCTGTATAGAACTCAGTAACAGCAAGTTTGCATGGCTTTGAAACTGCTAAATCTCTCAACATTCCTCACTCTTCTCCCGTTTTAGCTGCCCTCTGGAATATTTTTGTCAATCATGAGCAGCTGTTGATTTGCTCTTTCAGGAGATTTAATGGAGACATTGGTTCCACATCCCGAGTTCAAGCTGCTGGGCCTGCGGAACATCCCCCAGATGCCTGAGAACTCCCTGCCTTACAGCACCTTCAGCTGGCCTGGCCTCATCAAACACCTGAGGCAGATGCTCATTGCTAATGCCAAAATGGAGGAAGGTAAATAAGCACCATTCACTCACCTTCAGTCTTCGTCACTCTTTACACGTTTATTTTTACAGATGGAATAAAGCTGATTGTTTTGGAGCTCACAGTTCAGGAAGGAGCTGCTGCCCTCAGCAGGAATTTGCCCCCACAAAACCAGCTGCTCCTTTAACCATTCCCTCAGCTGCCACAGCAGCTCCCAGATTGCTCCTGCTCTGCTTTCAGACATCCCTGTTAATTATAACTGTTGCAAATACACAAACCAAACTAACAGTTTGTGGCTGTGCACTTAATTTACATAACTCATTTGGAACATTCCTTGGGTAGTGAGCTCTGCTTTTTCTTTTTACACCTTCTACTCATAAAAATCAGGCTCAGCTCTCCCATATAATTTACATGGGAGAATCCAGTTACAGCTCCCAGTTATGCAAGGAATGGGCTGGAGGCTTGCTAAGTATAGAAACAGGTATCCATTTTCTCTGGCAGAGTGACTACCAGGCAAATACTGCTGGATTAGCAGTGGTTTTCTCTGGGAATTGTGTGATTGCTGCTTAATTCATGTGCAGCAGCTACAAACTCCAGCATGGTCTCATTTTCAGGCCCAGTGATAGTTCCCATCTGCATCTTCACAAAACATTAACTTTCTTTTATATCTTTTTCCCAATTCCCAAAGGTATTGATTGGCAAGTACGACCACCACCCCCAGGCTCCTCCATCCCCTCCACAAACAAACCTCTGCACTTCAACACTTCCATTGCCAACCTGGTTATCCTGAGAGGAAAAGATGTGCACGGCGTAGACTTGGGTAAGAGGGAGAAGCACAGCACCTCAGGGATTCTGGTTTCACATCTCACTGCTGTCTTTGAAACCATATCTGGTGCAAGTGGAAACATCCCAAGACCACATGTTTGACTCCTAAGGTCAATATTCCCTCTTGAAACATTTTACTGTCCAAGACCACATTCTCTAATTGCTTAGGGCTGTTGTATTTTACTTCTGAGTTTCCTGAAGCACTTCAGGAAAGGAGGAAGAGACTCAAGTCTGTATATCTGGAATTCTTGGCTATAATGTTTGAAAATATATTTAGCTGTTTCTGGAGTGATGAGCATTGCTGGCAGCTGACGTATCCAACAAGAGTGCTTCTAGATAATCTAATGAATCTGTTTAAAAGTTGTGTTTTCAACAGGCTGCCCACTCTGCAGGTGTTTTCCCAGGCCTGAATTGATCTGACAGCATTGATCAGGCCACACAGGGATCAAGTTTGGGTTTTGTCCAAAGGGCTGTCCTGTTTCTGCTACAGGAAGTTTCCAAGATCCCTCATTATACACATCATGGCTAAACCCTCAGGATGCTTTCAGTGCATGGAAAACACCCAGAGCATTTAACAAGTATGAGAAATCTGCTTCCTTGGTCAGCAACAGCCAGTTCCTGCTGAAACCTCTCGACAGCATCGTAGGAAAAGCTTGGAATATGTTTGCTTCCAAGTAAGTGAAAATAATTATGCTGATACTTCACTAACAATCACCAATATCTTCACTGATTTCTAATGTCTGACCCGTTCTTCAACACACAGAGCCTACCTTCACCAGTACACAAAGTTTGGAATCCAAGAGGAAGATTTCCTGGACTGCTTCACAACCCTGGAACAAGTTATCTCCAGTTACACCAATCTGTGATTTTATTTTTTTGTTAAAATGGTCTGAAATTTGGATTTTCTGAAAAGCCAGGCTGGAAAATCTTCCATCAACTTCCTGAAGTATGTAAATTATTGTACTGGAGTTATTTTTCAGTTTTAGGAGCACAGTGTGCGTGTGTGTGTGTTTGAATAGCAAGAACTGAATCTGAACTGAATATATTCATATATTCATATTATTCTTATTTAATATATCTAATAAATACCTATTTTTCAACACACTTGCTATTTACTGTAGCTATGTCTCTGAACATCATTTTTGGCCCTTCAATATTAAACTATCATGATCTAATATTTGATAAAAATTAAACAAGTGCTTGACTGCAGCAGTCAGGCATTCCTGATCCTCCAGTTTCAAATTTTCATTATAGCACTTTGCCCTCTGAATGCTTCAATATTGATAAAAACACACAGAATCAGAGTTATTAATCCAAGCCCCATCTGGGTGCCATTCAAGATACAATTTGCTTTCCTTTAAAGCAAACCAAGATTAAATTCTATGTTAATGACCTTAATTTTGAAAAAACAACAAAAGTTTTGAACCATCTTTTAAAAGAAATATGAAGAGTTCTTAATTTTCCTGTCATCCTCAACTTATATTAGAGATTATAATTTCACTTAGCAAAAACTACAACTCCTGTTCTTCTCCTTCTAAATTATAGGTTAATCTGTTAATTATTTAAACATATTTGAGATGAGGAGGGCTGGTAGATTGCAGATCTCAGAGCCTTTATTTGATATAATAGAATTAATACAATGCATTTTATGATTTCCAAAGTCAATTTAAGGACTTGGCTCTTTTTTGCACGATTTTACCACGACCACAAGGTGGTGCCCTGGGAAGCTGCAGCTCCCTCCTGGCAGGAGAAGGGATGGAATGGCTTGAGAAGGCAAACACTGCATTAAAATAAAATACAAGAGTACAGTAGAATTAAAGATTATCTTGTAACACTGAGCTTTCTTCTCCCTCTGTTAGCTTTTCATTAATGGTAGGGAGGGCTTTGGGAATTCTTGCCATTCCTCCCGCATGTCACACTGTTCTCCTATAGAAATAATCCCACAGGCCAAAAAATAAAAGAGTTAAATCAGTCTCAAGGACTTTTTCCTTGACAAATGGACAAACTCCACAGTGCACCTTCAGGTTTTAGTGCCATTTCATTCAAAATATGGCAGCTCAGAGCTGGGGCCTGCTCTGGTCACAAGGGAGTTTCTGCTGTGTTTGTGTCACTTAGCCATTGTCTAATTTGGGTATTTTCACAGAAGAAACTGCAGGAAAGATTGCACAAGAAGTTCAGACAAACAGCACAGGCAATTCGAGTTTGCAGGAACAAAGGGTCAGGAAAGGAGACCATGGTGAGCTTCTCCCTCCTCCAAAAGGCACAGGATGTTCAGCAACGCAGAAATAAATTTCCCTGGTGTTTTCAGCAGATCCCAAACAGAATTTCCAGTATCAGCAATAAGAATAGGTAACTCCATCAAAAAATGGCCAAGTCCCAGGAATCCTTTTCCTCCTCACTTCACAGAACAGGT
Source organism: Machaerirhynchus nigripectus (assembly GCA_013397975.1). Classification (NCBI taxonomy): domain Eukaryota; kingdom Metazoa; phylum Chordata; class Aves; order Passeriformes; family Dicruridae; genus Machaerirhynchus; species Machaerirhynchus nigripectus. The sequence continues at coordinate 299,316 of VZRQ01009575.1, forward strand.
AAAAGACTTTCAAAAGGCTAAGGACAGGTAAGTTCTCTGAGAAACAAGGAAGAGAGCAATGGGTCGTTGTACTGCTGTAGCAATAAATAACTTTATTGCAGAAATAACCTCATGTTATCTCTCTGTATTTGTAGTTCTGAGCATGAAGCAAATACAGCAGGTGCTCAGTGCACCTATGAATGATACAGACCCATATTTCTTATTTATGGCACTTCCAGCTAATGGAGCAGGATATTTGATCTTTTTTTGTTTGTTTGATGGCAGAATTTGTGCCACGTCAGGAAACACAGCACACAGGTAAGATGTCTAACTCCAGAACAAAAATTCAGATTTTAGCTATTGCAATCCGTTACTGCTCTGGAGAAGGGGCTGACAGGAATTGTTTTAGGCACCTCTAAGCTTCTTCCTGTGAATGTTTTTCAGTCCTGAAATTCTCACACCCTTTCCCAAACTGAGCCTTTATTTTTTTTGATCTATGATGGGATTCCTTTATTTTTTCCCCAGGATGTGGGAAGGGTCAAAGTGACAGGAAGTTAACAGCTACTATCATATTCATCACCTCCAATTACATTAAAAGGTGGAGGAGTAATTCCCTATGTTATTGATACAATTAATTATGTAAATAGAGCCTGGAAGAAGGCCTTTATTTCATTAACAATTACAATTAATGAGGTAGATCAAAGGTCAGCACAAGCCAATGGCTCAGAGACAGGAACAGCAGAATCAGTGGCCTTGACCTTGCTTGTTGTAGGCAAAGTCCCCACAGGATGTCCATAACCCAGGAACAATGCTCCAAATCTCACTATTGTTTGCTGGAATGGACAGGTGCAGCTCACTTGGAAGCTGACTCAAGGACTCCAACTATAGCAGACATTTCATGAATAAGAGAACTCCTATTTGACCACAAAAAACCAACCAATCAATCAAAAATATGCCCTAGCCCCTAAAAACCAACCCACAAACAAAATAAACCCACCAAAATCCAACTCAGGAACAAAAATAACCTTTAGTAACCTAAAATGCTTTAAACACAGTAAATGTTTGGCAAGTGACAGGCACTGAGGTAGTCACAGATACAATATATATTTTTTGGCATAAATAGATACTGGTGTTTTAAAGTTAAACTCGGTACCAGCACAGGAAGGATGGAAATCTATAAGGGAAAAAATCGGTGGTTCCCACAACAGCCAGGGTTTAATACATGAAAGGAGGAAGTTATACTCAAATTACCAGTTGAAACATTACTGAGAAACACTAAGGTACAAAAGAGTATTGAATGAATAATTCACTTCTTTCTGCATTTGCTAATAAGTTTAGTAGGGATAAATATTATGAAATGAGAGTCCAAACATCCAAAAGGAAATAGGACCAAGTGTACTTAAAAGAAATCTGCTTTTTGCTGGACACCACTTTATAAACTGCACAGGAGGAATCAGGAAAGTGATTCATGGATCCGATATAGCACAAAAAACCTCCAAAAGGAACTGAGCTGCTGCCTTTCCTCAAGGGCAGCCCAGACACAGCTTTTCCAGGGCAGCAAATTCCCCCGGAGCTTCCTGCTCCAGCCTCTGCCCACGCTCCAGAGGCACAGCCCGGACACTCAGGCAGCTTTCAACGGCCTGGAAGTGGAGCTGATAATCCTGAATTTGAACCATGGAGCCTTTCCGGCTCTTTCAGTCCGACGGGGGCTCACAATGGTCCCTTCTGAGCTCACATTGTGGGAATCCTGTCCCTGCAGACGGCCACTTCCCCTGCCCGGGTGGGGCAGCGGCTCAGCCCCCGCCCTGGAGCAGCACAACCCCGCTTAACCCTTTCCAGGAGCTGCAAACAGCGGGGGGGCCACACAAATATTCCTGCCAGCCACAGGGAGCACGTGGAAAAAGTGGAAAAGGCCCCAGAGAAGAGATTGGAGAAGCTGCTGTTAGGAAATAAAGGCAATTTTTAGAGTAAATGTGCTCCATGATAAAGATGGTGGAAGAAATGTAAATTTTAGCACCTTGTTCATACAAGCCTGAGAGATATCAGACAGTGACTCCTCAGAGAGTCACACTTATCTGTGTGAATTAGGTGCTAGAAACCTTCTTGTCTTAAACCAAACTTTTTACAATCCCAAATGTCACACTCTAAGAGAGAAAAATTAGTAAACTGAGGGTGCTCTCTAGGCCAATATAAAAGTAAGAGCAGTAAGTAGAGAAACTAAAATAAGCCACTGGTTAAACAACAAAAAAGACAGAAAAACATTGTTTGAGCTTTTGTTTCACTGGTTGTATGTGAGGAGAAAGAAGCCCCGTGTTGGATTTGCACTGAAATGGGTGCGTTCTGCTAAAATGATTATTGTACATATTTGGTTACACGGACAATGTCATGTTTATTTAAGGCTCACAAAAATACACTTCAGTTGCCTGAGAATGGTGTAATTGTGGTCAGATGGCAGGATTGAATTTGAACTTTTGCCCAGCAGTCTCCAAGATGTAATGGATCATTTACAGGAGCACGTCAGGAGAGCAGAGCCCACGGAGCCAAGTGGGAAGTGGCCTCATCCCACAGGCTGAAGGTGGAATAAAATCCTGCCTGGACTTGGCTGGCAAGGGCAGCTGTGGCTGCTCCCTGGAATATCCTCAGTGAGGGTGGTGAGAGCTGGGCACTAATTCAGAGCTCCTGCTTTCCAGATGGCCTGGAACAGTCCTGAGTTCAAGGATCCATCTTTCCATGGAAGTGCTTGCTGCTGGCTGTCCTGTCCTTCTGCCACTTGCAAAGAAAACACTGGGAAATTTCCTCCCCACCCCAGTTTGGGCAACTCCAGTCTGTGTTAGCTGACTGTGAGTCATTTAAGTCAGCAATTGTGTTTATGTAGTGATTTGAAGCTGTGAGTCTCTCCTTTATAGGCCAGATTTGGGGAAGAAACTTGAAGTTCAGGCTTGAACTTGGCCAAAAATCGCTCCACACGGAGGTGGCAGGAAGGGCTCCAAGGCCTGAGGGATGGGACATCAGTGACAGTTTCAAGCAAGGGCTCTCAGGATCAGCCAAACAACATTTACACCCTTTCCTTCTTCACTTCATCGGAACGAACTCTCAGTCACAGCTGAAATCTGTGGCCAGAGATTGCCTCAGTTCTCCCACAAACACCTGGCTCCTCCTGGGCAGCCACAAGGCTCCAGTGCTCCAGGGCTGCAGTGGGGTTTGGCACACACAGAAGTGTGAGAGACACTTTGAACAGAAGTTAAAGGAGGCAAAAGAATTAAAATCACCACTTGCAGTAGCAAAACATTGCTTTGAAAATGTTTTTGGCTTCCATTACTTGGAACTCAAGTAAATACCAGCTTCAAGCATCTTAAAAGTTTCTTCCTTGCTGCTCCCCACCTCGAGCCTTACACAACACCCAGGAATGCACTGACTGTGTCACAAGAGGTCAGCTGGGCTGAGGAGAGACCTACAAATCCAGGAATCTGAGAAATGAAACGTGTTGTTATGAAAATATCCTAAATATTAAGAGCGCTCCAGAAAACAGCTGCAGCAAACGAGGCACTGAGATCAGTGAGGGTTTGAACCAGACCAGAGAGGTTTTGTGACCATGGCCAGATTTGCCTAACACTGTAAATCTGAATGTGTGTTTTCTTTCTGAGACAGAGAAATGCTGAGCACAGCAACCTGCTTTTCCCATCGAAGGATGGAAAGATCCTAATAAACTTTCTGAGCCACAGTCCCTCCAAGTGTGAGCCTTGAACAAGGTATTGATGTTTTAATCAGCAGCAGCTCCTGCACGAGAACTGCCAGGTTATTTCCTGACAGTACAGAAGGAAAGAGGCACCACAAGGTAATTTCCTGTGGATACAACAAGCTTTGGGAAATGCACTGGCTCTCTGAAGAATTTCTTACAGGTGGTACCAGAGTCACCAACCCGTTTTACAGGGCCAGAGGAGCCGTTTCCAGGAGCTGGGTGTGGCCGCAGGGCCGTTATCAGAGCAGGAACAATACCCCGAGCTGACAACTCGTATCTCTCGCCTTTCAGCAGGAAACAGCTGCCAGTTTCCTTATTGCCACTGCCGGGCAGCCTCGGGAAGCTTCTTGGAACACCCGAACAATGACCTGGGAGCGACTCCCCTGGAACACGAAGATGCCACATTGCCCCCGACCTCAGCAGCTCCTCAAAGCTCTACAGAAAGGTGACCTTTGGTTTAATGCTAATGGAGCCACTGCTCTTTAACTCATTCCAAGGATGATAATAATAATAGTAATAAATTCATAAAACACCCTCAGCACACCAAAGGGCAGCGTTAAAGCAAACTAACCCCAAGCTGGGCCCATTCCACAGGTTCACGTTTGCACCTTTGTTTTACCACACACGGACACCACCAGCAGTGAACACACTGAATGGCCTCAACAGCCACTTCAGAGGGGGTAATAATCACCTTTTTTGACCAAAATACCAGTTTTCCTCCTGAATTCCCAACACCTTCCAAGCAGTCACTGATTGCTGGGCTCTCCCCGTTTGCTTGTGCTCGGGATGTGACATAACAGAGGCGAGTTTCTGTGTCTGAGCTCCTTCCCCTCTTGTGACAACTGACCCAGGTTGTTCCAGCCTCTCCCTCTGACGCCACTGCCAGAACAATGTTCCGCTGCCTTTTCTGAAAGCCGAGTGGATGCATCAACAAACAAGTGAAATGTATAATGAAATTCATGCCAGCACTTCATGCCCTCGATTAGGCACTTGAATTAGCAAAGCCACAGCAGGCTCTGAGAATTTTTTGGCATAATCCTTCTAAAAATGAGTTTGCAAGAGCATATGCAAATATTTACCCTCATGTCTGAATGCATCAGGGGTGCTTCACAGGGAAAGGGATCGTTCCACTCCCCTCTCCGGGGGTTACAGGGATCCAGCACTGATCCCTCACGTGCCCTGCAGGATCCCCTCCCACTCCCACACTCCAGCCCGGCTGCTGCAATCTGGAGAGACCTGGGTGAAGTACTTACTGGTTTTCCTTCTTCTTCTCCAAAAAACCAACCAAGTTTACAGAAGAAAAGGCAGAATTTTAAATCTCAGAAGAGCAATTTGGATTACCTTATCTATAATTACATTCAGCCTTTTAACTGCTGATTACCAAGTATTTTTTAACCATGTGCTTCTAAGAAAACTGATTATTTTTACCTCCAAGGAACACACCCAACCCCCACTTATCTTTACACCTGCCATCAATTTTGTTCACTAATATTTACATTTCTGCTTGACAATCAGGGAAACATCCAGAGTGTTTAGCTTGTTCCTGCAGCGAGAGGGAGTTTGATTCTAACAAATTAAATAATGAAGCCCAAAAGCACAGCAGGGAAGGACTTTCTGGAACAGCATTAAGCCACTGTCAAGTGTTAATGACAAGGATCTTTTAGCAGGAACAGACAGCTGGGGGAGTTCTGAGGGAGCTGCTTGAACAGAAACACAGCGTGACACTGGCACGGAGGGAAGGAACTCCAGGACAGGGAGCAGCAGCTTTCCTGACTGTTTTGATGGATGTGAGGCTGGAACTGGACAGTTTGACCTGACCTGGCTCGGTGTGACCTGAGCTTTGCTTACACCAATTCCTGCCTGCTGGGGCACGGGGTGGCTGCCAGCAGAGGGGCACCGACACCTCTCAGTGCCCTCAGAGAGGTGTGGGGAGGCACAGTCCTCAGGGCAGGCAGGAAAACAAGGAGAGAACCCAGAGGAGGAGGAGCTGCAGCCCTACCTGACCTCGTTCCAACAGATAAAGAGACTAAAAAAAAAAAATCTCTGTCACATTGAAGTCATTAGCTGTTCTTAGAGGGCTGTCACTTCCGTGTGATTTTCAGTCATTCCCAGAAAAAAAAACAACCCCAAGATACTGTATTTAGTGTCTAACTGCAAGAAACAGCAGCTAAAAATAGGGATTTGTGCCAAGATTGTTCCTCTTGCGAGAGCTCCCTTTGGATTTGTGTCTAACACACTGAACTGACTGACTGCTTCCAATGTGTAATGAAGATATGTGCAACAGAAGGAAACTGTGGGTTAAGGGAGCAAAATCCATGTTTGCAGGTCAAATGCTAAAGGCTGAGTCTTTCTCTGAAGGCACGAAATGCAACTGCTGAATTATCTTCTGTGTTCACACTGGAGAATGTTCGGGACAGCAAATGTCAGAGTGTTACCCAAAGAGTTCAGTACAGAGAATGGAAACAATCCAGCTGAAATAAACACTGGGAAACGTTATTTCTTTGTTTATTTAAGCAAACATAAAACTATCCATTGCAAATCTCATCAGGTTTGTCTCACTTTTGTTTCTATAATTAGTTTTTTTACCTTTTACCAAGTCTTATGGTAAGTCTTACCAGGTAGAAGGATCACTTCTTTCTTTTAAGTGTTAGAAAGCTTCAAAATAACAGCAGAGCTTATTGGAATGGACACATGGAAACACAAGCTGAAGAACAATAGGTAAGAGATATATATATTCCACACTCTATGTAAACATATTGAACCAAACGTGGGAGAAAGCTTTCAGTTTTCCTTGTGGTTTTCCAGCAGGCAAGAGGCAGAATTTTAAGATCTCCAAAGCATTTAGAAGGGTGCAGTTTATTGGCTCAGGCTCTAAGAAAAGGGCTTTTTTCTCTTTTAGTTGTTGCAGTGTCCTGATTCCAACCTGAGAGCACACAGGGACCCAACATGGCATCAATGCCATTCCCTCCCACAAGTGTGAGGGGTTAATAAATACCTGGGTCCCTCAGGTGACAGATTTGGGGACCAAAAAGCTGCCACTAGAAGCGGGGAGAGCAGCCAAGGGCTGTCACTGATCAGTGTCCTGAGGGGAAATGGAACTCTGAGGTGATCCCCTACGAAGTGCAACTCTGAGGGGTCTGTAGGCTGAAAAAGTGAAGTACCAAACAGAACTGTGGGGTTTGGAATTGCACCAGAACAAGTCCTTTGTGACATTATTGTCAAAGGCCAATTTAGGGCAAATATTAAGGGCAAAAAGTGGTAAGATTTAGTAAATACTGTTCACCTTTTAAAAATCACCAGGAGCAGCTGAATGGCCTTTGTGCTTTAAACTCCCTTGTACAAACTCCTGCGCTCAGGCTTTCAGATACTGGAACTGAACCTGTCGGGGCAGTCCATGCAAATCCTCCCCGTTCCCTCAGAGCACTGCCTGAAGTTCCCTGTGAAGCCAAGAGAAATCAGCACAAACCTCACCCCCCCAGGGGAAGCTTTACAAGGGCTTTGTTCTGCAGGACTCCGAGCTCATTTCCAGCCCAACCAAAGACACTGATGTGCTGCTGATGCTCAATGGAAACAGCTGGGGATGGATGAGACACGGTCAGATGAGAGATACCAAAATGTCAGACAGCCTACCGACTGTTGTTGCCATGAGATCCAACAGTCAACATCAGTCTGATAAGCTATCCGACAGGATGGTACAGCCATGGCATGGCGCGACGCTGGCAACACGACAGGACACGCTCCCACAGAACACACCTGGCTCCAGCCCTGCCTAACCTGGGGCACCGAGCAGCCTCAGCTAAGCAGGAGCAGCAGCTCGGCTGCCCCGGGCTCTGGGCCACCTCCTGAGAACGCTCATTAGAAAGGCAAATTAACTCTTGGTGCTTACCCCCCTAGGATAAAAATGAAAGCCAATCGTTCCCGAGCGATCGGAGCAGCGATACAGGTACAGCAGCAGGGGGGATTTATGCACTGAAGAGGGAAAAGAGCCACTTTAGTATCAGTTCTGTTCTGTACCTCAGAACTGACACACGCTGGTCGTAACAAACCTGACTTTAAGAGCACAAGGCTGAAGGTTCTCCAAAGTTCTCTGCACCATGGCTGGGTAGCCATAAAATCTGCTTTCAGCTGGAACTTTAGCTCTTCCCCCTCTCTTCTACTCCACTGCCCTCAGTTCTGGGCTCAGGGGCAAACACCTGAGCAGAATTTAGGATAACCAATCCTGTTCTCTATTTAACCTGTTTAGGCAGTGACTGTGCTTCAAGCAAGGCACGGCCTTCCTCCTTCCTTTGCTAAGCAAAAAGTTCTGAAGAAAAAAGAACAAAAAAAGAACAAAACAAAACAAGAAAAGAACAAAGGGTTTAAGCACCATTAGTGCAGGAAGGATGAGCAAACATGCACAGAGCATCCAAAAGTGAGAGAGGAAAAGAAACAGCTTAAAAAGACTGACACAAGAAATTCTGGAATGATCAAAGATGACTTTATAAAGTTTTTATCTTAACTTCACTCTAAATATACAGAATAAAAAATGTTGGCTTCAGCATTTGACATCAACCATCTCTGCTAACATCATGAAGTTGGAGAGGGTGGCTTTTCCAGCGTGCAATGCAATGGGACACTGGGAATTCAGACGGAACAGCCTTACCATGAGGGACATGCAACAGTTTGTACCCAGTCTGTACTCAGTTATGTACATTTTGATGGTCCTTAAACTTATGGAAAAAGCAAAACAGCCACCCTTCAAAAGAAAACGTTACCCTCAGGTCAGTCTGAAGTTAAATCAGATGGAGAGTATTAAATCATCAGTTTTGGAAGTAATTTGGATGGACAACATTAGTGTTAAACTCCATTTAACATCCCATTGTCCATCCTGTAAAACACAACCCGGGCCCGTGAAGCATTTACACCTTACCTTAACATTTGTAAGTTTGTCAATGAAACCTTTGCTCTAATATCCAAATTACTTTCAAAATCAAACAAAAAAAAAACTTGTTAAGAGTTGAAATTTGATGTTAAAAATTTTTTTCCCCCTTTTGAATAACGCTGATTTTTTTAACATATGAAAAGATGTGTCATTTCTCGTGTCTGCCAAAACCCGTCCTGGGTTTTCTCTCGTTTTTTCCAAGCTCATTTGGTTTTTTCTTCCGAGTACATCTTCTGTTGCAGTCGCTTGGCATAGCTCTGGGCCATGGAGTTGATTATAGATAAGATAAAATAACAAACCATGACAATCACCAATTTTTCAAACATCCAGGATAGCCAGTTTTCCCCCTGAAGAGACAAAACAGAAGGAGGAGGAGAATGAAGATTAGTGGACAGGAGAGTTCTGGGTGAAAGGGGAAAGCCTGACCATGTCTTTATGCTGCAATTAATCAAATTAAAAACAGGAACCAAGCGCAAGCTGACAGGATTCCTGCAGGTCCCTCTGCAAAGCCGACTTTAGTCCCTTGAAAGACAATGCAGGAGGGGCTGCCAAATCCACTGCCGGGCAGATGACGAATCCCTGATCATTCCCAGTGTGCTCCCGAAGTGATTTATTATTCCCAGTATTGTTTGGTCTTTGTGGAGTTCAGAATTAGCAGCCCCTGCCTGTCACTCCCTGTCGTGTTCCTCGCCGAGAAAACAACCAGGTCATTGGTTAACAATGTGGTTTTTTCCTAAACTGCCTTTTCTGGGTTATCTCCCCATTAGGATCCGACTCTTTGGTGTCCCTGGAAGTTCGGTGCCGGTGCCACTTGCAGCGTTTTTCACGGGAATTCTCAAGCTGCGCTTTTTGCCAAAGGAGGGCAGCAATGCTCTGCTCTGAGATCCCTGCCCAGAAATCAGTGCACATCTCCCGGCTCCAGCCCGAGCCTCCCCAGTCCGGCTCTTTTGTGGTAAGGAATGGGCAAAGGGACACTGCCAACAGCTACAAGTACTGCACGTGAAATGTGAATTGGATTCACGGATTTTATCTCAAAATGCAAAGCTGCTCTGTCCCACTGAAAATTCAGGGTAAGTTTTTAAAAATACTTTTTAAAAAATTTGAATTATTTTTTTCTGTGTGAAAGGACACTTCTGCCCCTTGTACCTGCTCTAAGCACTGCAATTCCTTTTCCTTTCAAAGACTAAAGCCTTGGGGATTTTATTTCTCTTACTGTCCACTGAGCCACAGATCCCACCGGCTTCTGAAGCATCGGTGCTGCCCAGTTTGTTACCATTTCACATGGAAAGGCAACTTTTTTCTCCTTAAATGTAACTTTCCAAAGAGGCAGCTAATGCAGGGACACTGCATTATACTTTTATGTATCCTCCAAAGGATTTAAATTCAATTGCACACAATTACAGAATAATTTTTAATTCCCAGGTTGCTTTTAAAATTGGATTTTTATCTATTCCCTGGGTCAGTGCAGATCTTTGAAACACAGAATCGGGAGTTCCGCTCGTAAAAACTACAAGTCAAAGACAGTCAGGGAAGGGAAAAGTGAGCCGGGGAAGGAGGGAGGCCGAGAGGGTCTTACCTGTGGCACAGCACTGTCGGATTTGTGGTGAAGTTTTATCCTCTGAGCTTCCAAATATTCTTGAAATGGCTTCTGAAGAGAAGGACCTATACTCGGAATAGCACTGATGGAAAGTTCATCCCAGAGAACAAGACAAAATAGGGAAGAAAAAAAAAAACAAAAAACATTTTTTTTTTAAACTTACCACTTTACCTAATCAGAACAAAGTTCAGGCTGAGCCGCAGCTCAGAAGGGAACTTGAAGCTACTCAAGCAAACAGAAACCCACGAAATAAAACACATTTCATCTTTTGATCTGATACTTCGGGAGGGATGCATTTCCCCAGATCCTCAAAAAGTGCTTTAAAAGAAAAATGTTTCTGAGCAAGACAGTGCTGGCAAGAGAGGAAGGAGCCGGGAGCGGGAGCATTTCCTTGGAGGCAGGAGGAGGCAGCAGCGCCCAGAACCCAATGAATGACTTCGGAGAAGTCCCACATTTATCAGCGGCAGTTCCTGTAAGAACTGGTTTGAACCGATTAATAAGGAAATGACTGGGGCTTGTGTCATCCCTCGGTTAAAAAAGAAACTGCTCGCCCCAAGCCTCGCCCCCTCTCCCGCACGGAGCCGGCCCCTCGGCCCAGCCAAGTCCTTATTAGGACAATCCGTGCGTCATCCCTTCCCAAAAAGAATGCGGGAGCAGCTCCTGGAGCGCCTCCCCCGAGCCGGGATTAACAAAGGAACAAAGGAGCGATGTGAACCCTGCCCCGGATCGGGCCAGGCTCTGTGGCACGGGGCTCGCACAAAGCCCCGCACCCCGTTCCCGGTGTGGGACGCATCCCGCTTTGGGAACCGCAGCGCTCTCCGCTGATGCCGGGCAGGCTCTCAGCAGCCTCCAGGCTTCCAGCAGCTTTTCCTTAAATCCTACTTAGCAGGAGATCCAAAACCCTTTCAGAATGGTCACAACCCTTCAAAAACTCCCAAAATTCAAATATAAATTCTAAATGATCACCAGCAACCTCGCGGCCTGAGCTGTGTGGGGAGAACGCTCCCAGAGTTGGATCCACACCATCCACCCCATCCTAACTCCAGCCACAGGGCAGTTCTCGTTACTGACCACTTGAAATTCAAAGAGAAAGGAGATTTTGATTTTTGTTTAATTTTAAAGAAATCGCTGTGTTCTTCTACATTTAAAAACTCACCTAAATTTTGATTATTCTGTTTTATTACTTCCACTACTCTCGCTGCTACTCCAGGAAGGATTTAGTAAAACACACTTCAGACCCAAGATACACCAGTTGTACCTCCAACGAGTTGTACAACTGACCATCTCCCTCAGAGACTCAAACCATTCCCCTCAGCCTCCTCCCTTGACACCATATTCCCTTTTCCAGGCCGAAGCCCAATTAAAAAATAACAGCTTTCTAATTTTAGGGATTTATGAAAAGCACGAAACAAAGTGTCTCATTCTCCTCCCGTAAATCTATTTCCTTCATGGCCAGGGGCAAAGGAGGTTTTCTGAACCCATTTCCCAGCAGAAGGTCGCTTCCCCCGTGATTCACCACCCCGTGAGACAAACGGGTGAGGAAATTCTGTGCCCGGACTGGTAAAAATTCAGGGAAAAAAAAACAACCCTGCAGAGCCCAAAGCACGTCCCTTATCCATTTTTACACAAGATTGTGTCAATGTTCCAAAGGATTCCCGGTGTTCCAGAGCTACTCAGCGCTGACTGTTCCTGGGAAAAGCTCTCCCAGGGTCTCCGGGACGAGTCAGGCTTGGAACACGAGGAACATTTTGAGGTTTCTTTCCTTTTTCAAACAATTCTTGGGAGCCTGAGGAGCGGCTGCAAGGTAATGGTTTACTTTTCAACTTCTGCATGATTAAGAAATGAGGAATATTTAAATGATGAGGGATCAATGATTAACAGGGTGGCGTTGGAATGACTCCGTTCTTCACCGAAAACTGAACTCACTCAGTCCCCAAATTGAATTAAACACAGAACAAAGACATGAAACCCAAGTTCAGAGCCTTGAGGAGCTCCTGGTGCATCAAAACAATATTTCAAAAATTTTCTCACTAAATAATTCACTTTTTTCTTTTTTTTTCTGAGCATGACAATTAATTAAGTGCACAAAATTAATTTCATTAAAGCAGTTTCGAAGAACTGCAAGATCCTCAATGCAAGGACCTCAACTTCTAAAACTGCAATTTTTTGTACACTTGTAAAGACTTTAATTCTGAAAAAAGAAAAAAAAAGTGCAGAGATTTAAATAAGGAGTAAAAAAAGCAGAGGAAAACCTAAAAAATCAGGAATACACATGAAATTCTTGAAATCCCATCTCGGCAGCACTGGTGCTTTTTTTGGACAAAATTAAATCATTTAAACACCCAGTTATGTGCCACCTGATATCCGAAGGCATAATCTTAAATCTAAAAATCTTAAAAATAATTTAATTTAATTTAATTCGAAATGAGTGAGTTCTGTGTCCCTGCAAACCTCGCAAATCCAGCTCAGAGACCTCCCTGTGCTGATCCGAGGAGGAGGGGGAGGACTCGGGGATGAAATCTGTGGGATCCGAGTGGGACCAGGCAGGGCCGGGGCAGAGGGGCCACATTTGCATCACAATTCCTGCACTCAGCACCTTCAAAAAGCCGCAGATTTCACAGGGCTGGAGAAGGAAGATGCTGGAAGATAACCCCGGAATAATCCAAACCCAGTTCCCTGCTCCTTCGGAAATCAAACCCATTGTCTTTCAAACCCAGAATATGGAAGGAGAAATTCTGATTCAGAACAAGTTTTGATTCGGAAGTTGTTTTAGAAACTCTTAACGTTAAATATTAAATTTTTGTTTGGGTTCATTCTGATTCTCTGCTAAATTTTAATGTTTCACAGGGAATTGAGACTGAGAACAAGGTCCCAAAAATTGGAGTAGCCTTTGTTAATCCTAAATTTATTAAAAACAAAACATTTCAGTCAAAAACATGACTTCCATTCTAATACTACAACATAAATACCCATTAAAAATTCGGATTCACTGAAAAAAACCCTCTTGGGGCCTGTTTTCAGAACTATTACCTGGTATTTGTAATTAAACAGATGCACATTTATTTATTTTTAACTCAGAGCTATGATTTCTACCCAAATGACAAATTCTAAAGCTCTTTTTCCAACAAATCAAACAAAACTCCCCATCTGTTTGAAGCACCACATGACAGAGATTCAGCAAAGTTGCTCGAGGATTATTTAAAAATTACACCAAGAACCTGCAGAGTCTGACTCCTAAAACTTCCACTCCAGTTACAGCAAATCTGTGTTTAAATTTATTACTTTGCTTTTCCAAGAACAACTGTCAACAGCTGCACCTCAAATGCCTTTCACTGGCCATGAAGTGATTTTTGGGAAACTCTACATCTTTCTAACATAACCTTTGGAACTACAGGGAGGATTTTTCTCAAAGGCACCACGATGAAGCACCAAACCCAGAGGAGAAAAAATTGTATTTTCCCAGGGCCAGCTTACAAAAAGTAGGAAGTTATTTTATATTTCTGTCACCTGTATTTTTACTGATATTAAAAATATTTACTTAAGACTAATTAATCATAAGCCATAATTTTCATCTTACAAGATCTTTAGGAGCATGGGTTGCTCTGGAGTGACTGAATTCTCTCAACCTGTGCTTGGAGAGGCTGGGAACACTCAGGGAATTCATTCCAACTCTGCTAAATCCTAAAGTACAGGTCTCTATCAAATGCTGCCTTGCAGTGTCATTGTACCAATATCCCAGAAAAAATCTGTCACACCATAAATTAGGATGTAAAATCCCCATTTTATCAAAGCACATGTGGGTATTTGTTCACTTTTCCAGAGAGAAATGTTAGAATTCACAAGTGTTTTCCATCAAGTAAGAAGCTGCTACTGCAGACTCAAATTTTGGGAACAAAACCATGGGATTTTTCATGAATGAAAATTTGAAGGTTTATGGAAGTTTCCCATTTATAAGAGGCCTTGGACACCAAGTAATGCTGAAGCAGCTGATTAACCCTGAGCTGTTCTAATGGAAATTAAAAATGTAAATAAGAACCTCAGTGCAGGCAGCCTCGAGTCTGACCCTTGGGAACAACTGGGATCCCTCCCCCAGTGGGATGCTCAGGAAACTGGGAGCACAGGGGGTCACAAACATGGGAGTTTATTTAATTTAATTTAATTTTATCACGGAAATTCTAACCTGGAGGGAACCTGAGCCCCGCGGGGGAGCAGAAGGTGCAAACAAGGCCGGACACACCTTGGGAAGGTGATGCAATATTGAGTCACGGCCCCACTTTATGGATAATCCCTCCAACATCCACAGCCCTCAGCTTGGAAAATCCCTTTCCCTCAGACTCCACACGCTCCGGGGCTCGGGACAAACACCAGTAGGTTTTTTGCCCAGATTCGGCTGAAACAGCCAGAGAAAAACATCCTTTGGGAAATGCCACCACAGTTCCAAAGGAAGGCAACAGGGCAAAGATGTTTGAGGCAACAGGAGAGCAGCGAGAGGCGAACCCCGGGGGCTCTCACGGCACAGACCCTGCCCAAGGAGAATCCCGGGGGCTCTCAGGGCACAGGCCCTGCCCAAGGAGAATCCCGGGGGCTCTCAGGGCACAGGCCCTGCCCAAGGAGAAGCCTGGCGGCTCTCAGGGCACA
>VZRQ01009575.1:314352-399436 GCA_013397975.1 Machaerirhynchus nigripectus
ATCCCGGGGGCTCTCAGGGCACAGGCACTGCCCAAGGAGAATCCCGGGGGCTCTCAGGGCACAGGCCCTGCCCAAGGTGGAGAATCCCGGGGGCTCTCAGGGCACGGGCACTGCCCAAGGCCATGGATCCCGGGGGCTCTCAGGGCACGGGCACTGCCCAAGGCCATGGATCCCGGGGGCTCTCAGGGCACAGGCACTGCCCAAGGCCATGGATTATCTCCCGCTGCAGAGGAGGGAGCCAGGCGGCCCTGAGGGAGCTCCCAGAGAGAGGGAACGTGCTGGGATGGGCTCCTCCCTGCCTGGACCTTCAGCTCTTTTAAAACAGTTTATTTCAATCAGACTGTTGACAGCCAGGCCAGAGGGGGAAGGGAAAGGCTTTCACCTTCCCAACATTTATGGATCCAACACCAATTGTATGAGATTCCCATCTCTCCATTCCCCTGTGAGAACACAAGAAAAAAATCCATCCTGCAGCTCCAAAGCAATGAAACATTTAGGAACGGGCACTGAATTTGGGTATTTCAGCCACCCCTCCCTCAGAAGTTGCACTCCAGCACAGTACTATCGACTTCTTTGGAAGTCAGGTATTTTAGAAACCATTGAAAAATAGGTTCCAGTGGAAATATTTTTATGCCACTGGCCAATTAGCAAAGCTGATTCATTTGCATAACGTGTCCCCTGTCTAAACAGGGCACCTTTCTTCCTGTGAGTCCTCTGAGCCTTCAATGGTTAATTTTTTTCCAGACAGTGATCTAAACTGGCTTAACGGTTAGTATTTTAATGAGCTGTCATTTCCTGTGCTGATAAAGATTCTCACAGTATTTAAACCATCCATTTCCCTGAGGCTGCACCACCAGCAGGACCCTGCAGTGACTCAGAGGGGCTCAGCCTGAGCCTGACTCAGCCCTGGGAGCTGGGGCAGCCCAAAACCTGAATCCTGGGAGCTGGGGCAGCCCAAAGCTGGACCCAGCTCCGTTTCCAGCCAAACCTGGGCTCCCCAGCCCCCGAGGAGCAACCAGAGCCCCCAGCTCTCAGCACCACCCCTGGGCCTCAGCACGGCTCTGGAGCTGAGCTGTTTTCTGTGCCCAGAGCTCTGAAGCTGCAGATGATAAATCTGGTTTATGGTCAGGACCAACAGGAAGGTTTTGGGGTTAAAAGGCCCCTTGGCAGATTGATTTGCTTTGTGAGATGAAGAAAGGAAAGATCTCGGTGAAGGTTACAAAGCTAAAATGGGCCCAGGTCTGACGTGGTTTCCACCTGAGCCACGCTCCAACGCCCATGGCAGCCCAGGAGGCTCCAGGGCTTTCTTCCTTGGGACATTCTGTTATGTTAAATCAATGCTTTCAAAATTAGGAATTGCAACATCTCTGACCTGCCCGTCCTTAGCTCTGCTCGCTGCTGCTCTGAAACCTCTGCTTGCTTTTTAAAGATTCTTTTTTTAAAACTCAATTTAGGGAAAAAACCCTTGCTTACTCAGAGTTAAATCCTTCAAGCCTTTTGCAAATAAACTCTTCTAATTCTGTTGTGATCCACTGGAAGGCTTTCAACACCAGAGCTCCTCAAATTTCAGCCACATCTGTGTCCCTTTCAGGGCACTAAAGCCATTTTTGTGTGGTGCTGCTCTGTTGTGCCCAGGACACATCCCCCAGGTTTCTGATGAACCTGTGGCAGGAAGGTTGTTGAGTTTTGAACCAACAAGTGCCAGGGGTATTGGTTTAACCTCCCCAAATTCCTCTCAGGAGGTTGTGAAGTCACTGCCCAGCTCCTCCCACCCCACGACAAGATTTCTGGTTGTCCCTTTATCACTTCTTGCCTTGTATTCTAAAGAAATAACCTAAACCTGTATTGTAAATTATTTTTGACTCAAAAACCCCCAACAATCTTTAAGCAAACTTTCCAGTTACATCAGTCACCATGATCTCATTTGTGCTTTTTTGGTGAAAGGAACACCACGCTCCCTTTACCAGCATCAACTGAGATTAAGTTGTAAGCAAAGAATTATGGCACAAGAAACAGCAGCAAACTGGTTTGTCCAGGCAATGCTTCCAGTACCTGTGACCACAAAACTGCTTTTCTTTCAGCTGTGCACTCACACTGGCCTGCAGAGCTGGGAAGGGTGGAAAGCTGTTCCACAAAAACCACCGGGTTAGGGACACTTCAGGAGCACTGGTATTTTTGGGTGGATTTCCCAGAGTTTGTTGGATTCTCAGAGCTGACACCCACGGAACGCAGCACCGAGCAAGGGACTTCAAAATCAAAGCAGCAAAATCTCATTGGCTTCTGTTTTAACTTCAGATCAGTTTATGCACTCAGTAATTAACTGAATAGATGAGTCTTAAAATTAGGAAGGCATCAGAGAAGCTGTGGCTGCCTCATCCCTGGAAGTGTCCCCGGCCAGGCTGGACGGGGCTTGGAGCAGCCTGGGACAGTGGAAGGTGTCCCTGCCATGGCAGGGTGGGATGAGATGGGATGGGATGAGCTTTAGGATCCCTCCCAGCCCAAACCATTCTGGGATTCTGATTTACTACAGGTAAAATTCACTGCTGTTGTTGTAGGATCCAGCACCTGGGCACCTCTTAGAGGAAGAATCCCAGGCACTGCAGCCCAGGAGTTCATCATCAACCCCAGCCAGAGGGAATCTCTGCCTGCAGGGTGTGATTTCTCCCTAAAAAAAAAGGAGATTATTTTTTTTCTTTCTGACCATTTACCACCAGAATGGATGGCCACAGTTTTGTGGATGGTGACTGCTTTGAGAGCTACTTCTTCAGTAGTTTTCTGGGAATTCTTAATCCACATTTCAAACTGCCACTTCCCAGAAAACATCATCCTGCTTTGAAGCACTTTGCACAGTGTGACTTCACAAAGAGCCCTGCAGCTGTAGGTAAAAAATAGGAATGGAAAGATTGAGGAGCCAAAAACCCCCACAACATGCACAATAATTAAATATCTGAACTGGGCTGGGTTTGGCCTAAAATCAGCATTAAAGTCTTCTTGAAGGGACAGAACACAGAACTCCTCCAGAGCATCTTCCCTCACCAAAGCTCAGGGAGGTGACACAGCCTGGGGAGAGCAGGATCCTCTCCCAGCACTGGGGCACCAACAAAACAACTCTGAGCAGTAACTGGTGGAACTGGTTGTAATTCCCAGCCCCAGCGAGTTCCAGCACCTCTGGAAATCCTCCTCAGCTTGGATTTCAACCTCACACCAACCCCACTTCTCAAACCTGCTCATCTCCCTCATTCCCAACAAGGTTTGTTGCCACCACTCACCCTCTGTCCTGTTTTTGTTCTCCAGCTGCCACCAAAAAATCCTAAAAAAATTTCAAGTTTTCTATAAACAGCTTCCTAATTTCCTGCCACGTTTTCTTTTCCGTTTCCTTTTTTATTTAATTAACAGAAAACGTATTTTATGATCAGTTTGGAATGGAGACCTAGACAAAACTGTAAAATCAAATTAGATGATATTAAAGCAGCCTGGTTATGGCAGGCTCAATGAGGGACCCAGCAGCATCCAGTGACAATAAAGAGCAAGGTCTGCACATGAATCAGTTTTGCTTTTTGACTAAAAATCACATAATTGTCAAGAAATTCTCCTTGACTTACAAAATCAGATATTTTCAGACTTTATCTCACAACTTAATCTTCTGTCTAGGTTCCATTTATCCTAGCTATCAGTATGTTCATTATTTGCAGGTATTGTGCCTGGATATTTCCTATTGTGTAAGAGCAACAGCCCAGACAAAGAAAGTCTAAAGTCATTGTGGTGGATAGAATTCGATTAAAATAAAGTTACTGACCATTAAACTGAGCTGTTTTAATTCAGTAATAGGGCTTTTAGAGCAAGGTATTGTTTAACATGTTTGAGGCTCCACTCTAACAGAAATTGATGAGGTAATGCTGGAGACAGCTTGAGAAAAGTCAAGGATACCAGGACATTCCAAAAATCTCACTGTCTCCCAGGAACATTTTTTAACTCTGACATCAACCCTCCAATAAAACCCAAATCCAGCAGAGCTCCTGTGAATGCATTCGAAGTAATTCAATGCAAAATTATCTCCAAGACATATGAAGTAGGAAAAATCTACTGGTTTTGGCTCAAAGCATCCACAGGAGAGTAAATCCTTGGAAATGTACCTGAGCTAGGGGCAGATCAAACTGTCTGCAGTGATTGAGACTGAGAAAAACTCAGGATGCTTAAAAGAAACCACATTTCTCTCTCCACCCCCCCCCTTTTTTTTTTTGGAAAACAATGTTCAAAGCAACAAATTAATTGTGAGTTTTGGTACAAAGCAGATGCTGGAGCAGAAGATCAGGAATAATAAAGGCAGGACTTGTTTCATCAGTGAAATGCCCTACAAGGTTCTTCTGACACTCCTTTTCTTTGTACAGCATCCCTGCTTGGAGTTTTGTTTTAAAAGCGATTATTTCCAGACATTCCTCCCCTCAAACTTTCCTTGAGGAGTGTGGATTTTAAGTGACAATAATTATTACACTTTGGGCAGCAAAATATCCATTTGCCCCAGAGAAGAAACCTTGGAGAAGCAGAAACACCTTAGAATTTATTTTATGGGTTTAGATTAGGTTGGATCCATTTTGGTTTAAAAGACCCCAATCCCCCTGACAATAAAACTTTGCATTTCCATGTTAGAGACTCACACTTAAAACTCCAACCCTGCATCCCTGAATCCATCAGTGCCCTGAGGAGCTTCAACGCCCCCCTGAACAATTCAATGGGAATTTTTGATGCAATCCATAGGATTTGATGCAGCTGCCTACATTTAAATTCACTAAATTGCATCCTTTGCATCCAAGCAGTTTATGAAAGTCCTGCATGGTTTGATGGTATTTGCTGGATTATCTGACAGGGAAGGGTAACATCAGCAGTGGATTTTAAAATTACACAGAATTTCATGACTGAACAGGTAAAATGTGAGGCAAATAAATCCAACACTTCACATCCAGTGTCCCACCTTCATTACTGTAAATCTGCTTTTTGTCCATCTTTCCCCCCTAACTGTTGCCAGCTGAGGTTTTGCTTCATTTTTTTTGTTTCAAACTGAGATTTTAACTTAAAAAAATAAAATAGGCACCAATTACTAAAGAACTCAGAAAAAAATAACCCCAACCAGATCTTCTCAAAATCAGGACACTTTATCCATGAAAACCATTTCTACCAAATTTAATAGAATGGGGATCAAACTCTACAGACCAAATTCCTCATTCTGATGTTTTATGAGAGATTTAATGTTGTAAATGTAGAAGGCAGTTCCAGTTAAGGAGGATGTTTATTTTCATCCTGGAACACTGCATAAAATCTCAGGTTTTTAATAGAGAATCACAGAATTCGATGATTTTTTTTTCTATGATTTTCTATAAACGCTCTCATTTTTTTGCCATAGGATCACACTCCACCACTGCAGAAAATCCAGGGCAAACATCCCACTTGCAGCTCTAAATGCAGGGATCTGAGTGGAAGAGCTGCATCCTGCTTTGGGGTGAAGGTTCAGTGTTGAGCCCACAGCCCTGAGCCTCAGGGCCAGCAAATTTCTCCAAGGACTCAGGGAAGGAGCTGCAAGCAAGACCTGAACTCAGTGTGGGGCTAAGCCTGGAACAAAGCACGGCCTCAGCACATCTGAGCTGGCTCCTCCAGTACTTTTCCACTTAATGGGTGCAGGTATTAATTACTGTGCTGGGAATTACTCACCCGATGAGGGCCACCATCTGCTCCACGATGTGTTTGCTGAACGTGATAATAACGAAGAGTTTCTGTAGGAAGGAAAAGAGCAGTCACAGAGAGCCTGGAGCTGAGGGGAAGCACACACAATGGGGGACACCTCGTGTTCCTTCCCAAGCAGCTCCTACCCAGCTTTCCCTCCTCTCCTCTTTATTCTCAACATTCTCCTCAAAACCAGGCAGGAGGGAGAAAAGCTGCTCGCTTTCTGCCTCTGTTCCCTCACAGTTTGCATTTCTTGCAGTGTTTTTGTAGCCTGTTGCTGCCCATTCTCATCCTCCCCAAACTCCCATTCCCAGAAGCTCAAGGTCACTTTACTCCGTCAACAATGTCTGAATGGAAAAACAGCCCGAGACATTCACGGCCCCTCGCACAAACACGTGGGCTTCCAGATCACAGGAGGGAAAAATAATGTGCTTTAGTCCCCCGATTCAGACAGAAACAACAAAAAAATACTCAGGGAAGAACAAAGAAAGAGCCTTTGGGCACCTGTGAGAGTGTCTGTGATACACCAGACTGTTTGGAACAGAGTAATTTCAATTAAAAGCTTCTGTAACATATCTTATTTCGCAGAAAATCTCAGTGCCTGTGATTTTACCACTTCTAAAACCACTTAAAATATTGTTAAAACAGCCTCTGCACATTTGTCCTGCTCGCCAGCACGGAGTGAGCAGCCTGTGAGTGGTAGCTGAGGGTACACACAGCTCCCACAGACCAACTTAAGCCCGGCCTAAGCAGAGCTGCCCTCCCCAGGCTGGGAACAAGGGCTGTGACTCCAGCGCGAGGCTCCTGTGGTCCGGAGGAAGGGGCCAGTTCAAAGCAGCCCCGGGATGGCCACTGCACCAGTCACTCACTTCCTGTCTGAACACTGCATTAAAAGCCTTTTCCATGACTCTCACATTTCCTAAATTCCAAGTCCAGCCAGATCACTCCAAAAAATCAAGGCTATTGCACAAGGGTGTGCTTGAAAAAGAGAATTCTAAAAGCTGAGGCCATTACAAAATCAGATGATTTACCAACTGTACAAGACACTGGGAAATGTTTTTTCACTTACATGGGATCCGAGTGCAGAGCACTATAAATTACACAGCAAACACTGTGGTAGCTGAACAAGGCAATTAAAATAATAAAAGGAATATTGATCTAATATTATTTCACTTTTCTGTGCTGCCAGAACACATTTGAGCAACACATGGATTTAAAAGCACAAGAAAATTCAGATAATACAAAAGTAAGTGTGGAGAAAAAGCTGTTCTATCCCAGTAAATGGAAGAATTTCCAAATCTATTTATTGTTTTCTGCTTAAGCACTGGGCAAAATAAAATAACCATTTAAAAAATGATGGGAAGAGAAAAGCTTGTGTTTAGGGCAAAATAAAGATTTTAAAGCAGCTTGATGAGGCTGTAACACAAATTATTTTGTACTAAAAGCTTCTGCTATTTTGATGGGAGTCACAGCAGAGATTTCCAAACAACAGAGGCACAATCACTGTGAAAACCCAAACTCAGCTGAAAACGTCCCAAACAGAGACGTAGTTCGTGCTACAGCCCTGACCACACCAGAGAATCCTCCAGGGAATCCAAACTTCATCTCTCCTTGGACCAGGGTGACGCATTTACAAGCAAAACTCAACGTTTTGTGAAAACAACTGGATTGTCGAACTCAGCACATCTGGTACGGCCCTGAGCGAGCAGGAAAAACAGGGCCCACCAAAGCCAGGCCCGTCCCAAATGACCTGGCCTGGGACACCAAAAATCGCTGCCCTGGCCCCGAAACTGCGGCAAATCCGCCCAGGCTGGGCTGGCCCAGCCCCACAAGGCTCAGTGGGGTTTTCTGAACGGAGCTAAAAAGGGCATTTCAAAGTGCAAATGAGTGTTTGTTACCAAAAAGGCGAGTTCGCTCTGAGTGGGAGCCCTGGCAGTCTGGTACAGGCCGTAGGTAAATACCTTGGCTAACCACCAATTTCCTGAGTGGGTCAGCAGCTATAAATTACTCACTTGCCTCAGTTTGGAGGAGCCCAGCAGCTCCTTTATTGTAAATCCCTCGCACCAAATTAATTTCCATTACTTCAGGTCGGGCAAGGAGACTCCAGGATTCATTCCCAAGTAACACAGTGGAACAGGCAGGGAAAGAATCAAAGGCTTCACCCCCACCTCAGCCCCGAGGGAGGGGCAGCACTTGCCTGGATGTGCATTTTAATCACGGCTTTTCCAATCAAGGTTGCACCGAAGAAGGTCCAGAAGGGAACCAGAAAGTGGCCACAAGTTATCCCAGCCAGGTCAAACAGGGGGTTTGGGATCTGTGGAGTGCAAGGGAAAGAGGTTCATGAACTGCAGCACACGTTGGATGGACAGGAACACGACAGACCTGGAAATTTTGAAAAATGAAGAGTTTCCCCTTCTCCAATTTGATCCAAAACTCTCGTGTCTTAATAATTACAAAAATGTTGATGTCGCACCACATAACTTAAGTCTCTGGGATTGAGCTAGACAATGCCCCAGACAATTCCATTCTCATGGTCCCTCCTTACCCCTGGATCCTGAAAAAAGCCAATGAAAAGTTTTCCATGTGAAATGCACAGAAACCACAGCAAAGCCATTTTGAGTGATTTATCAAATTTTCTCCCTGACAAGCCCATCACTCTTGGAAGCCAGTGCTCCAACTGATCCCCAGTGATCTCCAGCTGAGAAACTACATTAAAAACTGGCATTTATAGTCATATGTATCCAGTTTAAAAGCACTGATTAGATTTTATTAAGCATATGCATTTCATTTAAAATTAAAAGAATTTTTTATTATTATTAAACTGTTGGCTTGACTTTTGGTATTGTGATACTATCTGTAAAATATTTTTGAAATGAAACCAAGAAAGTATCCGAATTCCAACCTTTCCCTCTCAGCCTGGAGCACAGGGGCAGTGTCTGAGCAGGGTCACTCCCAGGAGCAGCGTGGTGCTGGGGTGACAAACTGCAGCACTGGTGGTGTTTTGTGACATAAAAAAAGAAATAAAGAGTGCAGATTGGGAAAGAATAAAGGACGCTCTGCCACCAAGCCTGCAATCTGTGAGAAAGGGTTATACTGGGCTGTTGGAGAGCAGCAATTCAGATTTTCAGATTTATGAGCAGCCACAACAGCACCTGCAGAGGAAGAAATCTGAAACGGGCTCTAATCATGCCCTGGAACGGTCCCTGAGCAGGCTCCACCTCGGCTGCAGCAGCTCCCTCCCTACCTGGGACAGCTGCTCTGGGCACAGGATCTGGTCAATTATTGACTCCACAGCCACAGTGTTTTGCTCCTCGGAGCCAAGGCTGCTCCAGGTCTGCAGGGTGTTCTCGGCTGCTCGGTCTGAGGGTTATTTGTCGGTTCACAGAACATTTTAATGCCTGCAGCGAGTTTGGGGCAGGGGTGCTGTGGGTGCCTCTGGGCACAGCACGGTGAGAAGTTACTCAGCAAGTCCCCAGGAGGGTGTCTGAGCAGCCAGCGAGGTTTTCTCTGTGCTTGTTACTCAAAGTTGCCAAAAAAAGCCCACAAAGACAAGAGGGCAAATTCTCACAAGTCACAGTGAGGAACTTCAGGGCTGACTCTTGCTTTGCTCCTTCCCCAGAGCTGCCTTTATATAGAAATAAGCTCCAGACAATCCTGACTTCCTTACTGCCACTAAACAACACGACAGTCAGTTGACTTCACTGGATAAACTTGCAGACTTTTAGTTTCCTTTTGATGGTGTTTTCATGCAGCATTCAGAAGCCACCACTTAACAGACAAGGACCTACAGCTGGGACAGTCGTTACCACTTCACCAGTTCTCCAGTCATAAAAAACACATCAAATAAAACTGCCTAAAATCCAGAAGTAAGATCACAATTTTAAGGGAGGCAAGCAGAGGAGACACCTGGTACTGCACAGAGAAGCAGCAAGAAGCCAGAGAAGCCCTGAGTCCAAGCCCTGGGGCTCGTGGGGGCACAGCCAAATGCAAGGAGAACAAATGGGGGGCTGCCTTGGTCCCCCTGCCTCACCCAGAAGTGCCACAGCAAGGGACAGCTCTGCATCCCTGCTTTTCCAATGTCTCTGGAACCTTTCAACTCTCCCTTTCTCCTGCAGCTGTTGTGTGAGCACATTTACAAACCCTCAGCTGTGCCCTGGTGGCTCCTCATCCCTCCCCCAGCCCAGCTGGAGCTCAGGGCCCGAGCAAGGCCTGGGCAGCAAAGTGGGGAAGAAGTTAAGCAAATGTTTAAGTATTACTGAGCAGGAACCCCGGGGTGTTTACAGCCACCTCTCGTGTTTACAACTCCTTCCTCCTGCTCTCCATTTCTCCACCTTGCCCAGGCACTCATCCCTGCCACCTCCAAGCCGTGGTGATGACACGGGAGCAGGGAATGGGGCAGGGATGTCTCCCAGGACACTGAGTCAGAGCAGGGAGCAGCACCCTGAGAGCTCCCTGGCTGGGAGGATTTAAGGAGCAGCTTGTAGGCTATGACTCCACTCTAAACCTTAAGACATTTCAAAGGATTAGTGAGCAGGAGCTTTATGTCAGCAACTCCCATCAGATGAATTCTCTCCAGCTAACACGGGTTACCTACAGCTCAGCGAGCAGTTGGCTGTGTCATCTTTACAGCCCAGGAAACCAAGAGATGCTGGGCAAGTGTGGAGTGAAAACAGCAGCTGGGTAATGCTGTGGTTGTTCCACAAAAATGGGACTGGGGAGGTCCCACATTTCCCCCTTCACTGCAATCACATCCCACAGTTTGTGTGTGGGATGAAGAACAAGGCACACCATTCCTCCCAGTTCCAGAGACAGCTTTAAACCTCCAGTATTTTTTTTTATTCTGACAGAAGAGCATTATCCTACTCAAAGCCTAAAACAGCATCACTGGAGATGCTCCTTTCACCTCTCAGTTAAAAAGGCCACCAGCAGTTTGTAGCTCCACAGCCATGACTGAAATTTGCTTCCTTCTCTGCCCTCTCTGGTTCCTAATGACCCAAAGAGCAGATTTGGGAGGACTGCAATGGATGGACACCCTAATCAGGATTTCTGCAGCTGGTTTTCCACTCTCCAGTCCATGCACACCTCTGGATTTGAAGATGTCAATACATGAACACCTAAACACAACACAGTTCCAGCAGATTTTGTTTCCCTGAGCACCACAGAGGTCACAGAAGCTGCAAACAAAAGTCAATTCCAGGGCAATACATCCAAGCTGCAGTTTGTGCCCATAAACCCCCCTGTTCCTGGGAAAAACTCACCGAGGCACAGGCCAGGATCCCAAAGAACCCAACCTTCTGCACCAGGTTCTGCACAGCCAGTTTAGCCCGGGAAGCGAAGTCCTGCAACCAGGAAAACAAAGGTATTAATGAGGAAAACCCCACATGAACACAGCTCAGAATGTGTGTGATTCCCAGGATTTCCTAGCTAGGAATTGGGAGAAATTTTAAACCAAAAAGGCCAGTTTGAAACCCTAAGTTTAGAGGGACAATCGTGGTGCTCGGGGGGGAAATCTGACCACCCACAGCCACTGAGTTTTGTTTTCCAAAACCCTGCAAGTGGCACTGAGCTCCCACTGCTATGGAAACAGCTTTCCCAGTATTTATTTCCCCATATCTTTGGAATGCCAGTGCTGCTTATACCTTATTCCTCAAACAAGCAGAGGGAATGAATTCCTTCACTGCCATTTCCAGTGGTAAAAAGGTACTTTTGGAGAACAGAAAGAGTACAATAATCCCATTATATCCTTAGATCTGTTCCCCCAAACCCAGGATCTCAATCAAAACAGCCAATTCCAGGTACTGCCTACATCAGACTTGTAAAATTCATTAAAATCCATAAAATGACTTTAAAAGCAGGGAAGGTGTAGCCCCTGTGACTGGAGCTGTTCTGTACAAAGCTGCCTCCTTTTATTTTGTGATCAGACCTTACTCCTGAGTCTCAACATTTGCCAAACACCCAGGAAACCCTTTAAAAAGCAAAAATAGAGATTTTCACAAGCAGTTTATTTGAATGTGAGAAGTGAATTTACAGGAGATAAAATTCTTTTGAAGCAAAACTGTCCAGAAAAACAAAAGCAAGGTCAGTGCTCCCTGCTCAGGCTTGGCCACAACAGTTACAGAAAGCTGGGAATCCTTGGGAATCAAAACATTAAAAAATAATTATTCATTCCTTTTTAAAAACCTACAAGTGAGCAATAAAATTCTGATTTTCCAGGAGCAATGCAATAAATTACACAAGGAAATGACTTCAATCAATAATGAATGATATTCTAAATTCCACCCTTTACTACTGAATTGTAGAATTGAGAATATCATTCATTATTGATTAAAGCAGCTACGGTGTAATCCAGAAAAATTACATTTATGCAATTTTAACTTTCTTAAAGTTCTGTTGAAACTTTAAATACTACACACAATGCAAGAAAACTACAATTATTTGACAATGTTCTTGCATATTATTAAAATTTGAGCCGTAGAATTGACAAAATTTTCTATGGTAGATTAAAAAATAATAAATCTGTGAGGAGACCATTTGCTTCTTTTTACACCCCTTCTTCAAGAAGTAACTTTTCTCCATTACTGTGCTTTCAAACAGTTAAATTCTCAATTTAAAAATTAAAAAAAAACAAACCCCAAAACCAGTTTTAGTCAGAATAATTCTAGTTGCTGAATTTAATGTCTGCAAAAATAACTCACATTAAAACTGAAAGAAAAATTCCAAGGAAATGAGATTTCCTAAATCTTACAGTGGGACATTTTTAATCACAGGGGAATATTAAAACCCTCCAGAATATTCTTTAAGGGTGAATTTGCACATTTTGACCAGGAGTTACACCTTGGGACCGTGATTACAAAATGGAAGAGAGCAAATATTCACTCTTTTAATGAAAATTTTTCCTGATATTTTCCAACTGAACTCGTAGGATCCACACAGAACACGAGGGATTAAACCTGCCCCCAGCGAGGCTGACACCAAACCCTTGAGCTTATTCTAGCAGGAAACAACCTGGAAAGTAAAATTAATTTTTTTATGGTTTTTTTTTTCCATTAAAAGAGCGAATTTTGACACAAATTGTTATAAACAAAACACAACAATTTACAGACAGCCAAGCCCAAAAATGTTGCGACATCCAGGGCAGTTCCTGCTCCAGCTGCAATTCCCTCGAGGTTCTTTGCAAGGAAACAGAGCCCAAAAAGGGGATCCCAGATCCCTGACAGAGGGACCCTCAGGATTTGGGATGGGCTGCCAGGGATGGAGGGAATGAAATACCCAGGATTTTCCCCAAGGAAAACAACAGCTCTCCCAATTCCCCAGCCAAACACACCAGTGAAAATCGGGATTTCTTTACCAATTAACTTAACACCAAAAAGTGCTAAACCAGATTTTGTCCTTGGGAAAGGTGTCCTGAAATAGTTCCTTCTCCAGGGATTTCGGGAACAGAGCTCAGTGTGACCAGGACATTTTCAGTTCCTATTTTCTCCCCCATTTCCCAAAGCTCACGGGGTTGGAGCAATATTTTCACTATTATAAGCCAATAAATATTTTTTCTTGCAGCTCCATAAATCTCATGGCAAAGTGTCTTTAAAATAAAACACTCCAAGACAATTATTCAAGTGGCTCCATGATTTATTTGTGTGGAAGTTGTTTCTATTCTGATTTTAATTTATTCCCCCATTATCTTTTACTGTGCTGCTAATGCACTGTTGTATTCATTTTCACAAGCTGGAATTGGAAATAAACTCTCTAGCAAATGACCTTTAAATTAATACTTGCATATATAAATAATACTTGCATATAATAAAATATATTATTATAATTAGATTTAAATTGTATTAACTTAGGGTAAGCACAGTGCACCACTTTAAACCAAATTTCTTAAAAAGAACCAGCTTCCCTCACCCACATTTCTCAACTGCTGCAAAATTCAAGGCTGCCTTGAAACTAATATTTCCCCTCCAGCTAAAAACATATAAAACATTGTAAAACTAATGATGAGAGTCTTTAAAAACAGTGTAACAAGTTTGCCTCAAAAAAACCTCCAGACAAAAACCAACGTTGGAGCAATTTTTCTCACCTTATTCATTCATAACTTGAAAAAATAAAGTTATTACTCAGCTTGTTTCTTTGCTAAGTTTTGGTTTTACATTGTCTATCACAAAGTCCTTCATGGGAAGCACAATTTGAAGTTCTAAAAATTTCACTCCAGAACTTGTCATTTGTCTTCCTTTCTTCAAATTTTCTGAATAAGCCAAAAGACAAAATAAAGATTTTTTTTTTTTTACCTATTTTCTATGTTCTAACATAATCACAGCTATGAATAATTTGCAGGGTAACAAACCTACCAGGGTTGCAACAAAACTATGAATTCCAGCCTCAACATTTACTCTGTGAAAGCAAGTTCAGAACTATTTCTCTTTGGTTTCTTCCTTAAATTTTGTTTGACAAATCTTTGCGACATCTGCAACAATAAAAAAGCCTTAAAAGTTTCATTTCTCCGAGAATACAATCCCCAGTTTCACAACTTTTACCTATTTCACAATAGAATTTTTTTTTTCTTTTCTAAAGCCTGCACGGGGAAGAATCTTTCCTCTATTTTTTAAGCATTTGAAATAAAAGAAAATAACTTCCATAACTTACTGCTTTAAAAAATAATATTATTATTATATATATATATATANCTAATTGTGATTCATTCTTTATAACATTTCAGGATGCTTTAGCTCACTGTGTCCCTTTCAAAGATGATTTATTTTTTGGGGTTTGGAAATAGATTTCCTGTGAGTGCCACAGTGCAGGCAGAGGAAGGTTAAATGATTAAACATGACTTCATTGGGTTAATCATCAGATCCCAAGAAGTGGGCTGGGAACAAGAGGCACGGAAAGGTCAGGGATGATTCCCCAGGCCCAGCTGGCAGCTCGGGGGGAATTGTCCTGGATCTGCTCGGCCTCAGGAAAAGGGAAATTTTCATCATTTGGTTGACCCCAGTGGCTCCACAGGACAAAAAAACCCTCCCAAAGATCCACACCTAAAGGGGTGGTGAAGAGAATTTACATGTTCTGCCACAGTGTTCCTCCTTTAAACAGGCCCTGTGGAGCAGCTCCATGTAAACACAGACCTTCTATCCCTGGAAAAGCCCCTCCTGAAAGAAAGAATGGACAACCTTGCCTAAATTACAAGGCTTTGTCCCATCCCTCTGTTTTATTTGTTTCCATTTATAATTCAGTCTCTCTCTTCTTTCTCCTTTCACTGTAAAGTTGGTGAGCTCCTCTGAATGGGAGGGAAGAACAAGCAGCTCACCAGATTTAACTAACATGCTCAAGGAAAAAAAACCAATTTGAATAAACCAGTTTTTCCTCTTTACCCTCCATAATTAATGTCAAGTAATTGTTCCCACTGAAATTGTGAAGCCTCTTTTTTCTTACTCTGCAAGAGCAGAGCTGGTTGATGGATGCACAGGAGTAGTTGGAGGTATCCAAGGAGCCCTGAATAATCAGAGTTGGACTGAATCCCACAGAGAAAACCTGTAACACTTCCCCAGATCTGCTCCCTGAAGTCTGCACAGATGATGCAATGGGACAGTTCACTTTCTAACAGCTGCAATCAGATTTTAGGAGCACCGAGGAACCCATGGCTCCTCTCACATCCCAGCTCAATCTCTGAAAAACACGATCCAGATTCCAGGGATTCGAGGCCTGGAAAACCTTCTCTTCTCTCCCATTTCTTTTCTGCTGTCAATACCTCGAGCATTTTACAAATGCAGGGGTAATACTGGCAGATTTAACACAAAGATGAGCATTATTCCTGTGATTGCTGTAATAAAAAAGTTTAATTACCTAGATAATCATCTCAAGAGGAGAACGTTTTTTACCCCCCAGAGATTGAAGTCTGCATACGAAGCTACCATTTAGATCACCAAAATTATAGATTCCTTAACATTTAAAGAGCTGCCTACAAAGACAGTGCCCCTCTTGATGTAAAAATCCGAGTTATGTTAAAAATGAGCTGCACAGTATTTTGTTTCTTCTGCCTTTCTGTTACAACACAATGGAATCAAACACAACTTATGGGAGAATGACCATTTGTGGTCAGGCAATGGATTCCAGGATTTCAGAGGACTGGGAAGAATTATTAACTCCTTGGAATAACGCACTGACTTCAGAGGAGCAGCTGCAAAGGGGTCAGAGAGGTACCTCAGGCTGGGAGGTCACAACACATCCCTGCAAATGGTTCATCACTCACTGACCAAAAACTACTTCTCAACCCTCCCCAAAACATCAGAGGCAACAGATCTCAACAGTAAGTTACAAGCAGGAATATTGTGCTGGCAGCCCATGGATGTTTGTTCCAGCTTTCTCCAAAATACTTCTGGTTAAATGCAAACCAGGGGCAAACTAAAAGGGGATATTTCCTTCTTGATGCCTGCAGAGCAGAGGGTGTGAGGGGTAAGGTTTAAACTTCCTTATCACCCAAAAATCTGGGAAAGAAAGGTCCTGTCTGGGAAATCAGACCCCCAAAGGAGGAAGATGGAAAACGTTTCCAAGGATTAATGAAAGCAGTGAAGGGATGGTGGTAGAACTAAGCAAGCACTAAGTTTGATGAAAGAAAGGGATTTACACACAACAGGCATAGGACAGACATTCCAGATTCTAAATAAGTTTCACTTCATGAGAAGTCTGGGTTTTCTGAGACATTAAATTCTGGAAAAGGAATTGGGTAATCATGGAAAAGTTGCAAGAGAAAAAGACGTCGATGTTGAAAACAGTTTTAAAAAGGACAAGATGAAGGCGACCAAACAGCAATAAAACAGCCTTGGCTTCTCCAAAGAACTGTGGAAAGAAGAGAGCAGCACCCACAAAGCCTCATTAAACAGACTGTGCTGGAGATCTGAGGGCTTGAAACTGGTTAAGACTTCAATATTCAGAATATCTGTAGGCAAGGATGAACGTGCAGTAAATATTACAGACAAATCCCAAGTCAACAAGCAATTAAATCTACAGGTGGATTTTTCTACTGGCCATTCTGAGGATGAGAACGCTGGACACAGATTGTGAGGGGTTTATTTCCACATCTGTTTGTCTTCAAATTCCTGAGGTTGGTTGCATGTTAAGGTTAAGGGGTGATGCTGCAATCCAGAGACAATCAGGAGGATGATAATCTTTGGGACTCCCTAAACTCAGACAGGAGTAACTACAATCAGTTCTCGGGCCAGAAAACCTGAAGTTTTTCTATAGAAAATACAATTAAACCCATTGTCCTCCTAGCAGATTTTAAAAGTGATGTTAGAAAAGACAGACAAAAGAAGCCACAGAGTCGTGTGAGGAGCTGAAACCTTTGCAAGTCCCGTGGGAGCAGAGACAACAAAGTGAAGTGTCCATTCCAGCAGCAGGCTTGGCTTTCTCTGGTCACTTAATTTTAGCCTGTCTTGGAGTAAAAGTGTGAAACTTCCAAATTATGGGTCCATTTTATGGTAAATAAGATCTCCCCATTAACAGGAGCAGGAATGAAGTCAACCAGCTCTGGATCAGTCCATTAGTTCCAGTAGGAACTTCCAGGTATTTTCTTTGTTTCATTAATCATCTCTGTCGTGGTAGGAACTTTTTATTTCCATCCCCCTTCTCGAGGGAAGAACCAGCAAATGTTTCTTTACAACAAACTCCATCTCAGGAGCTTGAATTCCAAGATTTCAGCCTGCTACAATCCAACACCACACTCAGGTTCATAAGGGAAATGCCAAAAGGAACACGGATTAAAAGGCTCAGTGGGCTCTATAACTCAAATTTAATGCCAGCTTTTTCCACAACAAGAACTGAAACCCTCAGACTCCTGTATAAAATGTCCTTTTGCTTCACACGCTGTAAGAATAAAGAAATTTTGTAAAGAATGAGACACAATTAAAGGAAACAGCCTAAAGGAAGAGGAAGGAGCGTGTCCTTTCAGCCTTATCAGATCTGTCCTGCAGAGCTGTAGCCCCTTTAACCACATCCCCTGCCACCTCTGCTCCTCAGAGCAGCAACGTGTCCACTTTGACACTCTGCAGCTTCACAGCCCTGCACAAAACCATGAAATAAAACGATTTCTTTCCTTGCTGAACAACCACTTTCTATTCACATCTTGCAGGAGACCTGGCAGAGCAGATCCTGCAACCCATTTTCAGGGAAGGGAGCTGTCAGTGGGAATGTCAGCGGCACTGGAGGAGATTTCCCGGGGAGGTTGTGCAGCCTCCAGCCCTGGAGGGCTCCAGGACCAGCCCAGACAATGCCCTGAGGAACCTGAGCTGGACTAGAAAAAAAAAAGTTGGACTAGGAGTGCCTCAGGTCCCTTTCAAGGTGACTTTTTCTGTGATTCCATGACAAGATGCTACAGCCACAGGCAGGGAGAGGAGTGGAGTAAAGGAACATCCCAGCACTCCCCCAAATCCCACTGCAGCTGCTCATTTATCTCAAAGCTACAACTGCAATCATTTATTGTGGCCACAGCTCTGCCAGTTCCAGGACATTGGCAATTTAAAAAAATCCATTCTAAAGCATCAAGCCCTATTTTGAGGCGCTTTAAGATCCAGACATTGTAAGGAAGGAATTTTTGATAACCAGTCAGGAAAACTGACATTTCTGATCTCTGACAAACCTGAGAACTCAAAGCCATCAGCTGTAAAAAAAATACTGTTTCTCCACACGGGACTTAGACACAAGTTTCCAGTGGCAGAATAATTGAAGTGAGGAACTTCTGACACAGCTGACAAAGCCTTTAGCACACACAAGTCTTCCCTCTCAGCCCAGATGTGCAACCTCTCCCCTGTTCTCCCTGGAAGGGACAGAGGTTCCCAGACAGCTCAGAGAAGTGGTCTGCATACCAGACTCTTGTACAACACAGATATTTAAACAGTGTCTGGAGCAGGGGGGAAAAAAAAGCAGCCATTTTCTTGACTGTGATCCTATAATGAATTTCTATCAGTTATTGAAGGTTGTCCTTAAAAAAATACTTAAAACAGCTTTTCTGACCCAGCTTTTGATCATTTACTGGTCTTTCTCAGAATGGTGAGGAGTGAAATATCAAGTATTTAGGGCCAAATTTTCCCCTTAGAAACTTGTGTTGAGCATTCCAACACACAGAGAACAGGGCATGCAAATCCAGTGGCAGAATTCAGCCCTCTGCTTCTCCACAACTCCTGTGCAAACGCAGCTTCCAGCATTTCCAGTACACTTGGTGACATTACTTCTCATTTCTGTTGCAAAGTGACAAATTTGTTACTGAGAAAATCCTCCTGACCTAATATTGAGTGAAAATGTTGCAAAGCAACCCAGGTTTCCTCACTGCCTGGGTGATTTCTGATTTATGTAGTTACACACTGAACATTAAAATAATTTTTTAGGGAACAGACACAAAGAGCCCTTCAAAGCAATACTCAAAAAGTCATCTCCAGTCAGCATCAGTAATTAGTGCAATGCTCTGTGCTGTTTCTTCCTTATCTGTGAGCAGGTGTGCAAATGAATAGAACAATGTGGGCACGTTCTGCTGCCAGTGCCCAAAGAAACCCAGCCAGGAGGTGGTTTACACATTCCTTACTCACAGCTCTCATTGTCTACCCTCTGCCTGCTTTAACTCTTTGCTATTCTCAGGAAGCCCTCGAGATCAAGTTCCCTTATTCAAAGCTGTCATCGACTCATTCCAAAGCTTATTTCAAACTCGGTAATTTTGGAGAAGAGTTCAAAACCGAGCCGTTATTCAGTGTATCCACTGCCCACTGCATTGTCTGTGAGAACACACTGTCACTTTGCCACCTCACTCCCCAGAGCTTGTGGGGACCTTCTGGAGTGCAGCTTCAAGGTTTGATCAGTTCTGAATTTCTGTTTAATTAAAAGCCACCATAAAAGAGGGAAGAACCCTCCCCTACAGCTATTAACAAATACAGGCATCAAAGTTGAGGAATGCAGGGTGTGAGGAGCAGCCTCCTGGTGACCACCCACAGCAGCAACCTCCTCGTGCAGCACAACTGATAAAGAGAGGAAGCTGATGATGAAAGGGGGTGATTGGAACACTGAGCAAGAGGAAGGATGAGTGGAATTCGATGTTCAGTTTATTAAAGTGATTTCTGGGAAAGCAAAAAAAAGAAAAAAAAAAAAAGAAGTCAAGCTTTCCCAGTTACGGTACATGACCCTTCCACTTCCATTTTTATCATAAAAACGATTATGGTTTTTTTAAATAAAAACCTGCTTGTGGGCTGCTTTAACTTCTTTTTTCTTGTACCAAGTACCCTCCGACGCTGTTGATTAAACAAGCCAGCAGCCTTTTCAAGCAGGAACTTATCAGGTAGGAGCTGTTAACTCAATCACGGGAGAGATCCGTTTTTAATTTGGCCATCTTTAACGCTGCTAATTAAGTGAGATTTCACTTATTAGTTGAGCCTAATCATTCCCCGTGAGTGAAGTCAGTGTCGTGTCAGAACACAGCGCTGGCTTCTCCGGGGTGTGGCACGGACTTTGTTCTGCTCCTGCACAGAGCAACCCCACGTGAAGATGCAGCAAAGCAACCCAGGGCTTTCAGAAACGCTGGGGAAAATGGGATTAGCATGCGTGTGAGTGCCACTCTCACAGAATCCACGCGTTTAACCCCTTGCAGCCCTGGGGGAGCAGGAAGTGGCTCGGTGCAGCTCCTGACGCAACCAAAGCCAGGCGGTTGCAGCTCAGTTTAATACAAACCCTCTCGAGTCCACGTTGACAAATTCTTTAACAAGCCCTGTGGTTACAGGGAAGCTGGTTTCAGTCTGAGTCACTCCTGTTCAAACAGTTTACTGGAAATGGAGGGGAGGGGGAATTTTCAGAGAAGTCATGTGATGGCCAGACAAACCACAACCAGTAAAGGTTCAGTGGAGGCAAAAAACAGGTCCCAGCAACAACTGACAGCCAGTGTGCAGATGGCACTCGATCGTTTCCAAACCAGTCCTGCTGCATCTCGGCATTTCTATGGATTTAACCCTTCTCCAAGCCTGTATTCCTCCCGAGGCAGGACGCAGCTTGGGAAGTAAACAAACAGCAGTGGCTGATAGTAACATAGGCAACTAGAAAATATTTTTACATGGAAATTTGGCTGCGGCGAGGCTGCACAGAAGCAAAGCCCCGGTGTGTAAATCATTAGTTCTTACAGAAATGCCACTTAATGAAGCCAAACACTTAGAGCGATTTAGGATTAGATATGCAAAGATATCAGTACTTTCCCCTCTCAGCAAGGAGTACCGGGATACAGCCAGGCCCACGCACTGTCACTGAGTACCTTGAGGGAAGCTGGCACCAAAAGCTGCTTTTTCACTCCTCAGCTTAAAGTGTTTCAGCATGACAGAGAAACGAGAAAAATTACCAACCAGCAGCTATTAAACTTGGCAAAACGAGAGTCCCTGCTCGTGTGTGTGTGGGGACACAAAACGCACGAAGTGTCTGTGACTGTGTCATTCCCAAAGTGCTGCCCCAGCACTGAGCAGTGCATTCACTTCCCCTCACTGCTCTGAACGGCTGCACTGGGATACTCTCCGTGGCTAAAAGGGGAGCTCTGATAAAAACACTCCTTCACTCTGGAATCCGACTGGAAGAGAGCTAACAGCAGCTGAGATACCGTCTGAAACGCTGCCCAGAGTGTGAACAAATCCCAGCGAGCTGCTCGGACTGGGGCGTGCTGGGCTCTGCCTTGTGGCAGCTCTGGGGACAAAGAGCCCGAAGTGACAACCACCCCCCTTCTGCAGGGCACGGCCACCAGGCAGCTCTGACACTCCCCGTACGGAACTGGGACTCACTGGTGAGCAAAGGGACACACGGGAAGGAGAAGTGAGTGTTCCTTTAAAATAAGGGGCTTTTTTCTCAAGTGTGCTAATGGGAAGTACAGGACCGGACACATCGGCTGCAGGTTAATGAGCTCTCTCAAAAGCCAGCACAAGGAGACAGGTCACTCAGATCTGAGATTCAGGACAGAAAATCCATCAATAGACTCTTTAAAGTAAATGGCATTTTACTCTGTGGAACTCTGAATGGAGCATTAAACCTTTACGCTGTTTAATCCTCTTAGGTCCCTTTTTTGGCTGAGTTTTTTTTTGAAGTGCCCAGCCAGAAAGCTTATTCCCCTTCACAGATCCTTCAGGCTGGATGCTATAGCCATGATCTATTCCCACCAGAGAAGATGCTCATCTGTTTCTCCAAATTACCATTGTTTTTGAGGAACAGCAGCAACGAGCTCTCTGAACAACACACACGCAGCAAAAACGTCAAAGCAGCTGGCTCTGCCTCGTAGGCAAAGAGCAGCTCAGCTATTCTTCAAAATCCAACACCCATTCCCGAGCCTCTCCAAAAGGCTGGATGCAACAAGACCTTTATACTGAGAGAAGGCTCCTGTCACCTGACGTGGAGCATTTGCAGCATCCCCAAGGCACAGGACACTTGTCACAGCCCCCGTGTGAGGCGTCAGACTCGGGAGAGTGGGAGAAAGCTGATGGAGGTAATAACAATTGTTAATGAGCAGTTCAAAAATAGACATCACCACTACTCGTGAATACAAATTACAGGGCAAAAGAGTGATAAACCATGCTGGAGATTGGGATTTACAGAGGTCATAGGAAAGGCAGGCCTGTCTCCCACAGACATCCAGAGAAAACATGATTGAAGCCAAAAGCAAAAAGGAAGTCACATTAGCAAATGGAAAAAACTGAACTGTCAGTTTTATGAGCACAATACAATTTAATCGGATTGTCAAAGCCTCATGTTAAAAGAGTTTATAGAAACCAAACCACAAGTGGAGTTTAAAAGATGCCTTTTTTTTTTTTTCCCCCTGGCCATCCATCCACCAAACAACACGCTTCAATCCAAACTCAACTGCCAAGAAAATAAAATCAAAAGTACTGGTAAATAACACCATCAGTTTTCTTCATTGATTCCACAAGGCCATTTGCTTACCCCGGGCAGTCAATACAGCTATAGTTTGGCCTGGCCTGACAAAATGCTCTCTAGCAAAAATTTTCTTCCCAAGAATCTCACTGTGCGTTCTGGAAACCATCTCTGGCTGCTCCCACAACTGTACACACATATAATTTGCTGGGAGAGTTTCAGTAAACACAGATACTGAAGTCATGTATTGAACTGGGTTTCGTTGTTGTTTTTTTTACCAC
Source organism: Machaerirhynchus nigripectus (assembly GCA_013397975.1). Lineage (NCBI taxonomy): Eukaryota > Metazoa > Chordata > Aves > Passeriformes > Dicruridae > Machaerirhynchus > Machaerirhynchus nigripectus. The sequence continues at coordinate 337,212 of VZRQ01009575.1, forward strand.
AACTTGATTTTCGTACAGTTAGGGGATTACTTTGCACAGCAAAGATTGATGGGAGAGTAAAGAACAAAGCAGATTCTTTTTTCCCCCTGCTGCATCTCTAAAAAAATAGAAGAATTTACTATTTATAATAGCAGAAAAACCCTTTGGAACCTTCTAGTCGGGGGAGGCTCTCAGGAAACACAGGGTTTACTGCTGGAATTACTAGATTGCATTCAGTATTTCCAGACAAACCACTTTCATGGAAAAGCTTCATCCATTTTTTTGAAGGAGGAAAAGAAAAAAAAGTATATATTTATCTCCAGAAAATACCCTGGCAGAGGAGTTTAAAGACATCAGTGCATGGTAAATAGCATCTGCTGGTTTTTAACAGCAGTCTCATGACCCGTTTCAACTTAGTGGCAGACAAAACAGGATAAGAAGGAAAAATACAGAGGGAAAAATTCAGTGGCAAGCAGCACGAGGAAAGAATGTTTAATTTCTTCTAGAACACTATCAGTAACTTGTGACCAGGATACAAACTCCTGACCTGAAGGAAAAATCATCCACAGTAGTACCTGACTGATGTGCAGCATCAATTGCAAACTGTGCACTATTTAACCCCTTGAGAAAAATAAATGACAAGAGCAGCAAAAAGGGACTTGGAGCGGTTTTGCTGCATTCCCACATCAGGAAAAAAGTTTCCTCAGGCTGATGAATGGGTCGCACACTGGCCCCTGGGGGTGTCAGTGGCAAGGCAGGCAAATGTCATCTGAAAGGGATGAGCTGAGGCTGGAAATCATCTCTGGCCCAGGGAGGCTTTAAATGCAGCCAGAACAACCAGGATTAGGGAACAGCAGCTCTTCTACCCCTGTTGTTCCCAGCCCAGTGTCTCCCTACCTTTATTGTGCTGTTCTTGGAAATCTAAATAATTACAGTACTTGTAGCAAGTACTTGGCTGCACTATTTTATCTGCTCCAACAAGCTGCATTCTTGTCCTCCCATCACCACGGGTATCTACCCAGTGCAGGATCTTTTTCCATTCCCGGGAAGTCCCTTGTGAACTCACACTGACTGGTTTTTTGGCCTCTTCTCGTTTAATTGGAATGGTTATTTACTCCCTCTTAGTTGTTATGTGTTTTATGAATTCTGTTGTTTTGCACACTGTCCTTACTTGTGCAGCCTCTGCGTGTTCCAGCATCTCCTCGAATTCCTGGTACTCCTCATCATCAGGTTCAGCACCAGAGAGCCGGGCTGCCCTCGCCATGAAATACGGGGGCAGCTCTCCAATGGCTGTACCAGCACCCTGGGAAAAGAACAATCCTGATTTATTTTCCTGTTTATTTCCAAACACAAAACATGTGACACGCACAAATCCCGTGGACATTCTCCGAGCTGACGAGACCAGCTGGTTGGAGCAGTTTGCTGTCATCCACCAGGTCAGAATTCCCATCACTTCCAACAGAATCCTGTTCCCTTTGAATCCCTATTTCCCCTTTCTTTCCCTGTGCAGGGGAAAGCCTGGGGCTTGCAGGGTCAGGCAGACACGACCTGTGCATCCCTGGGGCCCCGCGGAGCGGCGCGTGGCCGGAGCCGTGGGAGGCTGGAGCTGGTGACCCTGCTGTCCCACACATCCCTGCTGTCCCTCACATCCCTATCCCACACATCCTGAGTCAGCACTGCCGTGTCTCACCCCACCACATGATGCCAGACACATTCCCCAGCATGTGACAGCCCTTGATCCCGAGGGGCCTTCAGAATAATCCGGGAGCTCCTCCCCGGTGCTGTCCCGGAGTTTGCTTGTTCAGTCATGAGACTCTGGGCAAGTGTTTGTTAGAAAACAGGCTCAGGTTTTACTACAGCGAGGAAAAAAAAGGTTAAGCAAAGCCTGAGTTCGAGTTTTCCCTCTCCTTCAGCTGGAGCCAACCCCAGATAAAAGGACGGCTGCTTTCTCACCGCAGGAAAATTATATTTGTTTTCTCAGGACATCAAATGACTCATTTCAGTCTTGTGGGCAAAGGCAACTTTAGCTTAACCAAGGGAAAAAAGAGAGACGGCTAAGATTGAACATATGGATAAACAGAGGCTAATGGAACAGGAACTTGGAATTAACTCAGGATGGTTTAAATTTAGGGCAGGTAAGAGACAATAGCTGGGCACTGCACGGGAATGTGCTCCCTGCAGATGGCTTTTCTCTCCCAGGGTCAGCAGTGAGTAACAAATGCTTTTCTCCTCCTTTGAAGCAACGTGAAAGCTTTTCAATTTCCTTTGTTCCTGCTCTATACACAGCTGCAAGCAAGAATTCCAGCTGCCAGTGGATATTCCAAATCAACAGGTTGTGGTTTTAAATACCACCGCAGTTACCCAAGCTGTTAAGTTCTCAGTTTAAGCACCCAAAGTGCACGGCCTCAAATGTTTATGCCCTTGTTTTCCACAGAAGAGAAAATTTAAATGACTGCAACAAGCTGAACTTCATTAATCTGCATATTTCTGGCACAAGGGGAAGATAAGCCTGAAAACAGTAGCAACAACACTTCAGAAAAATTAACTTGAGGTTATGTTCTCAGGGTGATGCAAGAAGAAAAAGTCACATTGCTCCTCCAGGCTCTGCCAATTTGCTTTGGCTTCGTTCTGTGAACTGAGGAAGAGGTTTGCATGTGTGTACTGGACATGAACTTTCTTTAAATTGGTTAAGTCACATGCTCATTATTACAAAACATTTCAGAAGTGCAACAAAAATCATATGATTTCATGTCTGCTGGAGATAGGTTCCTTAAGTGCATAAAAGCAAAAAAAAAAAAAAAAACAACCAAAAAAGGGCAGCAATTAAGGGCTCCAAACCAGTAAGTATTGAACTGCTTTCTGTAACATTAGCTATTTTCACCATTTAACTCTGAATGGCAGTTTTACATGGAGATTCCTTGGACTAACAACAAACTGGAAAGGCAAATGCTAATCAAAATTCTTTTACATTCAGAAAAGGAAACTGGGAAATGACTCCACTAGAAAGAGTCTTTTAAACAGATTTGATCCTGCTCGGGACACAGGCTGCCTGTTCTGCTAATCCCGAGCAATTAAAGATTTTTATTCTTTCCCCTTATTTCTTGTAAAAAACCAAAAAGGCTGCAACACATTAAAAATATAGGGCACTATTGAATTCCTTGTCCCTGTGGGATGGGAGGCTGTGAAAACTGGCATTCACCTAAGAGATTGTTTCTGAGCCCTTCTGCAGGCCAGGGCTGCTGGAGCCAACTTTTACAGGGATTGAAAAAAGCATCATTTTCATTCCACTTAATAATTCCTTGGGCACAGGGCTATTTAATCCTTGTAACACTCATTGTCAGCAGGAACGGCCATCACTGACATGCCAGGGACTAGCAATGATTTTAATTTCTGGTTGAAGTTGGCTGCTGATGGTTGTGTGACCTGAATGAAACCCCTTGTACAGGTAAGTCCTCACGTTTCACCCCACAGGATGCTCAGCCTGGCCAGTCACAGCTCTGCAAAGCCATCCTGGGATGATTTGCAAAAATCAGCCTTTTCACTTCCTGGAAGTCACCATTATCTTCGCTAAGTGGACATTCAGTTCAAGAGTGACAGAAGCAAAAATAAGTCTCTTTAACAGCTTCCATAAGAAGTGAGCTGGAATTAGGACAAAAGAAACACGCTGGAAGAAGCAGCAGCAATTGCCAACTTGATTTGGCTTACAGGAAATTAGCAAGCAATGTTTATGTACTCATGAAACATTCCAAGAAAGCATAACATTACATGAGACACCACTGGTAGACAGAGGATGCTCCCAAGGGAAAACCCAGAGGAGACAGAGTTCAGTGCAAAGGTAGCTGACAGGGAATTGGAAGAAGGGGGGGAAAGGGTGAAAAAGTGGGATACAAATGTTCCTATTCCCTTGTCCTTTCCCTAATCTTATCCAAGGAACGCAGCTCAGACCACGAAGGCACTGCCTGTTCTCCCTCATGGCTGCTCTGGAGGACGCGAGATTCCAGAGGCTGCAACTCTGTTAATTCATTTCTAAACTTAATTCTCCTCATAGCTCAGTTTTTACATGCTGCAGATGAAGCAAGAGATGTTTACCCTCAGCTGCATTTTTATTTTGCAACCCTAGAAACGTAGCTGTAAATACCATTTTTATTGCTTGTCTCCATTAAACAGATCTCAGCAGAGGAAGAAAATAAAGAGAAATCTTATATATATTTATAGTCTTGTAAGTATTTGTGTGTTTAGCTACTTACTGAGCGTTCAGGCAATTCTGGCCTCTCATTAGGAGTGAAATTTAAGATGTGCTTTGCTTTTTGACAGGGCTGTGAGTCCACTTTCTCTGTTACTGTTTTGACTTTGGTCTGTAAATTCACACAACCCGACTGGAATTTTTGTAACTAACACAACTGCTGATATTTAAAAAACTGCAGTGACCAGTTGCCTGAAATATTAAAGAATACCAGGGCAGGCATCAGATACTGTTTTTAGAATTTCCTCTCTGCATTTCAATTGGACAACCAAGAATTTAAGCATTAAATCATCACCTAGGACAGGAAGTCAGCAGCAAAATAAAGTTAATTTGGCATGTAGTTCAGAGCAGATGCATCTGTGTAAACTGCAATTCAGAATGATCTACATGTAATGAAAAAAACAGCTTAGCTGACCAAAACCCTCCAAAAATTCAACTTCTACAAGAAGCTGCAGAGAAAAAAAAAAAAAAAGAGGAAAACGGAAAGGAAGTTCCAATGACAGCGTTTCCTAAGACCCTGATTCACTTAAACAGGAAAAGCAGGTCAGCTTTTAAGTGAGAAGTGGAAACAGGCAGAGAAACAGAAATAAAATATGTAAAAATGGGCAAAATAGCACTTTTTTATTGATCCAAGCTAGTGATGCAGCCCAGAACAAGCTGTGAGAGGAGGGCCCGAGTCCTGCAGGTGAGGAACTGTTACAGGCCTCATGTTGCAGGACTAAAATTTTTGAAATTATTTCTTGCTTAGACCTGAGAGCTGCCAGATCATCTGGGGTGCAGACACCCTGCCTAAAATTTACTTGTTACATCAACAGCCTTCAAGTTTTCTGCTGGCATTTAGCAAACAGCACTGCAGCTGAGAAGAGATATCCCAGGAATATCCTATTAAAAAGCATTAAAAGGTTCACCAGGAAGGCAACTTTTCACATTACCCTGGGCAGTGTAAACCATCATTATTTTGCTAATTCAGGAATTTTTGTCTGTTGCTGACCACAGAAGTTAAACACATCAACGGGAATTGCTGGGTTTTTAAACAAGCCTTACCCACATGCAGGCCTCCAGCCTGACTTTTGAGATGATTGCCCACAAGGAGATGGAGCCTTCAGTTGTCTCCTCATCAGGGCAGATGATTTGATCCGGGTAAGGAGGCTCAGGGAAATTCACAGAGTTACATTCATAGGCAGCAAGAGTGACTGATGCTATGTGTGGGCCCTGAAAAAAAAAACAAACCAAAGAAATTTCAATTACATTTTATGTTAGAATAAAAGTTCAAATTAGCCCCTCCCCCAATTGTTTTTTTAGTGCTTCTCCCTTTGGCCACTGCTAATGTTATTTATGTAAAATGCTGGTTTGTTGTGTGTTTTTTTTCAGACCATCTGAATTGCAATGTTGAGTCACTAATGTACTTAAAAAAAATTTAAATCTTTCTTTTGAGCCACTAAATTGTTAGGGAGCCTTTCAGTTTTTGCCCTGCCACTTAGGAGGTTGCCAAGGAAAAAAAAAGGATCCTTACCTCTTAAAAAACGCAGGAATTTTAGAATATTTTACAATGTTCTCCTTAAGGTATTTATGACCTACAGCTTTATTAGAGGAGGTGTTTTCCCTACTGCTGCTTTTAAGGATTAGGCATTTAAATTATACATTGATTTTTTTTTAATGACTGGGTTTAATGACATCGTGCAGCAGACTTTCTTAACTTCTGTATTTTTCCCCAACAGCCAGTTGTTTAATTGGTGTCTGTTTTTTCTGAGTAAACAAGAAAACAACCTCACTGCTGTTTGCTAAAAATGGTTTGAAATGTAATCCAAAACTTAAACATTATTTAAATATCATTTAACTGAATTAATTTTAGTCTCCATCTTACATGGAAAGATTTTTTTTGGACAGACCTCCAAATAAAACGAGCATAAAAATCTATTCAAGAAATTAACTGCTACATAGTTTAAAAACCTGAGAGAATTGCCATTATTTTTAATACAAAAGAATTGAGAAGCAATTCAAACAATCTGAACACCAGACACTGTAGCTGAAAAACAATCACTTAACAAAGGTCATGGAAACACTGTCCAGGGAAAAAAGAGGGGAAAAAAATTACAACATTATATTGAGGTCTTTATGTAAAAACCACAGATTTAAATAAATCTAAAAGGTTCATTAAGTGCAGAACAAATTACACAAACTTTAACTTCTGCTATTCATTATTTGATGGGTTTTGACATCGTGCTGGGATATATTGCCAGCAATTTTCTTCTATGTTTTTTATCTGCAATCTTAATTTATTTTCATTTTATTAGAGCAATAAGGGAATTTGATACCCCCCCCAAAAAAAAAATCAAGGCGAAATTGATTACAGAACAGAGGGAAAGTGTGACAGAGCTGAGCCCTGCCCTTCCCTGCACCGGGAGCTCCCAGAGCTCCCTTTGAAATGCGGGAGCCAGGGACACATCCAGCCCCCAAAAGCTTCATTTGCACATTAAAGGGTGAAATTCCACCGCAGGCCCCACACAAAAGGGGAAGCTCCATCGCTCCTGGAGTTGCTGGGAAGATGAGGTTCACTCACCAAGACTGAGGCAATTACACCCATACTGTTAATTTTTCAGTGGCAGTGAATTAAGAAGGTTGAAATAAAATACCAGTTGTATTTTCTGTATGGCAGCTGCAACTACTGTTGTCATATGCAAACAATTCAAAACAAACCCGTTCTTCTGGCATGCAGCTGGTAAAGGACAAGCTGCTCTGATAGCAAGAAAATTATTTTATTTATTCCTTGTTACTTCACAGGAGACTAATTCGGAGTGCTTGGGTGTATTTTGGATTGCAGAAGTACAAAATCTGTGAGATGATAAATGAGGCACAGTCTCTCTTGAGGAGAGGAAAAGATTCATTGAAATAAAACTGAAAAAGAGGGGATCCAGAAATTGATACACAAGAGTGATTTTGATATGGAAGGGAGAATAAAGACTGGCAGAAGGAACCAATGAATAATAATTTATATTATCAATATTTCTGTAGGCCCCAATGGCAATAAACTTGGTACCTGTAGCAAGATCAACTCTGTCCCCAGCAGCCTCAGAGCTAAACAAATAACATCTCTCTATTTTACTCATCGAGGGCAGATGCAAAGAGAGTTGAAGCTTCCCTAAAACTGTAAAGTACATTTATGGCAAACCTAGGAACCTCTTTCTCCACTGCACTCTGAGACTTAGGGAATTTAATCCCATCCCCTGCCTGCTCCTCCCGAGGTCTGACAGCTACCTTGGGACAAAAAAAAAAGGTCTTAAGCCATCATCCTAAAATTAATGGTTTTCACTTGCAGAAATTTGCAATGAAACTCTCCTGAAAGGCAGATTTGCATGGAGGAAACTCCCCCGTGTTTGAGTTGTAAATGACCATTCCCCCAGCTCCCTTGAGGCCGTGGCCAAGGCAGTGAGGTACGTGTGGGAATCTAGAGGTGTGGCTTTCACTTCCACAAAATTTGGAATACACACCATAGCACAGAGTACCTACAGCCAGCTTATTTAGAATAGCAAGAGACAAATTTAATCACTACTGTCAGCAGTGATAAGCAGCCCCCAGCCCTTGCAAGGCTTCAGCATCACCCAGATTTCCTCCCTAAGTGCACCCAGGGTGGATAAAGCAGATCCTAAAATCCCAGGGGAGCGCACAAGAACAAAAGCCCGAGTGGAGATGCTGCAGGAGCCTCTCCCAGCAGAGCTGCCACCCTGGAAGTGGCTGAACAACCTCAAAACCCTCCTGCAGAGAGCCCTCCCAGTCTCAACAAATGTCTGCAAAAGGAAAAATTTCTCAAGGAGTAGCCAATGGAAAAAAAAAGGCATTTCACAAAACAGCTGCAAACGGCCACCTGAAGCCCACGCCAAGGGAAGAGAACTCTCCCAGAGCAATGTAAACAATTCTATAATGGAAAAAAGTTGGAGTGGTGGAACCCACAGAAGCCACATTTGAACTGGAATGAGAAATAAAGCCCAAATGGTTCATCTGGAGTGATGAAGTGTGGGATGGAACTGGAGCGAGCCGAAGGGAAGCAGAGCAATCCCGTGTCCTCCTCCCATGTCCGGGTGTCCTGAGGGTCACAGGGACACTGTGCCAGGCTTGGCAGGCTCAGAGCAAACACCCCCAACATCTGCTTTTGGAGCTTCCCCAAAGCCCTGGTTACCAAGCACCCCCAAACAATGCTTGGCTAAACAGGGCTGCAGAGGGCTGGGAGGAGGAGCGGGAGGCTTAGGGGGGGTTCATTTATATTTCATTTATATTTAGTGATGGTTTAACTCTAAAAGGAGCAGGGAATCAGCTTCAGACAGGCTCGAGGTGCCACCTTTGGAAAGTCCCTGACTATACATCCAGGAGGATTCATTCTCATCCAGTTTTTTAGACCTCTTCACAAATAACACCTCCTCCACCCTCTCCTCCTCCTCTGCGTGGGGCCGCAGGAAATACCCAGTGTTTTGCCTCCCTGCAATAGTTCAGTTTGTTTCAACACTTGGGGAAGTTCTCTCAGTGTCCCCCCTTGGACTGTGACTGCAGCTCTACCTTTGAAAAGGGCTTTTGCACAAGTGCTTCAAACCCCATCACACCAAACACTAAATCCCGGGCGATTTAGATGTGCTCCTTGCCAGACCAGGAAAACTCACTGAAGCTCAAGGCATGTAAGATCCTGAACACCAACTGTCTTTCCCTCACCCTCTTCCAATGATTTTTTTGTTCCTTTTAAGATGCAGGAGGCACTAACAAGGGATAGCAGAGAAGAAATTGAGAAGCATTCTGCTGACTCGGGTGAGAAACATTCGCTTGCCACTGCTGACGAGCAGGAGCCTGTGGTCAGGCCGGAATGTGATGTGTTAGAAATATCTGTACAATTTGCAAATCAAACAAGACAAGATTTGGTCATCGAGATGAACTCAACATAAATCTATTTTTTAGCAACAGCAGTTTAGGGGAGTTTGGAAATCCCTGCCTGCACAACCCTGGCGTCTCAGAGAAGGTAAACTTCGAACTCTTGAACTCAGAGGCCTTCAAAGGAGTTTTGTTCCAGTGATTGAAGGCACCCAAGTTGGAATGGCACAGCTAATCTTCAGAAATAAGTTACTTAAAATGATGTATTATGAAATTTCTAGAAAGTTAAAATCTTTTTATCTATAAATTATGCTTGGAAATTCATCTGTGAAAGTCGAAAGAGACAGCAGCCACATGTAAAAAAAATCACGAGTTAAAAATCCTTAAAAACAGCTGATCTGTATAATTCTTACAGCAGAAAGTCTTTACCACAAGGAAAAGTGACTGAATATCCAATTAAAAATGAATCATATTTTCACATTATTAATCATTCTGAGCACCTGGACTGGGAAGTCAATTAAAGCTCCAAACAAATGCTGTATCAAGTGTTGGTTTCTCACATGCCCCTTCACAGAACAGCCAGGCTGCTCAAGTGATACAAGAACAACCACATCTAATTTTAACCTTTTATTTTGGGGGAAGATACAATTTTAGACTGGCTTTAATTTAGAAACATTTCTCAAAGAAAAGTGATATGTCTGCCAGCAAGAAAAATATTACCCTGAACTCCTTGCTGAACTTAATGCACTAAGAATCTGGTTTCCTCCATGGATATGCTGCTTTTCATACTGGGTTCAAGACTCAGCCCTTGCACATGGGGGGAACATGTCATGATGTATTTGATGGAGATAAATTGGAAAAAAAAGCTTGCTTCTCATGGGAAACATCCTGCAAGTGGTGCCCCAGGCCACGACTCATCCCATACTTATGCACGAAGTCATTACACCTCTCCAGAAAGTCACACCACGTTACAGCATCTTACAGCATCTTTTTTATCTCTGAGAGCGATGGACAACTACCCACAAAGAGAACTGCTCTGTGATTAAGAGGGAGAAGCTTGGCCTGGAGGAGGCTGGTAAATATGTCCAGTTTGTCTGTCTGTCTGTTACGAGATTAAAATGTCTCATGAGTTTATAACGTCTGGTATGTGGTGCTGGCTGCAAATCGGGGCTGGGGATGGAGGATCCTGTACCTAGAGCATCCTCAAGTGACACAAACATCCATCAAGTGGTCAGGGCTGGCATTAGAAGACCTTCACAGCATTTCAAGACATGTATTAATTTTACACTCACGTGGCTGTGGGTAAGTTTCTATTCCCACTTCAGCCAAGCCTTGCCCCACAGCGCAGAGCTGATGGAAATTCCAAATGATCGGCCACAAACTCCAAATTTGACTGAACAAGAACCACTGGGGGAGCAGCACGTGGCACCACTGCCTGTGTAAAGGGCCACGGTGCTGCTCTGAGGAGTAACTTGAAAAGCAGATGTTTTTCAAGGCTGTGCCCACATTACTTTCTATAGGAGCAGACAGACTCATGTCAGGGGAAGGCACAATTGCAAGAATCCAGGTTTATCTGCTGCTGCTGACAGAAAATTATTAATTAAATAATAAAATAACCTGTCAGTGTTCTCTCTTTGCCCTTCCCTAAGCCATCCACTCATTTCTGAAGAACAAACCTCAGCATCTATTCAAATTGCTACCAGCAGTGGTGATTGGCTTTAAAGTCTCCAATCAGAGATCATTCTGCACAATTATCTTTATTTCAAACCTGCTCCAGGAAGCAGGATGTGAAAGGTATAAAGTTCAAGCTGTGCATAAAGAAAAAAAAAAAGGAGAAACTCCAAGGGAGCAAATGAGGAGAAAGCACAGTGCCCTCCCAGCAGAGATGTGACAGAACAAACGTTGAGGAAGTGGAGAGCAGATAATGAAAACAGGGCGTCAGCTTCTAAAAGGTAAAGTCCATCAACCTTCAGGAGGAAGAAAAGGGTGCAGCCATCGTCCCAGTAACTCCTCCATCGTCCCATTAACTCCTCCATCACCCCACGGGACTGTCCTTGCACAGTCTGACCCCAGCCAGCAGTGCTGGGTTTACTCTCTGCAGGTGTCTACAGGCATCAGACACAACAGCAGGTGCACTTAGAGGGACCAAGACTTCAAATGAACATTTTTCTCCTTGAAAGCACCACTTTTCACCTCAGATTTTTAAAATGCAAGCGAACCACCAGAAGATTTAAGAAACACCCAGATTGCACAATTGATTTAGCAGCAGTGATCAGTTAATTCAGCAGACCCTCCCAGTTCATCAGTGCATTGTTAATATCAGTACTGCAGTTTCAAGCAGAACAGAGCCCAGGTGAGCTGTAAGAGGAGTTTCTGGTGAGATAACTGCAAAAAAGTTTTTAAAAGTTTTATGTTGATTCAAGTATTCCAGGATATTTCAGTTCACTGGAGAAAGCTTAGGAGACCTGGATGAAGTAGTTTAAAGACAGGAAAGAAACAAATGGCAGAGACAAAAATGACCCTCACACAAACAGGCTCCATTTCAACTTATTTTAGAATTAATTTCTGCCTTCTGCAGCCTCCACATATTTTTCTTTCAACCACCTCAGCAATTCAATAGCAGTAATCTGAGCACAGGTATTAGACAGAACCCTTTTTTATTTCCTTTGTTTTAGGCTAGCAAGCTGACGTGAGAATTGGAGAACAGTGAGGGCTGGAAATGAACACCTCACTTCACAAAAAGAATTCAGTGCTGGGAAGGGGAACACTGCTCACCCTCCCACCTGGCTGAGGCAGCTCAGCCTTTGTTTCTCACTTTTTCCTTTACACACAGAACCATCATTTTTCTGGGTTACTCACAATAGTTTTGAATTATCTGCGTGGAAAGAGCAAAACCTCTCCTGAAGCTGATAATTACTATGAAAATACTCCTGTATTAGTCACGAGGAAGTAAATGGAGAAAAAAAAGAGAATAAGTTGTGTGGGTTTCTAAATTATTCTGTCTACTTCATAAAAGTGGAATAAGCCTCATTTTTGAGCTTCTGTTTTAAGAAGGACTTAAGTAATTTTTATCATGAGTCCTCTTAAAAGCTCAGCTGCTGGAACAGGAGAACTAAAAGGAATTAGGTTTGACTTAAAGAAGCTTTCAGTAGTCCTGACAGGAAACCGTTTATTTGTGTGGGTTTGTTTTTTTTAAAATTATTTACACCACCAACATCTTTTTTTTCCCAAGAAAATGGATTCATTATTGCATAAGTGTCTGGCTTTTAAATCTTCAAATTCTAACCTAAACCAGTTTGGGTAGGGCCAACACAGGACTCATTTCAGCTGCAAACTATGACTGGGAGGGCCAGAATGTGACCCCTGGTGAGGGGAACCAATTCAGAATGAAAGTGAGATGCTGAGCCCTCGAACCCAGACAAACCCGGCCCGGCTGTCTGAGGGCAGCACTGGCAATAAAATAAGGGCGCTTGCCTTTCCAACTCACTTTTCTCTTTGAAGGCACATTTCTGCTCTTTATTTTTGCTGTGCCCTCTTCCACCCTGCTGCCGAGCAGCCCTGTAAGAATTCCTGACAAACCCACATATTGCAGCGCTGAAATATCCGGGCTGGTGTGTGACCTCGGCACAACCATGGCCATTGTACCTCACATTTCCTGTTTGCGCTCGCCCAGGGCCCGGCCACCAGCACAAACCCCCTCAGCAGTTGCCCCCTGGGCTCCAGCAGCAGCAAACACAATCCACATTTAAGCAACAAAAACACAAACAATGCCAGCGGGCAGAGCTCGCCCTGAGCTTTTGACCGGTGAGGAATTCACTGCCATTCATCTCTTCAGGGATTTCACATCCCCAGGGAGGGGGGGACGTGGCCGCGCCCTCCCCTCACAGTGACAACCGCTCGTTTTGAGCGCATTTTTTTGGGCCACATCTTTGACAATCCGTTTTTCAGAGCTGAAGTGAAACCAAAGCACGAGGCAGAGCGTTGGGTGGGGATGGCCACAGCCCCACGATCCCGACCCAGCACTCCACCTACCGTCCCCTGCTCCCGAGCCCTCCGGCACCGCCACCTCATTCATTCATTTTCGGCTGCAAAGATCTTTCAGAGATGTACAAACACAAAAAATTCCTCATGAGTTACCCTCAGCCATCCTCTGCTGGTAATGAGGTGATTCATGCTGTTCATAGTTTAATCTACCACCAAGAGAAAACATCTCAGGACCGAGGAAAAAGCCATGAGACGCTAAAACCGGTATTTAGAGTCATTAATCATAATATTTTATTTCCTACAAAACCACATCATGATTACTATTTTTAAGGGTTGTTTTTAAAGAATTGTGAAAAACCTTTAATGGGCTTCAGGAAAATAAGCCAGCAGACTTGTTTTCAGAGTGTCAGAATGGAAAGGATTCTTGGAAGAGTGGCCTGCTTCCCTGTTCCTGCATTGAAGATCTGCTCTGTGCCAGCCCTTAGCTCAGTGCCAAGTGCAGCATGAGAACTGTTTCCCAAAAAGCCATGTCAGATTTTACATCTAGTGCTGGCAACAACTAAGGAAGCAGCATTAAACTAGGAACTGACACATCAGACAATGTTCAGGCCCTTTAGAACACACAGAAAGCTCTCGAATCACAGGAACAGCAATTAAAAGCCTGGTATCAAACTGGCATGCTCAACCCGCCCCTCTTGCACCACAGATTGCTGACCAAAAAAATCCCAATCAGATGTGAACCGAAATGATCCTGAGGCAGTAACACCCCTCCCACACCGAGGCTGCTTTCAACTGTCAATTCTACTTTTAGCAAACTGTTTCCAAGTACTGTCTTCTCAGCTAACCCCAGGATCTCTCCTGGCACCCGAATGCAGCTCCAAAAAGCAGCTGGTGAGAGATGCTCTGAAGGATCCAGACAAATGACAGTTTTCAGTGCTGGAAAAACAGCTAAGCAGGCCAGGGAGAGCAAACATCAGAGTCATTCATATACTGCAGCCATTGCATAACCACCTCCAGCTCTTGGGAATGGCCATATCCCGTAAATGGATAATCCAGAGTATTTAATTCAGATGCACCTGTGTGACAGCTGAAGGAGCCTGAGCAGGTGCCTACATGCCATCAATTCCTCCACGTGCCCTCAGTGGCACAGACAATGCTGCAAGTCCCAGCAGAGCTCAGCACCACATGGGTGGGCCCAAGGGCATTGTTCTCCCAGCATGTAATTGCATTTCCAACAATCTCCCTGTACATACAAGCTTTAAAATGAGCAATTAATTAAAAGCAATTTGAAAGCACTTACTGGGTCTATTCTCTATTGCCAGCAAATCCAGGCACTAAAGCAGGGGAGGATTTGTTTTGTAACTTTTCATTTCTTTAAGTCAATAGAAGAATAAGTTTTACCATAAGGAAGAAATATAATTAAAGTATATGGAACATGAAAAGTGGATCAATGGTAATGTAGAAGTTAACATTAAGAGCCCCACTTAATGTGCCATATTTCTACTTTTAGAAGGAACTGCTGTACAAATAACAAAGCAAAATAGTTACAACTCCTCCCTTTGAGAGCTGGAGCTCCTAATTGCATTGTTTCCAGATGGGTTAAATCCAGAACACTTCTCTGGAAGAGTTCACCCCTAAAAGCTGCAGCAACAGCCTCATGTTAGTACTCTGTGTTCCCTCTCGCAGCAGCTCAAACTGAGCAGGTATCAGGCACTGTTTTACTACAGTGATAACATATGCCATGTACACCTTGCTGATACAGCTGCAGTGATAAGAATATTAACAGTTCAGGTACTTAGGACACAAGCAGTTTGTTAGGGCCAGAACTGCTGTTTTTACACTCCCTCTGCCATCTAGTGGCAACAACTGCGTGGGTTCCACCGAGCTGTAAACCACGAGGTGCTCAGACAGGGCCCAAAAGGTGTTAACTGACTTGAGCAGACCATGCTGATCACTGAATCTTGCTCAGGAGAAAAAAAAGGGAACCAAATCCTGGCTTCTCTTTCTTCCTACACTCACCGCCTCCATGGAATTCCCTCAGTGTCACAGGAACTTATCTGCCTCATATATTTAAAGCAAACCAGTATTTCTCTTGTAGTATTTACACTTTAGATGTTGATGGTACATTTTTATTACATTTTACTCTATGACCACCTTCTAATTATTCCGTGTAACCTATTCAGTCTGTTTGTCCCTCCTAATAAAGTTATGTGAAGCCTTCCCTCTTATGTTCCAAATAAATACCTTCCCTAACAATATTAAACTCCGTTTCTTTTCCTGGTGACACATCCCTGTAATCTTTGGAAGACTGTTCACCTCCCAAACACCCACAATAAGTTATGCTGATAAACCAGCTAAGAAGTTGTATTTTCTATAAATAATTTCAGTGTCAGCTCAGGTCATGGCTAAGTACATCCACGAGGTTCACATACCCCACAGGATCATCAAAATGATGTATCATGCAATTTAATTTTTCTACACTGAAGTAATTTAGAACTATTTAAGCCCTTGGATTTTTAAGTATATAATAGAAGAAAGTTTAACGCATTCCACCTTCTTTAAGAAAAGAAAGTGGTGCTGTCTTAGGAAGATTTCATGTGCCAAAATCATCTTGGAGTGGCCTGGGATATGACAGTGCTCAATGCACAAACTTGGTTTTGTTTAGCAGGAATTCTTTCCACAATCTTTAGGACAGAAGCTCCACTAAGAGTAAATCTGAGGCTACTCATCCCATGCCATTCCATCTCCCAGGCACTGCCCTGCTGGGGGAAAGGCAGGAGTTTCTTGTAGTGTTTTCTGTGTTATTGTTAATGATTAAAGCAGCTCTGAAAGTAAACATCTGTAATTGTTCCAAATACAAGATGACATTCATTGCATGAACTGGTTTTAATTATTTTGTGGCCATGAATCCTTTTCTTGAATCCAGGACAGTGGTTTCATAAACCAGGAACTAATCCAATGGCCAAAAGCAAAACACACCCAAACATCTCCCTGACTTTCATAGCTAAGCTGAGATAAACAACATCATGCAAATTTTCATAAGATATTTTATCTTCATAGAAAAACATTGTTCTTGCTATTATTTCCAAAGCAAAATTAATACAGACTGAACTTTAAACCAGCTGCTTACTTTTGTGGTTTCAGTTAGAAAAATGATCATTTTAAGCTACTAAAAAAATACTCTGAAAAAATTTAAATGGAAACA
Organism: Machaerirhynchus nigripectus; assembly: GCA_013397975.1. Taxonomy (NCBI): domain Eukaryota; kingdom Metazoa; phylum Chordata; class Aves; order Passeriformes; family Dicruridae; genus Machaerirhynchus; species Machaerirhynchus nigripectus. The sequence continues at coordinate 353,474 of VZRQ01009575.1, forward strand.
CTTGAGCTGCACACAGCAGAAAATGCTTCATTTAAATGAGGAGATTAGAGGATAGAGCTTGCAGATTTGGCTTATTCTTTCAAAGTGAGGATTAACCAACAGCAGGCCAATATCCACAGTTCAATAAACACAGAGTTTACAAACTAAAGAACAAGGTGATGCAGTGTAGAACATGAACAAAATCACCAGAGCACCAACTTTAGAAGTATTTAAAGTTTAGAACTTGCAGAATATTATTTATTCACATATTTTAAAATCTGCAATGATTAAAGTACTCAATTCAGAAAGGACATGGTGTGGAAATACCCTTACCAAGTAGAGCAGAAAGGTGTGGAGACCTGTTCCAAGCCCAACAGAGGAGAGAATGCCCAATCCTACCCAGTAGGCACACCAGAAGAACTTCTTCTCCATGTACCGCACATACTGAGCAAGGAAAACCACAAAAAGAGAAAAAAAAAATTATGATATCTCCAAGGGAGAAAATTAAGCTACACGCTAACACAGACATTTATCTGGATTATAACAACTGAAACAGAATCCTAGATACTTCTATTTGCAATTTATTACAGTTACAGCCCAGACATGAAGAGAAAACAGTGCACTTTCAAAAGAAAAAAACCCACAGTCTTGGAATCAGCAAGTTTCCAAGGAGACAGAAGAAAATTCAGGTTCAATAGTAGGAGGTTGAAATCCATAACAGGCCCACGAGAAGCAAGCCCCAGACAGTGTCTACTAGTGCCCAGGCACCTCAGGGAATTGTCTGAATAGCTTAAATAAAGGAATGAAATCAGCTGCACTCCCAGTGAGTCTGTTGGATGTTGTATCTTGGAGCAGTGAGTAGCAGGTTTGTTACTTTTAAGAAAACATTAAAATGCTGGTTGTCTGCTGCACACAGAAATGAAACCATTTTATTTATCTCTGTAGGTGCCTGTCCCAGCTGGGCAGGAGACCCTTCCACAGGAACACAAGAATCATTTCTTGGGAACCACGAAGCTCTGCCACGACACAGGAGAACATTTTCTCTCAAGAGCTCCCACCACTATTAAAAGCTTGCTGACAGCAGCTGTGAAGGAGTGCTGCAGAACCTGAGGTGTGCTTTACTCAGGAACAGACGAGACACCTCCAGATCCAACAAATCAAGTCACACAGCTCATCCCTCCCCACCTCTGAACCACAGCTCACCAACAGCCAACAGAGCAGTCACGACTTGAGAAACAAACCCGGAGTGAGCAGTTCAAAAAATACATTATAAATTCATGGAGATCCCAGCACAACTCATTCAGTGCCCAGCACAGGGAAGGGAGTGTGAGGCAGCCAGGGAAGCAGAGGTGGTACCTGTTGATGTGCTCCTTCGATGTAGTACATGGCTGTGAGCACTGCCAGTGCCAGCAACACGCACACCAGGACGCCTCGCCGCCGCCACAATCTTAAAGACAAATGGCAAATTAGGGTTTTTCATCATCGAGCATGCATTTCAAAGTAACTCAGCTATCCCTGGGGACTGGGGCTGCCTGGATGTACTCAGCAGGGACAATGGCAGCTGAAAAGTTTGTTCTAATAGAAGTGTAAACCTCCCAAGAAAATATCTGGGGAGCCTTTACTCTTTAGGGAAAAAAATCTCTGCTTCGCTGTCAAGCGAGATCAAAGTTCAGCCATGCATATTTTATTTTTTTTTTAAATAAAGAAAAACAAAGCAACTGTCTGAAAACAAATACAAGCTGAAAACAATTCAGCTTCTGGAGCCAAGAGTCAGACCCAGACCCTGAGCAGCAGCTGTGGCCAAGCACAGAGCAAAGCAGGCCCTGCACTGGCCCTGGGCAAGGACAAGCTGGGTGGAATTCACAAGTGCTGATTTCCAACTGTTCTGCTGGGCAGAACCACAGTGACAGTCACAGGAACACGTCTTTACATTATTTTGTTTCCCCTCATCTATTCAAATGAAGATCTTGTAACAGCTCCAAATTCAATAAATATATTTTAGGTAACTCTGAAGCATTAGGTGAGCAAAGGGAGAAAAGTGTTTTCCAAACTAATCTGCTACCAAATAATTTTTGAGCGTGTTTGGTTTTACTGGCTTTTTTCCTGCTTGATGTGTATGTGGCCACACACAGTAGATTAGCAAATACATCTATTATTTTCCAGAAAACATTATTGTATTTTCACCTAATAATATATAAAAAAGCAAGTGCTAGAATCACTTAAACTTCACAGACTGTAACAGCAAACTGTGAATGTAACTTATCTATTTAGACAGAAAAGGATAGAAATGTGAGACATAACAGGAAAATAGTCCCAAATATTTCCCAAATATATTAAACAAACTGAAAAGAGCACTCAAAATATTTTAAAATTAAAGTTAGTGCTGCTTATATTAGTACGACAACTGAATTTTCAAATGATTGTCATTCAAAACACAATTTATGCAGTGGAACACAGGAGATCATTAAGAGTCAATCTGAGGTCTCAACTTAATAGCTTATAATAGTCAGGGTTATTTTCTGTAAAGACTCTATCAGGGGAATGCCAGACAACTGAATGTGCTGCTCAGCAGAGGAGGCAAGTGCTGTCTGTAACAGAACTGAATGTCTAGGAAGCCAAATAAGATTTGAGGTCTTAAAATAAATCCTCAAATGTTATTTCTGCTTAGTTCAAATAAATGCTTGGAGATTGTCAGAAATTACAGATGTCAGACCCAGTAAAACAGTTCTCAGAGACAATTCCAAATGGTAGTTGAAAGAATGCACATTACAAAATAAATAGGCTTGGGGGTTAGATTTTTTTGGGAGGTGCGGGCTGTAAAAGGGAATTAAGACTACACTACATAAACCTCGCATTTTTCATACAAATAATTTCAGAAAAAAATGGAAAACAGAAGTTTCTCTCAGTAAATCTGAACTGCCAGCACCTCCAGCCTAGCCCAGAGGGTCAGCTCACCCCGCAGAGGAGCAGCCCAGCAGCTGGAGTCACCCAAGGTGACATTAGATCCTGTCTCCTGACTGGGAAAAGCTTTGAGAACTCAATCCCAAGCACAGCAGAGCCCAGTTACCAACACAGGCACAGGATGGCTGCTACTCTTGGCATTTTCATTGCAAACTTTACTCATGTTTTGGCAGCCTAAACCCTCGGGCCTTGTGCCTTAAGAACTGGCTCTGCATTTCAGGACTAGCAGGGAATGGCAGGACTGCTCCTCACAAATTCTCTCACTGGAATAAAAGCTGATTTCATCCAGTGTGAAAATAACACTCAGGGAAAGTGCTTTAATAAATCATTTCCTGCTGTAAAAGGGCCCACAGAGAAGCAAAGTCCTCTTTACAGCATCATAAACATCACTGCAAGTTCCACATAGCCCTGATCTCTGCCCTGCCTGAGCTATTTGAAGGTTACTCAGTGATACCAGCACCTGCATTGGTAGGTCAGTGCTTTACTACAATATCCCTTGCCTTAAGGGTCCCTAAACACTGTCCTACTCCTTCAAATTGGAATATTCAACTCTTCAGAAAGGCAGTTTGCCATTTTCTCCCCCAAGCACCTTGCTGCACTTATGTAATTTAGACAGAAGGTCTGAGTGCAAGGCTACGAGTGTGGGATGTTGCAGCAGCCACCTTTAAGGGACAAAAATACACACGTTCTCTGAAATAAACAGTTTTCAAGTTGTGAATCATCAGGGAAAGCGAGATGTCAGAATGACCTACTGAATCAGAGCATGGGTTTCCCCAGAACGCTTAGTAGAAGTTAAAGAAATGATCTTTACTTTATGGTCCATTCCTTCAAGTTTATTAGAGTTTCCAGGCAAAAATACTGCAAGGTAACACGCGGTTTTTTCCACAGTACAATATTCAACCTCTCCTCTCGTTCCCTTCGCTTCCGCTCACTCAACATAGAGGAATCTGCAAAGGAAAAGCAGAAAGAATATGTAAAAGCACAGGCTGGCAGGTCAGGTTCTAGCCCACCTAGAAATGTATTGGTTTTTTATTCTTTGTTAGGAAGTTAACGTGAGCTCTCAGTCATCTTTTCTCCTGATCCCAAAGCATTTGCTCCCAGTGCCTCAGGAATCAAGTGACATCCAGGAAATGCAGTGGTTTGCTCCCCCCTGTAGCTGACAGGCATTCAGGGAACCAGGGTGCCACAGGCCTGGCACCTCCAGCAGCCTTTCTGCAGGGCACAGCCCGAGGAGCTAAAAGCAGCCACCACCCCAGGTCAAACATGACTTTAGCACCCGCTGCAGGGACATTTCACTCCGAACTTTTGAGCTGGTTCTTTTCCAGGAGAGCTATTCCCAGCCTCCTGCGCTGGAAGCAGATGGAATTACACGTGCTCTTTATCCCCCTCAGCCACCGTGTAACTGGATAAGAGCACCTGCCCTCCCAGCCAGGAGCCTGTCCAGCTTCTCCCAAACTCCTCCTGTGGAAAGGAGCTGCTTTTGGAGCACAGCCCTGCCTGGGATTGAGCTCACACCCAGCCCAGGCCCCGCTCACTGCCAGGCAAGGACACAAAAAAGGTTTTTCTAATCAAGCTGTTATTTTGTGCTCACAATAAGATGAATAAAACCCCAAACCCGAGCTGGTTTTTTGGAGGAGAATGGCTTGTTCAAAGGTTGTCAAGCTAAGGAGCAGTAGTAACTTTTTAAACTTTTAAAGAAAAGGAATTCTGGAGTAAGAGGAAAAAAATAATACCAGTAAAAAAAGACAAAATACACTTGTATCCAAACAGACACCAAACTTGTTTAAACATCACTTACTACACAGTCACAACACATGTATTCTATTTTGCATTGTAATAATATTCATAAATTTTGATTTGTAATAATATTCATAAATTTTGATTTTTAGAAAGCTGTTGCATTTAAAATATTAATCTGATCTGATCTCCAGCATATTGTAACCCAAGATGTATTATTTCAGTCTTACTCCAGTAACTGTAACATTCTGCCTTATCAGATGCTGATAGTTACACAGAAATTACAGATCTCATTAGTCACACAGCCCACTTAATTCTGTATTCCTTAGCTGTAATATCAGTTGCTTTAGATGAACTAACAGAAATCCTGCCATGGCAAATACTGGAGAACATCCACATTCCCTCAGAGTTACAGAATGATTTAAGGCTTTAACTAAAAGGCTTTAATTTGTTCCATACATACAAACATGCAGTTAATCTTTTTCGCTTAGTATGTGTAATAAAAATGTTTCAACCTTGTTTTTATGACCTTGTTTTTAGTAAAAGTCATAAAAGACAATGGTGTAAGACTGCACACAACTTGAGAAATCACTTGATTACAAAACTTAATTAAATATGGAACTGGCACATTCAAAGCTGACAGGAAACAAACAAAGATGATTATAATTTCCATGCTTTACTACACAGCATGGATAATTCAGTGACACAAAAATCTTCATTAAGTGCTTTCAGGTTATTTTTCATGAGTTCTAAGCATTAACCCCAGGCTACTTCAGATATACCAGCAGGGAAAACAGAGGAGAGGCAGGAGGTGAAGCAGTTAAAACTGTTTTGTTGGTAATTTATCACGGAAACCAGTAAATTACAGTGACATTGAATTTCAACAGAACAGCTAGAAATTGGGAGACTAATAACTGGATCTGTCCCAGAGTAGAACAGATTTTTATTACCAAGAACTAACTTTTCAGTGCCAAAGGGTGGGGTTGTACAGCCTGACTTCCACAGCCACATATTTGCCAACAGAGTTCAATTTTTTTAGGGTTTTTTTTTTGTTGTAGCCCCTGTTGGTACCCAGGTGAGCTTTGTGGGGCTTAAATGTATGTGAACCACAAATCAAGTAACTCTGGGAGGAGAAAAGCGTGTAAGAGAAACGTGAATGGAAAATACACAGCATAAATCTATTCCATGGCTTTGAAATCCTAAATCCTCCAGGCTTCAGGTTTAGAGCCGAGTGAGGTTTCTAAGATTGATTCAGGCATCGAGGCCCTTTGCATTATGTGGGCACAAAGTCACCGAATCCCAGAATGGTTTGGGTTGAAGGGGCCTTAAAGTCCATCTCATTCCACCCCCTGGCATGGGTACAGGTGCCACTCACGAGATCAGGTGGCCCCATCCAGCCTGGCTTCAACAGAAAACCAACATCAATTCCTTTTCAATCTTGTGCTGTTTTACACCCCAAACAGGCCAGCTGAGAACACAAAGTGATTTTCCACCTACCTGTAAAGTTTCCATTGTGCTGCTCTTTGCTCATTCTTATGCGTCTCTGGTCACAGTCTGTGCCATTCTCTGCCATTTCATAGATCAGTCACGTGTGGGGATCTAAGAGCACAAGAAACCCAAAAAGCACAAGGTGTGTTCCTGGTTAGGAAGGACTCCACAAAGCATACAGGCAAACACCCAGCAGCTCTCCAAATCCAACTCACAGTCATCCTGCATTACACCATCAACCAGGAGAAAGTGATTCAATTCCCACAGTGACAAAGACTAAAACATTCCCACCTACATAATTCTAAATTTTACACTCAAATGACAAAACTCCCTCACTTCTAACAGCTGAACAAAAGCTCTTTAAACAACCCCTTCCACGACCCAACCCACTGTTTGGGCTCCAGGAGCAGCAGAGCTTCATACAAACCTCACTTCCATCCTGAGATTGGTGCTTCAGGTTTGCTCCTCATCCTGGCACTAAGCTTTGCAGCTTGTTACTACGTCAAAAACCTCCCTGGCTGAAAGATTAGCCCTCAGTGTGGTAACCAAGATACAGAGCTGCATCTCCTGTTTTGCACAGTCTGGTATCTCTGAAGCACAAAAGGCAAACTCTTCAGAGGACAAGAGCTCTCTGATGAGAAGCTTTGCTCACACTGTCCATACTCTCTGCTGGTTTAGCCTCTCTCTAGAGAGATCAGCCCTAAAAAAAAAAACCACCCCAAAAGAACAGATGTGGTTTTCCTTATCCAGGAGAGTAAATAATGCAAGAACTGGGAGCCAGCATAAATCAGAATGTTGCAAGAGCTGCCTTTTTTTACCCCCCCCCTTAAAAAAAAAACAAACCTGAACAGCTGACAATTCTTATGCAATCAAACACAAAGAGAGTAACCAGTCAGACTCCTTGTTTTAAAAACCCTGTCTTGAATCTTAAAACAGTTTCTGGAGTTTTATTTTGGAAAAGAGAGTCCCACAAAGCTAAAGCATCTTATTTGCACTGTATTTCTCCCTATAAGCAAACCTGATTTACAGTTTTTGATACGTTGCTTTTGTTGGAAAGAAAAGTGGTGCAGTATTAAAATGACAGGTTATATAAAACTGTCCAGTGGAGGAAATTAAAGTTCTACAGAAAAAATACTTCCCCTTTGATTTATGTTAGGCTTAAGAGCCAAGCAGCAACTCAGGTTTGGTAAACAGGAGTGAGATCACCCCCTGGATTCCGACTGCAGTAATTTTGTCCATTTTTAAAATAAAATGTTCAAGATTTCAGATACTGTATTTGACACTTCCAGGCTCTTAAAAGTCAGTTTTAGATGGATGTTATTCTAAACAGGTACAAGCCTTGTGCATTACTTGCAACACAGATTAAATACCTAGCTAGAATCTGATTATTACAGGTTCTAGTTAAAATCTAGTAATCAGAAGCACTGAGGTCTCAGGAAGGAGTCCTTTCTCCAACACCTCCCCCTGACACAAAATGTGGAGAAACAGAAATCTGTCTGGTTAAACAAGGCAGCAGAAACTCATCTCAGGCATTGTTACAGTTTTTATTCACTGCGACGTGAACCCCAGGATACCCAAAGCACCTAAGAAATGAACACAACACCTTTGCAAAAGCTGAGGAATGGCAAGGGCTCCAGAGTCAGCCAAGGACAAGAGGCCTGAGCTGCTGCAGCGGGAGCTCTACAGCATCACTCTGCAGTCACCTGCAACCCAGGGATTGCTCAAACCCCAGGGAAATGGGAACCTCTCCCTCTCCCCAGGTGAGTTTAGAGCAGCCTGACACTCTGGGAGTCACTGGAGCTACCCCAGTCCTCAGCTGAGGATAACTGGCCAGTTGCTATGGCAATATCAGGATCAAATGTTCAGCCACCCCTTAATTCCATCAGGACAGCGAGTCCAGGTGGATGTTGGAGGGTTGTGTTTCTACTGACTGCACTCACTTGTGCTTATTTTTACATATATTTAAGTTAGTATTTATGAACTTCTACAATGGAAGTTTATATACACACATACACATGTGTACCACATGAATTTACACAGGCAGAGCTCAAATTGCAGAGGGCAATATTTAAATTACACACCCACACATGGCAAGCCTGATGTTCACAGAAAGCTGCTTAGGAAGCAAAAGCCATCCAGAGCTGTTGAGCACCCACAGCCACCCTAAAAAAAGTGTTCTGGTTTAGGGAACTTCAGTCACATTTTGTTGACTTAAATATAGCAAAGATTAGAAAAAAACCAACACAAATTTCAGTGGAAGCCGCACGTTCCTCATTTTGAAATCCATCTTTTTCAATGTGTGCAAATCTAGCCTTCAAAATTAAAGTCCTAATTGGTTTGGTCTCTGCTCTCAGCTTAATTACACTCCAAGGAAGTTCATTTATTGTCATGCCAACTGCTCTCCATGTTCGATGCTAAAGCCCAGGCTGTACACAACACTGAATTCCACTGCAATCCATGAAACTCCTGCATCTCTGGGGGGTCTCAGGTGTGTTGTTCCCTAGGCATGACAGCTTTTTTTTCCAGGAGCTCAACTGCCAGAGCCACTTTTACCCTGCCTGCTTGGAAAGGCACTAATCCAGGATTAGCTTTGCATAACGCCACCTCAAGTACACAAGTCAACGTTTACAGTAAAGCTGATAAATAATCCTCATGCACACTTCTGTAGGACAAATACTTCTCAAGAAGGTCTTAAAGCTCAACCATTCTGCAGGAAAGCTCTAAAAATTCCTATTTAAAACCACAGCTGACTTGGAGAGTGGATACCTATCACATGGTATATCACAACCACAGGCCTGAATGGGCTGCAAACCCTTCCTGGCTCCAGAAAAGAACCTCCCTGGTCTGCCCAAGTCTAATTATATTTAAAGCATCTTAGCAAAGGGACTGGAGGATGCACATCCCCTCAGCTCAGCACCCTTGATCTGCTGTGCTGCTTGATGCCCATTAGAATCACTAGTCCTGCACTAATGCCTTCCCACAGGGATTAACTGGAGTGGGAGTCTGACCCCAAATGGAGTTATCCTTCATTAGCTCACTCCATATTCTCAAGTCTACACCGAATCCATGCGAGCTCACCACAGGAAATTAAATTCCATCTGCTAAACAGAACTTCACTTCTGACAGATGCCGGGAAATACACAGAGCCCATCTCTAAAAATAAATTTGCCTACTACATGGAGTAGTTATCAGCAAACATAAAAATAAACTATTTAAAAGAGCGAGGAAAACAACTGTGGACAGTTTTTGTATCAGGGTGGTTTAGATCATTTGTTAGAGCTGTGCTCACACAAGAAGTGCTTTGTAGGGCTGAACAAAGAGCCCACAATACACCATGGAGCTTTAGTGCAACCCAAAACATGAAGTATAAAAAGACAATTATTGCTAGTCAAAAATGCAAATTGGTCAACAAAAAGGGTTTATGGTAACTGTGACTGGCACTTCACAGCATAAGTGAGACAAAGCAAAACAAGCTATCAGAGCATGAGAACACAACGAAATTGGGCACTGCAGTATCTGCTTTCTGTAATCAGAGAACAGGACAAAAGTTTCTTCCCCGAAGCCCTGGGGAGGCTGTGGAAGCACCCAAGTGTTGGGTGCACTTCTGCAAAAGGAAACAGGTTTGGACAAGGCAGTTGGGTGTTTGCACTCTCACTTGGAGGAGCAGAATGTGGGCTCATGTTCTGTACTAAGGATTTCTGGAGGACTCCTTTCCAGCGTGCTGGAACAACAAGGAAGCTGTTTTCATGATCTCGCTGCTTTCCCAGACATTATTTGAATCACTAATTCTTACCAGTCCTTACTGAAAGAGCCCTGACTCTCATCTCCGTCAGTTCCCGGTCACACAGCTCCCAGAACCAGAGTCAGAGCTTGAAGCATTTTGTTGTTCCCCCCCAGCCACCTCAGCAACACACCATTTCCAGTTATTTCTTGCATTTTAAGCCAAATGTTCTAATCCTGATGCTTCCTTCTCATCAGCTTTTCTAATGATTATTCCTTCTTCTTTCTCTACACCCCTGTGCCTCAATTACAATAAGGAGAACAAAGGATTAAAATCCAGCCTTACCAGGTGGGTAAGGAATTGCACCAAGCTAGACAGTGCTGCCCATCTGTGAGAGGGGTTTTTTTTCTCAGTCATCAAATGCTCTACAGAGAGAGTAAGTTAACAATTTCCTGTCAAAGAAACAGCTTGGAGAGCACTTTCCCTCCAAAGCCAAAGACTGCCTGGCACAGGAACACACTCAGGTGAAGGATGGGATCAGTTTGGAAGTGAAACATTACATACCCCTTTCAGCTCCTCACAGTTATTCCCTCTCCACCACTTCTCCAGGATCTGAAGGCAGTGGAAGAGCCAACCACGTCCTCAGCTCTGCAGCACTCGAGCCCAAAGCGACTCCTCTTGCAAACCTGCTGCTCCTACAGAGCAAGAGAACACCGTTCATGTGACACTGAAGTGACACAGCCCCTCACTTGGAGGTTAATGACTTTCCTGAAGATGACAGAAAATAGAAAAAGTAACTGCTCGATTTTTTTTCCAGTCCTTCAGCACTCCTGGGAAGCATTCAATTAAAATAAATTAGGCCACATCTGAAAGATGTTCCAAATCTCCACAGATTTAGCTGTAATGGGTTATTTTGATATGAGTGCATTTATTCCCATACTAAAAATGTTTTCCCAACTAAAATAGTTTAATTCCTCAAAGGAGAAGTAATTCAGTTAAAGACCACAGGATTCCATTTTGTGGGTTATGCCTCTGTACACCAGACCTATTTTCCAATTCCTACCCAAATAAATCATCTTAGAATTGAGAGTTAAAATTCCCATTTTTTTCCAAAAAGACTTTGGGATGCCTTTTAGGAAAGACTGTTGTAACACAAGCTTCAGGGATGCCATGCGATTTCTTTTGAGTTCACTGAAAGTTCTGTCCCTGCCATTAAAGCCACATATATTAAACTGCTCTTTTTGGTGTATTTTTTTTTTCTGGTGAAACATGAATTTTGATTACATCCAGCAGTAGAATCAGATGCTAAAATAATGCAGTAGAGACACTGTGCAATAAATAGATGAAAAGGTGAGACCCAGGGATAAGAGGATATGCAGAGGAAGCACAGCACAGATGAAAAGGGATGAACACAAGGACCCGACAAAGCCCAGAGTGGCTGAAAGCAGCTCCTGAGATAACAAATTCTGCTTTTCACAGAAACAGTCTCTAAGTGCAGCCAATTCAGATTTCACACTTGGCCATCCAGTGAGGACACACTGCCCAGAGAAGGCTCACAGAGCCCAGTTCTGAGCACTGGGAGAAAGAATAATAATTCTTTTAATAAGCTTGAAATACCCTGAACAACTGCCTGCCTCACTAATAACATCTTCTGGCTCTCTCTGGGTCAAGCAGCACCAAAACCAGCAAGGCGTGGTGGTTTTGGTGCTGCCCCATGCCTGTGTTTGAAGCTGGTACAGGGGGTACAAAAAGCTCAGTGTTGCAACAGCTTCAAGGTTGTGCCCTTCGTCCTCAGGGAATAGCAAAGTCCACCCAGCTCACACTTGTCCACAAGGAAGAGAAGTTAAAGTTCCAACCTGCAGAGAACATGTCTCCCATCACCGTACATCAGGAATTACAAGGGTTTTTCTGTTTTAAACCCACAGCTTTTAAGGAAATAAGAACTCTCCAAGCATGCACTAATGACACAGATCACCCTAAGGAGAGCTGTTTACAAGATGCAGTCAGAGGCAGTTATGACATTCAGAAGAAATTCCAAGACAACAACTTAGAAACAAAGTTTTAAGGTGGAAAGAGTGCAGTTGTTCCAGTCTACTCACCTTCCCCATTGCTACCACCCACCTGAAAGCTACTGAGGTTCCTCCTACCCTTCCCCACAGCAATTACAAACACCCTTAATTTCAGCTGCTCAGAAGGACACGAAACAAAGCTCAGACTAAGAAGTGGAGCTTGCCTCCCATTGCACAACTGGAAACTGGCTTTTGAAACCCTCATCTGAAAACAGGGGATGAAGCCATCGTTACAGCTGTCACTTATCCAGTAAGGAAAAAAGGAAAGTCTATTCCATGTTGCAGAAATAATGGATTGGGAGAAAGAGGACTGGCACAACGAAGACTGTTTCAATGGGAAAATTAATGCACCAAGAAGAGCTGATATATGTCACTATGAGGAGTTATGAAGCACGAGAACCCCCCTATCAAACTGAGGTTTGAAACAATCTCCAAAGGAGCAGAATTCCTAACAGCAAAACAGCACCAAAATCCACTGCCCAAACACAACACATGTGCTCCAAGGCATGGAAGAGCAACACCACACTTTCTCCACCTCAACCCACACTGTCACCATTAACTAAACCAGGATACCCACTTGTTGGTAAGCAGAGCAGAAAAAACAAGGGCAGCAGAAAACCCTGAAGAAATGCCATAGGTACAGTTGAAAGGGGATAACCTGGATTCACAACACTTTATAGATAAACAGCTGCTATCAAACACACTTATCACCCCTTCCCTCAGGTCACCTACATGACCTGCCAGGCATCTGAGAGGCAAAACTGGAACAAAACGGGAATCTTGCTGCTTTATTATCTCCTGTAAACATCAGATGACATTGGCTAGAGAAATAGAAACCAGACAAGGTGCTTAACCCCAGCCAGCAGAAAGGTTCTCAAGGATTTGGGCCTCACACCCACAGGCCCCAGGCAGTCCATGGGGATGCAGGGAGCACCCAGCAGGGAAAGCACAGCATATTCCTAGTGGAAAAGCAGACAAAGGCCATCGGTAGCTGACTCTCCGGCAGAGAGAAGGACGGATTTCTCCCTGTGTCATCAGGCACCGTCCCTTGGGCCGGAGCAGGCCGAGTCTATCCCGCCCTTACCGGGGTTTTGCAAGAGCAGAGCCGCTCTCCAGCGGGGTGAGATGGCAGCGGCTCATTTCTCGCCCTGAAGGCCAGCGAGGAGCAGCCTGCCCTCCCGCCCTGCTCCTCCACAGCGTTCCCGGCCACCCCCCGGCTGCCCACACGGGTCCCTCGGTTCTCACAGCACCGCCCTGTGCTGTGAGAACCGGGCGTCCCTCCGGGGCTCCGGAGCCGCGGCCGTCACCTCAGAGCCGGAGGGGCCGTGAGGGGAGCGGGGCGGCGCCGCGGGCAGCGCTGAGAGGCGCGATGGGCAGCGCCGGGGGGTCCCGCTGAGGGGCCGGTGACGAGACGCCCGCCCGCCGGGAGAGCCCCGGGCCCGGCCCCGCACTCACCGCGCTCCACGCCGCCGGCTTCGCTGGGCCCGGCACAACGCGGAACAGGGCCCGGCACAACACGCCCCCTCCCGCCCCCGGGGCTCGTCACTTCCCGAGCGCCGCGGTTCCGTCACCTCCGGGCGGGCGCGGCGGAGCGGCCGGGCGGGAACGGCAGGTGAGCGGTGAGGGGGGATGCTCCTTCATGGCCTCCTCATTTTCCCCCGAGGGCTGCGGGACCCCGCACGGTTCGGGCCCCGCTCGGTCTTTGCCCTCCGTGTCTCCTCGGACGCCAGTGCGACCAGGCCTGGCGGGGCTGAGCTGCCGCAAGCCCGCGGTGGAGCTGGAGGCCGCCCCGCTCCTCCCCTCAGTTTGGGGCGTTGACTTAAAACCTCCACCACTGCACCATTTCTCTCCCCATTTTTAGGTGTAATTTTGAAATGAGGAAAGGCTGAGAGAATTGGGAGTGTTCAACTTGGAGAAGAGACGCTCCCCGGTGACCTAATTGTGGCTTCCAGTACGTGAAGGGAACTTACAGGAAAGGTGGGGCATGACTATTAACAAAGGCCTGGGGTGACAGGACAAGGGGAATGGGTTCAAATTGACAGAGAGGAGGTTTAGATTGGATATTAGGAATTCTTCCCTTTGAGGTGGTGAGGCCTGGCACAGGTTGCCCAAAGAAGCTGTGGCTGCCCCATCCCAGGAAATGTCCAAGGGCAGGTTGGACAGGGCTTGGAGCAACCTGGGATAGTGGGAGGTGTCCCTGCCCATGGCAGAGAGTGGAACAGATTAACTCTAAGGTCCTTTTTAATCCAAACCATCCTATGATAATTTGCCATTTTATCTTGGCTCTGCTTGCTGCGTTGAAGCCCATCACTGGTGAGGTGTTTGTGGTCAGAAAGCTGTGTCTAGGGAACTCTTCCTTTGTGTTTCTAACAAACATTGTTTGTCTTCAAATAATCAAGTGCAAACCAGGCAAGAGCGCAGAAAATGCTCTCAGAAGCTGCAAATCAGGTAAATTCTGTCTTTCCCTCTTTCAGAGCCACTCTCCAAAATCCACCATGATTTCTCTCTTTGAGCCCGAGTTCCTGAACGTCATCATTGGAGTCGTGTGCGGCATGTGCCTGGGCTGGGGCATCCGGGGGAGACTCGGCAGGAAGCCTGGAGCTGGAATGCCAGAGCCTTCCAACAGCCTGGGGGGCGAGGCCGACATCATGGGAGAGTCCGGGGAGCTCAAGCTGGTGCTGATCGTCCGCAACGACCTGAAGATGGGCAAGGGCAAAGTAGCAGCACAGTGCTCCCACGCCGCTGTCTCTGCCTACAAGCAGGTCCACAAAAGGAATCCCGAGCTCCTGAAGCAGTGGGAATACTGTGGACAACCTAAAGTGGTCCTCAAAGCTCCCGATGAAGAGACTCTGGTGCAGCTCCTGGCTGAGGCGAAGCGCCTGGGGCTGACTGTGAGCTTGATACAGGATGCTGGGCGTACTCAGATAGCTCCAGGCTCCAGGACAGTCCTTGGGATCGGACCAGGACCAGCTGATGTCATAGATAAAGTTTCTGGTCACCTTAAACTCTTCTAACTGGTACCAAAAAGACCTGGATGCGTTCATGTATGTTGGTACTGAAGGGATAAAAATCCAAGTTGGGATTTTTTTTCCAATGTTAATAAAATAAGCAAGTTTTGTAAGATTTAAGTTTGTAAATCGTGGGTTTCTCTAGCTTGTGTTCCAAAGGGGGAAAGAAAATTCTACGCTCAGGGCAGTTGAGGAAAGCAGAGCTGGCACAAGAAGGAACCCAGTAAATTTACAACTTGTGCAATTGGTTGATGATTTTGCATATTGGTTGGTAAGATTTTAAGAGTTTCTTCTTTCTGCCTATTTTTGAAGTGAATACATTCTTTAATTCAGAAAGGGTCAGCCACTGAAGCAGTTCAGAACTGGAGCTGGGGGTAACTGCAGCCAGCTTCCTGCCCAAACACCTTCTGCAACAACTTGTAACTGGTCCCAGGCTGACCAGTTCAACTGGATTTGCAGCCCAGACCAGTAAACATTTGTGGGGAGCAGGTGTAAGCTGAGCTTCCCTCTGGAGGGGTCTGTGTAGCTCCTACACATGCAAAAATGTGCAGTTGAGCCAAGGTGTGGGGAGTTACCCTCTATATATAAACAACTGGGCACTCAGGGACAGGCTTAAATCCTGGTTTTCTTGGGATTAAGGCCCTCCTGGGTTTAAGGAAGCACCCTGGTACAGAGTTCAGAGCACCTTAGGGGTTCCAGTAAATCCTTTTCAGAGACTCACTGCAGACTTGTGCTCCACCCCTGTTGACCACAGACCTGCAGTCACAGAGAGCCTGGGCCAGGTGAGCCCCTGCCACCCCCCATTCCATGGAAGTGCTGCAGTGCCCAGCCCCAGGATCACTGGACACAAGAAGAGGGAAGGGGATTTGGCCTCAGAGCTGCATCCTGATGCCCAGTGTGGCTCCTGGTTAAGGGACAGGAGCTTCTAGAGCTGTTGGAAATCTGGCCAGTGCTATCAGACTCGTTACACTCAAATATGACAGTATTCATAGAGAAACATTTAAGTCAATTTTATTTGAAGCTAAATATGTTTAAGGCAATTTACATACCTAGAACATGATCTCAATTTAACTGGCACACCCTACTACAATCCTAATGTATCATCCGGTCGAAGATGCTGGAGTTGACCACAGTGCAGCCAACTGGTGAAAAGTGCTATTTTCTTTTCTCTGGCATAATCTCTCTCTAGAAAAAGCATTACGTATTTTCCTGTATTTCCCCCTCAGTGCAAGACCCCACTACTGGTCCCCATTGCTGCTCTTCTGCTGGCCCCTCAGACCCCTGGCTGCACACACCTGCGTTGCCCCCCACTACCAGCACTGGAATACTTGGTTTGAGTCCAAAGGTCCTTTTTTGAAGACAGTAAAGTGAAGCTACCACTATGCAGCATGTCCACAGTCCAGTAATTTATTTTTAAATTGCGTAATTTCAAATTGCACAAACAAAACTGAACAGCAATATGCTTGAATTCTCTCTTCTGTACACTCAAAACAGTGATCTAAAACACCACAATATCCAACATACACAAACCTCAGGGCAGGGTTAGTAAATACACAGATTGGAATCATGGTGCTCTGTTCCTGAATGGAATGTCCCACAAAAGCACAGGATACAGCACAACATAAGGTCATCTGTTACATATGGAGTGAGCAAAAAGACACTAGCATTTTCTATATGCATAACTGGAAAAACCTGCATAGGTTAAGGGGGAAAAAAAAAAACAAAAAACTTTTACTCATTTTAAGTCAGGCAAGGTTGTCTGTACGCATTTTAAATTCTTTTAGAGCTATGCAATCCAACCCAGGGAGGATATGCTGATTAGTGTTGTCTCTTGTCAGCAGTCTTGCAAGGTCAAATACAAGTATCTTGGCTTTAGCTTTCTTCAAATATACAGTGAGACTTAAATGCATTTAGAATAGACAGTACATACCGTAAGCTGCTCACATACAATGAACTTAAGATTCAATATTAGAGTGTAACACTATAGAGTGCAAATCAGAATCTTCACAATAGACTTAATGGTAATAAGCAGTCCTGCAAAAGCCCACTTGAACAAAGTCGTTTAAACTATTCCCCTTCTGAAAGTAAAAGTCTAAATGACATGGAATGTGAAAAAGATTTAACAGAAGTGATTCAAATCGTTTGCGCTAGAAAAAACAGTCCTTCATGAAATAAAGGTTACAAGAACACGAGGCAGAACTCTTTGCTTTTCCCTGTTATGAGTTAAAGCGGGGAGGGACGGTGGAGTTTCAGTAAGAAAAGTTGCTGCTCCAGCCTGACTTGTGCTGCATCTCACATGCTGTAGCCGAAGCCGGGCTGCGGCTGCCCGTACGGAGGGGCCGTGTAGCCGTAGCCGAAAGGTGCCTGCGGAGGAACTGCCACGCTGGGTCCCGCTGTCAACATCAGCTGGGGCTGGCCTGCAACACACGAGGGGCATCTTACTCCTCCTGAACTCAGTCAGCACAATGCCTGGAAATTTTCTGGAGATATCTGTATGTTTAAGCAGGAGGTCCCGACCCTTCGGAGCCAGAATGGGTATTTCCCCACAAAACCTCAGGGCACAGCACAGTAAAAACACTGCTGTGTAAAGTATATGAAGAAACTCCTGCTAGAATAACCTGGATATGAAGCAAATACCCAAGCTAGACGTAAAGCATATTGCACAAGATCAAATAATCCTTGCTGGAAGTCTGGAATAGCACAGATCCTGTACACCTTTCCTTAAGGAGCCAGGACAACCTTCAATCCTGCAGTCCACAGCCCACCTTAGCAGCCACAGCACCAGAGTGGCACTTATCTAGCATTTTGGAACACATTCCCTAAGACTTGATTTCACATGGAGAATGTTCCCAGTTCCCAGGACTTCCTCAGGAAAAATACAAGATTAAGGAAGGGTTGTTTTAAAAGTGAACTGTGTTACTGATAACATATGAACTAAAGCATTACCATAAACAATAGGTTGTGTTTCTGTAGCTTGCTCCTCTTCCTTTCTCAAAGACTCTGATGCATCCAGTTTATCCACCTGGAATTGAGACCAACAATTAAAAAATCTCCTCTAAAACAGGTACTTATTCGTGGCAGAGAAGTGGAAAAGCCTTAGTGGTATGTTAACACCCATCAAGAAAAGGAGACGATTTACAAGTTAAGATCAATTCAAGTAGCAATGTTGGTACTGGTGCAGTCAAGATTGTCTGTTTCCTGAAAAAAAACCCTCATTGAGGGATTTTCAACTACTTTGAAAGCTCACTCCAGGCTGAAGCTTTGTACAAAAGGTTCTGTACTGGACTGGAGCTGGACACAGACTCAGATTTGAGCTCAGTCTCAATTGGAGACCTCTGGCATTGGAGCAATTGCCAAGATAATGCCCAGACCTGGAGAAGTTTCCCTGGAGGTGACATTGAGGCAAAGTAATCTGGTTTGTATTTGGGTAGAGCAGACTGCAATAGCATCCGACATGTCACTTGAGCCTCAAGATTTCACTTTCCAAACCCATTCACTCATGCAATTTAAGTTCAAATGCAGAGAATGCATGTGTATAAGACTTGCTTTTTCCACTCCAGAACTGTGTGGCAGTCAGCCTAAACCCACAGATACTCCAATTCTTCCAGCTTTACACACAGTAACAGACAAGCCTGGCCAGCTTCACTGCTGCACTGCGAGGGAGATGGTGCTGTTTGCCCACCCCTACAGAAAGGCAAGAGAAGAAACTTCTGTACTGAAATATTGCTCATTTCTAGGACAGATTCAAGAGAACTCAGCATTTCTACAGCCTAGAGGCAGGCCCTGAAACTAAAACCACAAAATGAGGTATTGGTATTTTACCTGGGAGATAAGATTTAGAACAAAGTCAGAGATAATCATGCCAATTACTTTGAAAGACAATAACACAACTCACAGGATGAATGTTTCATTTCATTCGTGTCCTTGATAAAGGCGTTTGAAGGTTTCCTGCACTTACACAGGGTCAGTGTTATTTATTCAGCTACAACATCCCCGAGTGAGTTTGCAGCTTAACTGTGCTACATGAGCAAGTATCTGCTGGCAGCTCCAAGAGCTGTGAGCTCCTCCTTGCAGCTGTGAGTTACAACCTGTGTTCCATAAACCTGTTCCTCTGTAACCTCAAGCTGAGGCACAACTCCAGGGAGTGACAGAAGTCCTGAGCTCGAGTTCCCTCATTGACTGGGCTTCCATGGCCAGCCTGGTGGTTGCCTCCCACAGTATCTGGCTTGCTGCTGCCCAAGTGCACAGGACCGTATCCAATGCTCCAAGACTCATTTCCAGACACCATGCTGGGAACTGCACTGTTTTTAACTCAAAACAGCAACACACTGAACACAGAAGCACAAGTTTAGAGATGCAAATCCAAGGAGAATGTGCAGAGTTTGCTACTAAGCAGAGGCATTTGGCTTACTCACACTTGAAAAGCCTCCAGCCCAGAACATTCAATGCATTTTGGACCCAGTTTTGATGCCTCCCCTCAGAGCTGAACAAATATTGACAAGAACAAGCACGAGTTTGAAACCAGCCTGCAGGATGGTTCTTACACCACTTGCTCGAGCATCACCAGCTTCAGGGCCCTACACACTTGGAGCAAGATTGATTTAAAGGCTTTTCCACAGGGACTGCAATAAGCTGCAGAGGAAAAGTAACATGCATTCAATGTTACCGTGTTATGTGTGCATGAAAAAGAGGCAAAAGTACTGAAGCACGAGTGAGGTCTGAAGATGACTGCCAGACAGGCTCCCCCCAAAAAACCACACGCAGCCCACAGCAATGCCTTGGAGCTTAAGGAGTAGTGGGATGTAATTGCAATGACTGCTACACATGCGTAGTTTATGCAAACACTGCAGTTCAATTACCTTTTTTCACACACACGCTTTCCTACACACCTTACTAGCTGCTGAAGGACCTTACACTACGTGTCTTAGGTTAGCCTGGAGTTCCAGTGGTGACTTTACAACCAGCAGGTTTTGCATTTAGTCCATCTTCAAAGCTGTCACTTTGGTTTGCCCTTTGCTGAACCACATTAATGGAAAACTCATGCTAGGGCTGACCCCTGGGGTAAGGAGGATCACGGTGGCATTTGTAGGGAAGCAGATGGACAGAAAACCTTGGATTGCCCTTCTGAAGGTAAAAGTTACACAGCAAAAGGCAAGCCCTGGAGTAGCCTCAGAAGAGCAATAAGCATTACCATTTTTATTTATTTTTTTTAATGAGGTAGCAAGAGAAGTTTAGTGAAGCTGAAGAGCTTGGAAGGCAGTCTTTTTTTGGACAGCTACTAGAAATTTACTACAGGGAGGAGAACCACAGACTTGGTGTAACAGCTGAAGTTTTAAGTTGCTACATGAACTAGAGCACTGTGTGGATTAGATCAGCACCATGAGAACTGACACCTGAGTGAGGAAGAGTCCCTCTGGAAGCAGCCAGTCTCTACTCTGCCTACGGTCAGCACGCATTAGTCATGGTCCAGAGATCAGGAACTGGATCACAGCCCTTCAACTAGCAAATGCCAGACTGATTGATGGATTCACAAACTTACTTCTTATTGTAGGAGCTTCTTCCAGTCAGATTGGCAGCCAAATTGTAGCACTTGTGTAAGTATTTGCATGTTGTTTGAATACCAGGCTGACTGTGATCCAACTGATCACCTGTATGCCCTTCCTGAGGATCTATTAGCTTATTAGTAGCAAATGAATCTACTTTTCTCCTACAGCACTAGCTACTGAGAGTTAAACAATTTGCATATGCTTTAGTGATATTTTGTTTGGGGAAAAAGCAGTAGCAGCAGTGTAGTAAAACATAGGAAAGAAAAAAACTCATGCAGAATCCTTAGACTTAGTCCTCCAGACTTAAAGATGGAAAACAAGAATCAACTTTCACCTTTTCCTTTATTGCATCAACCTGCAAAGGAATTCAGAAGGTGCAGCTTAGAAAAATCAAATTCCATATTTAGCATATAAAAAGGTAGAAACAAAAGCGTCAGGGAAGAAATAATTAAGGTACAGGCGAGTAAAAACAAAGGTACACCAGAAGTATCTGCTTTAGAGAGGCAGCTCTGCTTGCTGCTGGCTCTTACTTCAATAGCTACACTAAAGCTACATCCTAATCCTTGAGCAGATCAGGAAATTTTTATCTCTAAGCATCTACTACTCCCACCAAAGGCCTGGTGTTAGCTTGGTACATCAGGCATCTCTGACAAACAGTTTTATTGCTCAGCCAGCTCCCCACCTCCCCCAAAACAGCATTTCAGGCTGGCTATAGAACTACAGGGTAGTCCTGCCTTTAGAAGGAACAGCCAGGCAAATATCTGGACAAACAGGCAGCCTAAGTCTTCACTGACTGCATGAAAGTAAAAGCTGAACTCCAGCTTGGAAGGGTCTTAATCATTAAGGAATTTAGACCATTTCACTTGAAGATACTCTGAAAGCTTCAGCTGGGCAAATCCTGCTAGTGACAGTTGGATTCAACTCAAGTCTGTTCAAGTCTGTGAGAGCATTACCAAGTAGCTCCCCCATCCTGAGTCACTTGAAATAGGAGTTGAGTCATAATTAGTGCCATTAAGTATCAGAGCCACATTTTAGAGTTAAATGCACAGCAGAATGAGTTATCTCCAGATCTAGCTATAGGGCTGTTTTAGTACACAGTCTAGAATTTAGTTAAAGCTTGATCCCAGCTGGGATTCCTGACTGACACAGCACAGGAAGAGCCTGGAACCTGGAACTACTTTAGACACTGCCCAGGGTCAGGCAAATACTACTGATGTAGGTTCTGTAATTGGTAGAGAGGGTGGAGCCTGCGAGTGTTTCAGCCTCTTAGAGGGTGAAGTCTCTCCCCAGATGGACCCAGAAGTAAGTGTGGACATGGACAGACAGACATTGGACAAAGCCCAAATCAATGTTAGTAGCAAGCAGACAGTCTCAAGGCATTCACCACAGTGACTAACAAGCTCTGGGTGTTGGAGAGGCACCTGCTCTTACCTTGGTCAAGTACTCCTTCATGACCTGAATAAAGTATGGCATGGCAAAGTCCATAATGTTGTGCCTCCACGCTGTTTCCAAGACAACATCCGGCCTTAGGAGATCGTAGCAGGTGAAGAGGCAAGCACCAAAGCATTCCCTCTTGTTCTCCTGCAGGAACCACTGCAGCAGCTCTTCTGCCAGCTCGGTATCTTTGGATTCGGAAGCGTACTGCATCGCATCCTGCAATGGGAGAGAGCCTCAGCCCCGGGGCACACAGCAACCCACAGTGTGCTGTCAGCTGAGCTCCTCTTAGAGCCAAACAAGCCAAGGCTGCTAAAGCTGACCTGGGTGGGGTCTCACCTTGTACAGCCTGTCCTTCTTACAGAGCTCCACACTCTGCTTCCAGCGGTTGTTGCCCTTGAAGAGATAGGCAGCGATTCTTCGGAACTCTATTAGCTCGTGCTTCTCCAAACGTTGGGCAAGAGAAATGTTGTCAAAGTTGTCATAAGCATCTATAGAAGTCCTAAGAGCCTGAGTGAAGCAGAAAAAGAGTTACACCTCAGATGTACAAGTGCATCCACAAAATGCAACATCTTCCATGCACCCTAGTTCTGTATTCCTGCTTTTAGGAGGATGAAGTACTCTAGCCAGACTTGGCAGAGATCTGCCGTTTTATTTGAGAAGCTGCTGTTTAACATACATGGAATTTAGAGTATTTCAGCCAGTATTTTTCAGTAGGCTAAGAGGCTCTGAATACCAGACAGCTGTTCTCTGAAAACAGTGGAACAGCCAGACATCACAACTGTTTGCCTTTTCTGTGAGTCCTTTTCTTAGCCCCTACTGTTTGTTTGCCTTAAATAAAAGCTGTCATACTCGTAACAAAGTAGCCACTCTGCCCCTGGAAGGAATGACACACAAAGCTCTCAGAAAGCCATTGACACTTTTCCACTTAATCCTTGGCTCCTCACCACTAATTCAGTTTGAAGTATTAGAGAACATAAAGGAATTAAAGTTAACAGCAAGCAGGTAAGAACTACAGAAAATGAGGAAGAAAACTGTGTTTCTACACATTAAACAAAGACTGAGAATATGAGGTGAATCCAGACTTAAGTGCTTCAAGACAAGACATACCTGGTAATCTTCTTCAATAATGAAGAGGTTGTTGAGGGACTCATTGACTGATTTGTTGTTGTGATTTTGAACAGAGCGCAGGTAAGGCTTCACCAGGGGCAGCTGTTTAACCTTCAAGAAATCAGGGAGATGCATTTAAGTCAGTTTTTGTGGAAGTCTCTTAGCATCTTCCCTGGCAGGCAGGAGAGTAGCTAAACATTTTAAAATGCTACTACAGCTCAATACTTTCCCAGCTTTTGCATTGACCTGGATAGCAGGAAAATTACCTTTGTGAAGAAGGTGACAGCACGAGTGTGGTCAAGCCGAGGGGACAACACCATCAGCAGATCATTGAGCAGGAGAGGCTTAAATTCCAAATAGAATTGAACTGCCTTGTAGTACAGCTCCACATTGGCCACCTAGAGAGGAGCAAAGATGCATGTTCAGAGCAGAAGTTTGATTGTGGGGAAATCCATAGGAAAAACACAGCTTTCACTAGGAAAGCAATACCTTAGTGATGATATCTTTGAACTGGCCTTCTTTCCAAGCATCTGTTGGGTGATTCATCATTGTGATTATGGCATTATCATATTCTTCATACTTATCATACAGGAACACCAGTTCAGCCCAAAGATGGGCTTGTTCTGCAGCTCTCAGAACCTATGCAAAAGGCAGAATTAGCAATATTTGTTAACTGCAATTTGCATCAGTGCTCAGGCTTTAGTGCCATTAATAGCCTCAAGAGCTGCTGGTGCAAAAGCCAAGGTACAGACAGCCCAAAAAGGTGTGTTTTCAGCTAAATTTAAAGCCTCAGACATTCACCTTGGGAATGTTGACTCTGGACCAGAACAGCTCCAAGTGCTCCCTCATCTTCTGTGGCTTGAACTTGGAGTAGAGAATTGCCAGCTCTGTGAACATCCCCATGTGTGCTCGCTCCAGTCCAAGTGCTGCTTCCAACATAGTGATCAGCTCTTCAAAGTAGCCACGATCCTTAGAGACACAGAGAGAGACATTTCACATCAGGAACCATCCAGAATCTCAGATTTTGACAGGGTTGCCATGGCAGAACTGACTGTACAACAGGAGTCAGCTTAATTACCTGGTAATAGTTGATTAGCTCTTCCAGCTCATCTGCATGCACTACAATATGGAGCCCACACATCTGAGCCAGGCGGAATTCTTTTCCATCCACACAAGCAAAGCAAACCTGGAATTGAGAGTTGTGTTACTGCTTATAGTCAAGGTTTCTGAACAGGACACAGCTTTGAAGTCCTTGAACTCAGAGCCAGTAAATTCACCTCTTTCCACGTGCGAGTGCTGTTGGCTTTCCGAGCACCATCCACGGCTGCCTGGTACTCGCCCAGGTGCACCAAAGTTGAGGCCAAACGGCCGAAGTTGGACACGTTGTTGTACAGCAGCTTGGCTGCTTCATACATCTTCTCATCGTAACAGCGATCACCAACCTAGGGCAGAGCACAGCCAGAGGCTTTCATTAAATGTGTGGCATTCAAGCCCTTACCAAAATGGATTTAAAGGCCAATATATATGTGCAACACATATATATTTTGCTGAGCCCTCTGTGGCTCAGCAAAACAAAGTCAGTCTCACTCACCTGCTGNTCAAAATGGATTTAAAGGCCAGTATCTATGTGCAGAATTTCCAACACCCCTCTGTGGCTCAGCAGAACAAAGTCAGTCTCACTCACCTGCTGGATATGTGCATTGTTGGGTCCATTGATGAACTCCTCGAGCTCTGCCAGGCGGTTTGTTTTAGCAAGAGCAAAGATTAATTCTGTTTCCACATATGACTCCCGGGCCTTCTTGCGTGCCATCTGGAGATACTTCACCAGTTCTTCCCAGTTTCCTATGGAAAAGAGTTCAGAATGCTTACTTGCCACCACTGGGGACGCTTGTGTTTAAGTTAAACAATCAGCTGAACCTAATTGACATATTTCTACAGCTATTCCCCAACAATCAACAACCTTCACACTGCTCATTATGCATTAAGCAAATCATCTTAGAATGGGCCTAACTGAAATCCTATTTAACTTCATGTAAAGCCTCTGAAAGAAGTCTCCAGGTAGCTGAAAAAGGAAATTACAGGCCACAGATTATCTGCAAATGGAATACACTACCTTTTCCCATTTTTATTTAAGGCAGTCCTTGAAGGGCCAGATTCCTCTACTTGCATCAAGATACAGGTCTGGCACAACTGCAGTTTGAGCAGATGGGGCAAAAGAGCTGAGCAACATCAACAGCCAAGATGTAAATAAAACTTAATCATACCACTGGCATTAGCAGCTTGAACA
Source organism: Machaerirhynchus nigripectus (assembly GCA_013397975.1). Taxonomy (NCBI): domain Eukaryota; kingdom Metazoa; phylum Chordata; class Aves; order Passeriformes; family Dicruridae; genus Machaerirhynchus; species Machaerirhynchus nigripectus. The sequence goes on from VZRQ01009575.1 coordinate 378,814, forward strand.
ACTTCCATGTATGAGGAAGGATCATCTGCTTTAATGTAGGAGTCAATTGCTTCCTTTACCATCCCCTTCTGGAGCTGTGCTTTGGCCAGCTGGCTCCACACTGCAGGTTCATTGCAGCGCTCAGCGAACTCGTACGCACGGTCCAGGTTCCCAATGTGCTCTATCAACACCTGCAAAAAGGGCAACCACGATCAGCCACTCTCACACAGGTCAGTTTCACAACACACTAAGCTGTGGTTTATGTCAGTTCCTCAATGGATCCACAGCTTTTAAAATAGGGACTAACTCCATACAAGCCACGCAGCGTGAGTGATTCTAGGCTTACAAAGTTTCAATAAGTGACATTTGTTCTGCTTCATAAGACAAGACACAGAGCAGCTTCAGGCACTTTGCTAACTGGTGTTAAGCACTGAAGTCACCAGGCAAAGTCCTTGTGTGGGGATGCACAGGGAGTTCTTACAGCCTGAGAATTTTAGATACCTGTACAGCTGATGTGTTGACATCAAACTTCCTGAAGATAGCAAATGCCTCCTCGAAAAGCTCATTGCTGATAGCAATATTGGCTATATCAGGGGCATCATAGTTATCCAGGCGATTGATGTACTCCATGACACGGGTGCGGTCAGCCTTGATAGCTGTAAGGATGAGAAGGTTCTGCAGATTCCTGAAGAGGGACAGAAAATAGTACTCATCAAATAATGATCAAGAAATTCACCCTCCCCTTGGAGAATGTATTCGTTTATTTGCTGTTTCACATTACAGCAAGAACTCCAAGTTTCCAGTGGCTTAGCTTTGATTTCACACACCTGTGCTCACTGAACACAGAGTTATCCAGAACTATTTTCTCCAGCAGTTCAATGAGCTCATTGGGAAGATCTGCAGTCATGAAGGCCTTCACAGTGACAGACACTTCCTCGGGGTCCTGGGTCTCCGACAGAGCAGTCTGGACAACCTGCAGGCAGAGTCAAGGCATGGGCAAATCAGTGATGTCAGGTTTTTCAAGTCCAGTTAGGACAGGCAAGGCTGTGAATGTACTGTCAGTTGTACCTGGTCAATCAGGGGTCTTCTGTAGGGGTTGCTTTCCAGTAGCACACTGGCCCAGAGCTCGGGGTCTTTACGGCGAACTAAGTAGCGGGAGAGACTCTTGAAGAGGGAGTTCTCATTGCACACCTGGAGAAAGGCACAGCTGGGTCAGAGGAAAGGCACAGCTATGGAGCCTACAGATAACTGTACTGCAACTTGAAATCTCAGGCTTTGATACTCATTAGCCTCCCATTTTAGGATGGGCCGGAGAGTTTTCTCATTAAGCTGCAGAGGGAGATTAAACAGCTACCTCCTCTTTGTGTTAGAAGCATGCACTTCCCAGCTTAATACTTTTTAGGAAATACATGCTTTTGTCATAAAGCTTTCTATCTTCCCCATGACACTGATGTTAGAACCCCACCCATGAGGCAGCTGCCTGGGCATACATACATTAATAAGCTCCAGATCGCACTGTCCACGCTCGTAAGCCACACAGGCCAGGTGAGGGTCCCTCTTCTCACAGTACTTGCCAACAACACGACTGTCATAGTAGGGGTTCTCCCGCAGGAATCTCTCTGGGTTGTTGTTGCTGTCAATGTATATCTTGGCCAGTGCATTGTGAGTGGCAGGCTCCTCACAGCCCTCGTGAATTCTTGCTTCCAGCCAGGGCAGAAGCAGCTTCAGCCTAGAAGGAAGTGATTGTCACATTACAGGTTGAGTAAGTAAATATCCAGTGGCACAATTTCTACACTCTGGAAGCCAGCCTTGGTGTAGGATAGAGTCAGGAACTAACCAGAGTTACAGTGCTCTGTTTTAACCTACGTTTTGGTTCATTATTACATCGGTGTAACTTTCTGACACTATGAAGAACACACACCAAAGACTCGTTATCTGTCTGCAGAGATCCCCACATCAGCCAAGAATTAAAGCTGGTTCTCAATTAAAGTTGGCAGCTTCTGCTTGTGTCCGTACCAGCTTTAGCTGTGTGACAAGGACATGCACTGATGGATGAGCAGCAAACACTGCCAGACTGGGAATCGGTAAGAGACTTGTACAAGTTTAATACCTGTTTCTTTTCTCAACCTCTGCAACAAGTTCATCAGTTGAAAACTGGCCTCTCACTACAAGGATGAGGTTCTTTATCACGTCTTCAGAGCAATCCACATCAAGCAGTCCCCCAATAACAACTGGCAGACGGCTTGGATTCACCTAAATAGGAGCATTTAAAGAGGTCAGTGTGCTATCAGGGAGCAAGGGCAGCCAATATTTATCCCCAGAACTACACATGAAGGCCACTTGATAAGATTGACCCCATCTGCCTGCCTTTACTCCCAGACTCCTGAGGTTCTGAACAAGCTTGGAAGTCAATTCTTCAGTCAACGGGTGTTCCCATCCCAGCTCAGTGGCTCACTCAGTTCCCATAGGAAGAGCTCCTGAGCAATCCACTTTGTCCCTGCAGGAAGTAAAAAGGAGAACTTCCTCTCCAACCCCCTGCAAAATGCTGAGAGTTAAAATCACCCCAAGAACCCCAAAGTTATTCTACCAAGTCTTCTTCCTTCAAGAGGCAGATGAGTGGGAGATACTGCTTAACCTGACTGAAGAATGAGACCTGACTGACATCAGGACTAACTTACTGGAGGCCACTAAGAATCACTTAAATGTCAGTCTCAAGTACAAAGCTGTTTGCAGAATACTTGAACACGATGCCTGTGGTTGTATATAATACTGTAAAGATTGATCACTTTGACTCACTGAAGGCAAGGGACAACTTGTCACTTACCTTCTGTACATAAATCTCAATATATTTTTGGAGATTATTTCTATACAAATACAGCACCAAGTCGTGGACAAAGTCAAAGCGGTCGCACACAATGATGAGAGGCAGCTGGTCAGTGAGTTTAGCTTCCTAGAAAGAGAAAAGCTTTAGTGATTTGGTTTTGCTCTTGGACTCAAGCAGACAAATAATACAGTCACTTAAACTGTCAAAGCAGCTGAATTTGGAAAGCCAAAACTCAACAGTCAACCAAATAATGACAGCTTGTTGTTCAGCTGATTGTTTGCAATATGTAGCAAGTGGGAGCACTCACACCCACTGCAGGGCGTGAGGAGCAAGAAGCTTTTTGGAGTTTAACCCTGCTCCTTTGCATGGCAGACTCTACAGAGTTTTACAACACAATGCAACTAATACAAGCCTAGGCTATAGAGAGTATTTTTAGTTGCCACTGGTGTTTGGTGTGCAGGATTAGCACTCTGGGATTTCAAACGAAATTTAACCAAGACTAGATTAAGTTGTATAATGTAAAACTTATATACAGAATTGACTTTGAGTGCCATGTGTCTTGTGATACCTCCTAACTCTGGATTTAGAGAACAGTAAGAATTAAGCTCTAGAGCAGTACTACTTAAATTGCTTATCAGATTAATCATCTAAAAGCATTCCAACTTTCAGCATAAGGTTACAATGGTTACAGTACAGAAGCTTAGTCTATGTGGCAGACAGTATTCCGGATGCATATTTCAGATCACTTATTCCAACATGCACATCCCAGAATATAATCCTACATATAAATTACACTTAAGGACTTTACACAGGGAGGCCTGTACTGGGAGATTTACCTGGTACATGTCCTGCACATTCCAGACATGGAACAGCACAAAAAACAATAACTTTCATCAGGAATTTGACAGCTTGATAACATATCTTAGGTGGCTTGATCAAATTACATACCTTACACCTCGGTGACACCAGGTTAGTTTTAGAGAATTCTCTTGGGAAGAGTTTTGCCATCTTCAGATATGATCAGCAAAATCTAAGACTATGCTATGTAACCAACAAACATGAAGGCAGGAAATGTTCCCAGATAAAGTTTTCCCCTCCCACACGGTTCCTCAGGTATTTCTCAGAGTGTTGTGTTTGTCAATAAGCTCAGCACCAAGACTACAGAATCTGAACTTTGAGCACACCATCTTCTCCTACTCTCCAGCAATGCTGTGGATCAGTCAGGATATATTCACACTGACTGGCATCTCCCAGCAGAGCTAAACCATGGCTCACCTGGCTGAAATTTCGGTGTGCATGAGTAAGACAGATCAGCCCTGAACCTGAAAGCATGTATGGAATTTATTTGCTCTATTCATCTGTTGTTCTGTAGTTGCTCAGTTGGAGTTGATTGCATCGTAAATAAGCATTAAGTTATCAACTCACTTGGCACTATGGGTGTTTTTAAGTTAAGAAAACTGTTTCCTACTTTACAGCAGACATTTGGAACAAGTTCTAGGTGAGCTGCTGCAATTACTACAGGTTAAGAGTTCAAGCCAGATTAACCTTACCAAGAGCAGTGAGGAACTGACCTGACATTCTCATTATTTAGACAATATTCCAGGCTCAGACTTCATTAGGAGGCACTGTCAACATGGCAGATGCCTCTGCTTTGAGGACACTTGGATCCTTAAGTGCAAAGGTTAAAACTCATCTATTTTCACAGAGCTAACTCATTTCACTAGTGACACACCATGTTTTATCAGAACCCCAAACAGCCCCAGACAGTCCAGTGTTACCCAAACATTACCTTGAGGAAGTTTTTAACACGTTCTGGATCATAGCAGTTACTTTCCCTGCAGATTCTTTCCACTTCTTTAATTTGTCCTGTCTTGCATGCAGCTTGAATGTACTTGAAGTGCACATCTGGATCCTGGCTGAAGTTTACAATGGAGCCCAGGAAATAAAACAAGCCTGCAGAGAAACAGTCAACACATTATTTGCTGGTCTCATTTAAAAGTACAAATCCCAAAGGTTACAGAAATTTAAGACAACCATTTTGGTCACAGGAAAAAGGCCAGCATTCTACGTTTTTCTACAGCTCCAAACACTTTCCAGGACTTCAGAAAAACAAATTATGCAACTGAATAATGGGATCCATCCTAAACAGGAAAACTTTAAGGTTTAGGTCTGTTTCAAGACAGTTTGAGGCCTAACTACTCAAGTTCATTATGGCTTTCTAGATTTCAGCAGAGACAGCCCTTCATACACAACATTTGTAACGAGGTGAGCACCAGCTCCTCTTGCAGAAATACAAACTTACCTTCGAAGCTCTTGAAGGACTCGAAGAGCTCAATGAGTGACTGTGTTGACAGCTGTTCATGGTATTTGGAAGCTACCTGGACGCAGATCTGCAGGTTCTGACGGATGTTAGCAGACAACATCGCACGCAGACACTCCAGAGAGTCTTCTACTGATAAGGACCCAAAATAATTCACTAACCACTGCAAAGACACACAAGCCGTTTTAGAGCTGAGCACGAGAGCAGTTATTAAAGGCTGGATTTGTAGATGCAGGGTGTTTGATGCCTTACCTCAGGGTTGAGGAGGTGAGTGTGAACTACCGCACGCTTGATGTCGTACAGGTCTGTGAAGTGCTCGAGTGCTCTCTGCAGCAGACCAGCCTTCTCACACAGCTGAGCTATGTGAGCCCGGTCATAGTGAGTAAACATTTGGTTTCCCAGGATGGCATCTGCAACCTAGAAGGAATATTGAGCATTTTCACTCAGTTCCTGAGCACTACCACCAGTATTTGCCATGTCCAGCTCCAGGAACTCTGAGCATGTACCTGAGGTGCGTGCATGAGGTTCATCTCAAGTAAACGTGTTTGCAGGGGACCTTCTGAGGGACGATTATTCTTCAGTGCGTCCAGCAAAAAGGCTGTACATTGCTGGATTAAATTATATTCCATAAAGACATCCACAATCTGCCAAAAAAAGAAAGAAATGTAGGTTTTTCATTAGGAACTCAAAGCATGTTTAAGTATCAAGTGCAGCTTCCAGAGCTAAATGCAAACTCATAGCTCTGATGGTTAGAGTATGGCTCCTCTTAGCAATTTAATGCTTTGAAGTTAACATTTCATAGCAATAAAGTTACTTACCTGTGTTATATCTGCAAGAGGCTCTTCATCTTGAACGAGCATTTGTGCAAACTGCTGTCCTTGATCAGGGCTGATTCTCATTACATTCCTCAGCAAAAAAATCCAGTCTGGAGTATATCCAACCTGAAGAGATGATGAAAAGTGAGAACTCAGCAAGAGCACACACCTTGTTAAATACAGAGCTCAGTAAAAGCTGCTGTCAGGAGATTACATAACCCAGCCAGGATTTCCTCTTTTGGAAAAGGCTACATGGGGAAGTAGGAAAAGACCCATGTATGAAGTCTAGCAGTAATTATTCATCAAACACTTGAGGCAAAAGTAAGTACTATACAGGCTCTCAGATTCCCCCAGAGTTACTTTTAGCTACTTTGGAACATGCAGTTGTTACTCTTAACTACAGGATAGATACAGCAATTAAATTTTCTCTCACCTTCTTAGCATACAAAACAATCTTCTGGACTTGTCCTGTTTCAGCAAAACATTGGATGACCTTGTTTGGAACGTTGGCTCTCAGATAGACGCTAAGTGCTAGCGTAGGATCTACAGATTTCACAAGGTCTCCCAGCTCCTCCGAGCACTCCAGCTGTTCAGAAACAGAAATGCAGTCAGCCCACCCTGACAGTGCCATGCTGAAATGCACTACCACCCTCTCTTCCTCATTTATCTTCCTGTTGGACTTCTCCTTAAAAAATTAAGGCCCAGCTTGATAGCCTGAGCCCAGCAGTAATCCAGTGGGCTCTGCTCCTCATGCTGTTCTACACGAGTGAAAGGCACTTTCAGAGCCAAAACCAACTGGGTGACACATTGTATCAGTGTGTGTCTTCGGCTAATTACAGCAATGTAACCACAGCTCAAAGCACTTGCAGTCAGTATCCAAAGGAATGGTTTGGCAAAGCACGGCAGCAGCTCAGAGGCTTTCCATGCTCATCAGGCTGTGATTTTAAAGGTGGAATGAATGAAGCTCGAGTGTTTGATCAATTCTCTTGCAGTAACTCAAGTCATAGTAACAGGTAGAGTGAGCACCTATTGCTCAGCTATTTGATGTCACTGTCAGCTCCCTGCTGAGTTTTCCTGGGAAGGGGGGAGGCTGTCAGGCAGTGCTGCTCCTTCCCCCCCCACAGCTCTGAAGGTATGGATCCCAAACTTACCTTATCTTCTTTTAACCATTTTTCCAAGAGCTGTTTGCGGCCCTGCTGGAGCACTGGTCTGCAGAGCTCCAGTGACTCATACTTGTTCAGCTGCCCTTGGTCCAGCAGAATGCCAAAATACTGCAGGAGAGGGGAAGTCTGCCCTGGCTGAGCTGGAACACTCTGGAACCGGCGTATGGTGTCTGGAGTACGCAGGATTCCCTGCCAGAGAGAGAGAGATGCACTTCAATTTTCCTTTCTGCTATTGTGGCTTGGCAGGAGTTTCTCCAGGAAGCTGGAGGTAACGTCATTGTAGCTGTCACAAGCATTTCTCTGTTTTGCCAGCCCAGAATGTTAGGAGCAATATGGCTGAACATCAGCTCGGGCACTGAGATGCTTTGACAGAAAATGTGCTATAATAGCCCATTAAATTTGTTTCAGTAGCATTGCAGATTTAAGTTCAGAATTACGACACCCTTGGCTTCGCAAGCAAGTTCCTCTCACCTTAATTTAGTCTTAGTCTGTACTTTTTAATCCTGTTTCCAGGTGCAGCCTCTGCTAGAGGTTGTCTTTTCACAGACACTTTTTTGCATCACTGGAGAAGTAAAGGTAAGGACCAGAAACATTGCGACTCATAGCCATTACTTCATCATTTATTCCTAACATCCTCTGTGGGCTTTACAAACTCTAAGATCACCCAGCTTGCAATCAGTGCTCAGCACCCAACACACCTGTGAAGCACCTGTACACCTCAGGACAGGAGCAGCAACAAGACTGTGCCCTTGCCACTTAGAAAATTCACTGAGCTTTCCCGAAGCACGAAGCTGAAGCCAGCAGAGTTCAGTGCTGTTCTGAACACTTTACCTTTGGGGCATTAGCTGCCACTTTTGCTGCCTCTGAGTAGTTCCCTTGTGCAAAGAGTGCATTGAATTTTCTGGCAAAGAGCTCCTCGGCCCCCGCCAGGTTGTTGCGGACAGCCATCCGTAAAGCCAGGTCAGGATTCTGCAGCACGTTTGTGATGTAGGGAATGATGTTCTCCTCTTCCACACACACTGAGAGCACCTGAACAAACCACCAGGGGAAAGCTCCAGTTAGTCCAAATATCAAAAGTGAGCCAAAGGCTAAGCTAACTTCTAAGAGGAAAGTTATGGTATTCGTGGAAAGTTTTTAATCCCTTGTTAACTGATACTTGTTATTTTATTAAAGAGACCTCTGGTTAGAAAGAACCAATGTCATCCATTGTCTGCATCAAAGCAGGCAATTAATAGTTTAACTGAGGTATTTGCAGAGGTAGAAACACAATGGATCTTTCAGGGATACAGGGATCTTTCTAAAACCTGTACTCAGTGCCTTAAGTAACCAATCCTAGAGGATACCAGGAACAAGTCTTCTGCTCCATATTCCCCATGCTCAGCAAGCAACACCACCCAAAATCAACCTGGGCTAAAGGCATGGCTGTACAATGTTAGTAACTTGTTTAAAGTAGTTAAGTTAGATGTGTATGGAGATAGAACAGCAAATTTATTTTGGGGCTCACAACACTGACAGACCTCACATGTTCTGAACAGAGGTCAAAGTTACCATCTCTGGAAACTTATAGACATAGACATGAACCCTGCAGTGTATCACGAAGAGCCAGTGGGATTAGCTAAAGAAGTGTATTCCAGGCCAAGCTTCCTTACTTGTCCCTTTCTGTTTACTCCAATAATTCCAGCTGTTGCTTCATGCTGTGCAGTAACAAAAATGGTCTCTCCACTGATCCTGTTCATGTAGATACAGGTGCCCGTTTCCAGGTCATACAAGTGGATGTAGCCATACTTTGTTATGAGGAACACCACATCGTGCTTGTCACTGATCTGCAAAACAGAAATAGATTACTCAAATTTGGCACTGGATAAATGAGTTGGTGGTTTTGAGGCTCAGCAAACAGCTGGGCCATTTCAGGACAGCCAGAAGTGCTGTTTTATTTTTACTTGAGTACTATCACAGCAGAATGATGTTTGAAGAGCTTGAAAAGCAGTAAAAACACATGGACATTTCTTCCATAAATAAGAATATGCTGCTTTTGAATGCTGCTTGTCTCCACCTTTACTTTACCACTACTGAAGCAGGAGCAGCAGTCACACCAGTCACACCAGTTTAGGGCCAACCCTCAGGTCCCCATTAACCAGCTGGCTCCCAGTCCCCTGCTCCTGTCACATCCACCAAGAGAAGCTGCAGGCTTGTTTGCAGCTGTCATACCTGCATAGCAACAGGAAAGTCACTTTGTGCTTCAGGAGGAAAGAAGACATCCACAGCTTTCTTTGGAAACGGCTGATTCCCAGTGGGTGGTGTGCCAACCTCAATGATATGCAGCTGTGCAAGAGATGAGATTAGTTCTTGAATCTAATTTATTTAACAATAGATTCAACAATGAAGTTACAGCAATCTTCTTGCTGCTCAGCCTTAATTCCAAGTTTATGCAAAGACAAACTAAGTTAATCTTCCCAAATATTTTCACTGGCTAAAGGTGTGGCATCTGGTATTCATGTACCATAATTGAGGGAAACAGTTAAGTATGATCTTTAGTTACCCCTAATTACTTGCAAGTTTCAGGATTCAGTGAGGTTACTTTAGATGCACTCTTTTAACTTGGTTCACATTCTACAGAGACAGTTCTGAAGATTCAGTTTCTCTGAATCTAGCTCTGGTTTTACTCTGGTTTTGCCGTAACTCACATAATTCCAGCACTGGCACTGGAGCACTATTTTGCCTTGCAACACTGTTGCTCCATTTTTTTTTTATTTTCATCCAATAATTTGGAAATTAGTTGAGTCTGATACCAGGGATCAGCACCAAAGAAAGATTTCGACAGTTCTTCCCTCAAGCTTAGTCTCTGAAGCTGAGAGTCACATGTTTCAAGCAGCTAATTAGGCTGGTCATGACATGCCACTTAACTTCTCCACTCACAGATTCTTGCTACACCAGGTAGTCCAAGCTCTGCATGCACCATATGACATATCCAGACTGACACAGTCCTTCACTTTCTTCCTTAAATGCAACTTTTTGCATTAAACCACTTGTTCTCCTGGAAGCAGAGAACCAGGGTGAGTCACTGAAGATTACAGTATATTTAGAACCAAGCCTTACCTTACCCCCAGCTTGCCCTCTTACTGCAAAACAGAAGAGAGTAGATTCTTCAGCATTCCCTTCCATCTTGAACTGTGCAAAGCTGGCTGCATGTCCCTCGATGGGCTGTGACACTTTTCTGTCCACAGAGTACAGCTGCATTGCTCCCACTACACGGTTTTGCTACACGAGACAGAACGAGTGTCAGGAAGAACAAGCACTCAGTAATTTCACTGAAGTTAATATTGGTAAATATGCTGCCATTTCAAGCTTCCTCTTACAACAGCATCACTTCAAACTCTTAACCTTGCACTAGTGTTTATATCATTACAAATCCAACTATATTAATGTGAGATTTTCAGTTACACTCAAGTTTGTTATTTGAAGATCAAGGCAAGCAAGTACATTTAATAAAACACATCAGTCCTGTTCCCATAGAAGGAGACAACAAGACACACTCTGGGGTTTCCAAGCCTTCCTGGAAGTAAAGTACCTGTGCAGATATTCCAGTCAGCAGGAGCCATTTCTGCTTGGCATCAGTCCTGTAGTTGATGATCTGGCAGCCAGCAAGGCTGGAGTGGCGATCAAACATCTTCACAGGCTGGGACTCCCCCTCCATGCTCCAGTGGTAAACTGCATTATCCGTCACAAGGGCAACAGTGTTCAGAGAGATCCACTTCCAGAAGGTGACATCATCTGTCATGGTGTGAGCCTTCATCTTGCTCTTCATCTCAATGTTAAAGATTTGCAGCGTTTTCCCAGCTAGAAGACACAGCGCCGTTAGCCACGTGACAGAGGAGAAGAGCTGCACTAGGACATGAAACCCTGGGGACTTCCTCCAAGAAAAAGCTGTTCTACACTGGCAAACCTTCAGGGACCAGCTTTTACTTTGAACCACACCACACTCCTAGGGCTGATTTTACCAACTTGCCACTACTGAGCAATCAAACAGATGCGGAGAACAGGTTGGTAGGAGACAAAAGCTTCAGCCACACAAACGGGTTGGAGGATACTTCACGTACATCAAAACCAGGTTACAATCATGCTGAGGCTCTTCGGAGTTGAGAGGGAAGCTATGCCAGTGTCATTAAAAACTACACCCACATCTGTTTTAAGTGTTAAAAAGGGCACAACATGGAACAGTCAGGCTGGCAGAAGGCTTTTGTAATTCAGGCTAATTAACCAAAACCTTGGGGTTGCACTAATGGGATACACAGCTACTGACTGCAAACCAGACCGACAGGAACTGTGCAAGGGAAGGAATCTAGTGACCAACACAAGCTCTAGAAGGCAAGAGGAAAAGTTCTCCAAATCACATAGAATGGTGCATACAAACATCCTGAACAGCCACCTGCAGTCATTTCTACCAGTTTTTATAACACAGTGGCCTAAGAAATTATTTCTTCCTGTTGAGAAGATAAGAAAGGTTCTGACCAGTTCTACAACTTACAGGAAAGAGTTATTTAAGCACACAAAAGTATAGCCCAGGAGGAATATAAAAGATCCCATGAAGCTGGATGCAGGTCAGAGTATCTGCTACAGTTACTAACTGTAGCCCAGCTTGAGGAAGTCACAGTGCCACAGGGGCAAGTGCCTGCACTCACCAAGGACTGGTTTAGTTCAAAGCCATTAGTTCAGCAATTGATGCGAGATGCTGAGTCAGGAGTTTCTCCAGAACTTGGAGAAATCTCTCTACTACAGAGTTACTCAGGCTACAGGCAGCAGTTTGTTTCCACATCTAGTGCAGCTGGAGCTTTAGGGTCAAGGGAGAAGGACATTCAGGTAACACATTCCTACATGCTAGGCAAGGTATATTACAAGACAAAATCTAGACTTGAATCAAAAGGGTCAGTCCTGTTCATAAAAAGCTCAGTACCAAGATCCCAGTGATTTAAGTACACTTCGGGTTCTTGAGTGGATTAATTTTTGGAATCTTAAGGACTCCCTTGTTTAGGAGGGCATGGAAAACCACTGAGTTTTAGGCCTTCAGTTGCTTAAACACCACTGTTCAGCCATGTGCACCATCAATCTGAGCTATTTTATTCTGCTTTTTCTTGTCATAAGACACAACAGGAACTAGTACAGTCAATGGAAGTAACTCACCATCTGCACACACAAGAAAGCATTAAAGTTGTGACAAAACAGTAGCACAGAGTTAAAGTCAAAGTTAGGTAACATTGGATACATATAAATCTTTCCATTAGCAATACATGCATTTCTAGAATAACTGCACTTAAGGCTTTTTGGGCCTCTTAGGGGAAGAGATGGACATTTCTGGAGACTCCAGAGGAATGCTTGCTCTCCGTATCATCAGAGATACCAAGCTGGCTGACCTTGTACTCCCTTCACCACACAAGTCTCCTCTGCATAGTTCTACTCCTCTTATCACTGACTGATATAACAAATATGCACTGGTCTGTTTCAGCAAGGCCAAACTAAGGCCTTCAGGAATATTTGTCCCCCGTTCCCAGCCTTAGTTTTCCTTTCTCTAAGGAAAGGTTTAGTTGATAGACCTTATACTCTTAGTCAGGTCTCACTTCCCTCCAACATGATTCCTTAAAGCCCACGCTTGGCTTCCAGCTCTCTCTGCTCAGAAGCTGCAAGCATTTGGACTGACGGAAAAAACTCATCCTAATGATCAGCAATGGCAGGAAGCCTCAGCTGAAGCTCCCTGCCCAGCTGCCTCCAGAAGAACTGAAAATGCATTCAACTTAAGCTCCCTTTAAGCTGTGGAAAACTGCTACAGGATCCTCCCACATAAATTACCTGAGAGACCTCAGTCACTCAGAAACTAGTTCTACAGAAAGCTCTCCATCCACTTCAAACAGCCCTTTATCAGGGCTTCATACCTTTTAATGCAATGACTTTACTGGCAGGGTTCATGATAGCACTGTCAGCGGAAATTGGTCTTCGGATTGGGTTGCTGGGGTCATTCATGTCAATGATCACCACCTGAGCCTGTTCTCCTACTTTCTCTCTGATGCAGATGAATTTGTCTGACTCCATTGTTAGAGTGCTGAACCCAATGTTTGCTGGGTTGATGCCCAGATTTTGGAGCTGGAAGAGAAAGAAAGGTTTAACGTTAAGTTGTTACCTTAGTATAGCCATGAAGTTTTTGTGAATGTCACAGGAAATATCAAGACTTTGGGTTTTTTTTGGTGACAAAACAGCCATGCTACCCCAAACCAGCATGACACACAGTGTTGCACAATTTCAACGAAGCCCAGCAGGTTTCCTGGAGAAGCCCTGCAGCATTCAAGCACTTGGTATCTCACCTTCAAGGTCCATTTACAACTTAAAACATTACAAACTCAGGTTTTGAGCCCCCTCACAGGGTTTAAGGCACACTGAACTCACCATGGTGGACTTGCAGCTTCAGTCCTCACTCTCACCAGCTTTCCTCCCTGAACTCATCCACTGGGTTTGACAGCTATCACTATTTCAAGCTTAACATCACACGTGAGGTGTCTGAGCTTTATCTTTATCCTTGTGGAGCTAAAAAAAGCTGCCTGTCTAGCAATTAGCCCAGGCCTGTCTCGCAGCAGGAGGCAGAGCTGGGCACTACTGAAATCAGCAATGGCTCAGCCACGGCCCTACTTAACACAGAAGTTATCAATAAACCACTTCCTTCTCTGCTGAGCCACAGTCTGCTCCCCTAAGCCTTTCAATACCTACCTTTAATTTATGTTTCTTGCACAGCTTGCAACAAAACTGCTTAGTTAAAAGCACTTTTACAAAGCTACTGTATGAGGATGTCGGTAGGGAAACAAAGTTTATTGCATTTTTAACAGTGAAAATGCAGCATGGTCAGTTCACCTCACACACAGCTTGTCCATACCTTAAGAACTCCAGTTTTCTACTATTAGAAGGACTATCACTTCTAATATTCTGGTATTTTTCTTTCTGGGAGACCTTCAAGCACAAGGTGTCCCAAGAAGGGCGAGACCTTCAAAGACATTTTAGGATGATTGTGTTGGTTTGGAGTACCCAGCTCTTATCAGCTGTGCTCTGCACCAGCTTCAAGGAGGCCATGCCCCAGCTGCTCTGCTCCTGCCTGTTTGCAGTTCCTGATAAAGAGGGTTTTACTCCACTTCCCCTTTGCCCAGGCTCTCCAACAGCACATGTGAGGAACAAGTAATATCTGAGCTGTGGCACACCAAGTTAACAGAACAAGCTTCAAAAAAGTCACTTGGATTGATGATGTAGATTATCCAGGGAATACCTGACAACAAAGCCAGGAAATCTCCAGGTGACAGTGTTTGACAGCTATTAAAAAAAAAAATTAAAAAAAAATCAAACCCTACCTCCCTGACAGGTCAGAACTCTGCTACTCAGATTTAAGTGTGTTTGAGGTCCATCATCCCAGAACCCAACCACATATTCTCCAGCCACTCAGAAGATTTTAGATTCAAGCTCGTATCTCCTTTTCACACTTCGAGCAGTGTCCTCTAGACCTGGGACTCTGGCATTGTGCATGAGCTAGGCAGGGTTATATGCAACCCAATTATACCCCTGCAGGGAGGGAAGGTTTGACGATGTGGGAGATGTGGGAGTTTGATCTCGTAGAGCTGGAGTGACTTACTGGGACGTGGCATTTCCTTTTGCCAGGGCTGCAAGCTTAACAAGTGCAAAATCATTTATCAAGCACTAAATGTCCTTGTTAATTTGGTAGAGGGGGGTACCTGCAGAGGGTCAAGCTTGGCAATAACTCACAGCATTATGCTCAAAGGTTGTCAACAGAACAAATCAGAGCAGCAAGTCCGAGCAGATGGCAGCACCTCTCCCAGAGGTCTAGACAAAACCACCACATCAAAGGTGCTTGGATATTGCAGGACAGATTTACCTTAATCACCAGCAAACTGCCATCTGCTAATGCCAGGTCTGAGGCGCTAACCCTAGGTGGGAGATGGGAGACTTTTTACATTTCTGTTATCAAAGGTGCAGTATTTCTCTGCAAAGATTTAGAAGATTGGCACAGGAGCTCTGAAGAAAGCCTGGAGAAGTTTTCTGATGGAGGTGCAGCCATCAGCAAGGTCTCTAAGCACACAAACTCCTGCTAAAATTTCATCTTTTCATCTCAACAGACCAAGTGTATGAACCACATCTGCTTCAAGGGTCAGGAAGTTGACTCTGACGGTGCCAATGTCTGCATTTGGTTACACAAGAGTGTCACCAGACAAGAGTGGCACTTGTCTTGCCCAGCTGGTAAAGCCAACAGTAAGTTTCTTGGCTGCACCAGAACTCTTGAGCAGAGATTATTCCCTGGAATATATGTTTTCCTGCCCAAACGGGCTAAAGTTCAGGTGAGTGAGGCAGGCGTGTTTATAAAGCTAAGCAAAGCAAACAGACATGAAGATTACTGTTAGGAAACGTGACAGCAAATATTTCTTTGAAGGCTTTTATTCTGAAAATTTCAATACTATTCCATGTACAAACTCATGAGTTGAACTACAACTAAAGGAGTACAGGGGTTTGTGGCACATTTTCTACCTCTTCTTCTCTTTACTACAAAGGGAAAAAACCCCAAAATATTTAATGTTGCACTAGGTCCACTACATTTCACTGATTCATAAACAAAAAAAAAAGGAATTTAAGCCATTGCTACATTTTACTACAAAGCCCACTTCCTTGGCTTTCAAGCAGATATGAAAGCAGAACTTGCTAACTGTGCTTGGGCAACTGATTTACAGTTCGAGTTATTTTACACCACCATTTGTTGGAAAGATCAGTTACACCACACTCCTGCTAGGAATAAAGTGTTCTGTGAAATAGCTGCTCCAGTAGAGTGGAACCATGGAACAGATTGTCAGGGACAGCAGCAACTCTTGTGTTCAGCAGAGATGTCGCCTCAGAGGACTCATCTCACCCAAGATCACATACTTCAGTCACTTGCAGGCTCTGCTGAACCACAGAATTCTGTGATGGCATTTATCTGAGCAGCACCGAGATGTGAGTCATTGTAATGTAGTAAGGGAATGTCTGATTACCAGAATTACTCTTTCACTGGAAGATAATTCAAGTGCATTCTTGGTAACTTAGCCAGAGAAGTTGTCACATGTATGGGACATCAAACTGAATGGTAAAACTGCTGACAGGAGTCTCTTTGTTGACCCCTTCCTGTAATGTTCCCTTTCTTGTGACAGTCTGCTTAGCTGTCAGATAATTTCTCCTTGCCTACGAGGAAGGGCACGGAACTGCTGAGCACACATTTCACCTCGACTCACACACTCAACAGGATATAACCACTGCTCTTGTGGCCACAAGCAGCTGCTCAGTCCCTGCCCAGACTCTCCTTATCTACATGCAGCTAGAAATCACATAGCTGTGGAAAATGCCACTTAACTGGAAAATTCCCAGTTTTTTGAGAAGCACACCAATGTGCAGTGAGTCACATTAGTTTTATCTCGGGCCATGCTTTACTGGGCTTTGACTGAACAAGGCAGGCAACGGGCTACACTTCAGCTGCTCTTTTAACTCCATACTTGAAAATTCAGGAAAGCAAACTTAGGTCACACAAAACCATTTACGTTTGTGCTGCTCTGTTAGTTACTGCCTGCAGTTCTGAGAGTCCCAACAGCCAGTCCATGGCAAAGTACTTCACATTTACCAGTGCAAGGTAAGAGTTACAGCTTGTGGCAGGCTAGGAAGTCCTGTTTTCAACAGATAAGGGACCTCTCTAACATTCAAGAGCTCTCCTATTTCTATATCCTTCCTATTTTCTGCCTCACCCTCAGTAGGCCGAGGCACCACCCGTTCTCAGCAGCCACAGACGTGCTTTGGGACTGTTTCAGTTCCACCAGTGAGGCTGTACCTGCTGAAACTGGAGTTCAGAACCACTGGATCCTATTCCTTCTCTTTGGTTGAGGCCCCAGTCCCAGCAGGAAGCACTAAATCAGCAGGGCCACCAAGGCAGCCAGGGCCCTGCACCTCAGTGCCTGCTGCGAGGGACATGCCCAGAACAGCTTATAAACTGCTTAACTAATTGCTCCTATCCAATTAGTTGACACACACACAGTCTCTCTCTCCACAAGACATTTCAACCCTCTGTTACGTGTTTTCCCTCTGTAGGAATACTCTGAACTCACTGGCTTTAGGAATTCAGATCCACTAGGAAGCAGAGACCAAGCATCCCACCAAAACATCATTAGGCACAGCAGTCCTCTAATGCCTGACTTGTATTATCAACAAAGGATGGAACTGCTTCAAACTAATGCTGTTACAGCAGAGATTTAGTGTTTTAGGCTATATTAAACTCACTGTCAGCACAATACATGGAAGAATTTTGGTCTTTGTCATTTTTAGAACAAAGTATTGAATTTATGTTTTATTCTATGATGCCTTGGCTGTCCTGCTTCATTCTCTGGCACAGCTGTGATTCCAAGAGCCATCCAAGCACCACCACAGCAGTACAGCACAGCTGCCATTCAGGTTTGCTCCATCAATGAACAATAGATACAAACCCCCTTTTCCTAGTTTAAAAAAGCAGTTCTGTCTTGGTATCAAGTGCACAGCCTGAGCTGACAGTTTTCTCTACTGTCTACACTGTCTCACAAAAATATTTAGATTCAGAAGGGTATTTATTAGTGCCTTAACTCAGTACAGTGGGGGCCTGGTCCAAGTTCAATGTTTATGTATTTCAGGGTAGTGTGGTTAAATTAACTGGCAATCACAGTTCATCACCTGCTAATTAATCTGGTTCCTTCTCACTCATCAAGAGCTGTCATCTTAGAAAAGCTCCACTGGCCCACCACAGTAAGCAGCTGTTTTACTTTCACCCTCTAACACACAGAGGCACATTTTAGGAATCCCTGAAGCCTGGATAGGACCAACCAGACTTGCAGTCATCCCACACACCGAACTCTGATCTCCCACTACATACACAGTTGATTGTTTCCTTATAGCCACCCTGGGGAAGGAAAAAAAAAAAAAAGAAGAAGTAGCTATATAAAGTTTTATAACATGAGTTTTGATAGCACAGGAATCAGGTTCCTCCTTGAAAATTCCCAAGGAAAGTTTCTCCACAGCCTGTTGTTGATGTCCTTTGGTGGTGAGGCAGGGATGTCCAACAGACACCACACAGATAACAGCCTGCACACCTGGGGCTGCTGAGACTGCAGAGCATGTGATGGGACTCAGGCAAACAAACCCTGAAACCTGACAACACTTTTTGGTTTTAAACTCCCCAGAAAGCTCCCTCCTCTCTAGCATGTGAACTACTTGTCCAAAGTACACCTTTAGCTCAAATTTGGGGTACAAAGCACTGTGCACCCAAGAGATGAGACATTCAGGAGCAAGGTTTCTGGAGCTTTTACCTCTTCACTTCCAAATCACACAGCCAAGCTGCACAGCAACAGGTAATGGACTGCTCTGAAGCTGAAGATCAGGACAAGCTTTGTACTTGACCATTTTTTAACCTCCAATAATGAATCTGTGGAGAATTATTATCACACTGTGTGTATTGATTGATTTCAATAATAGCCTGCAAAAACTTTCTCATTTAAACCCATCACCTGCTTTTTACAGATAAGGCTCCAGTTGGGTACCTCATCTTTCATTAAGCATCACTACAAACTCCCAAGTGCTGCACAACACCTGTACAAGTTTCCTAGACAATGTGGGTCAGGTACAGTTCAAGAAATTCTATTACTGAGTCCATGAGGACTTTCTAGGAGCAGCCTGGAATATGCTAAAGCAGTTTTGGATAGCAAAACCATTGCAAAATCAATGTTTCTGCTCTCAGAATTTACGACAGAAACTTCAGCAGAAAAGCAATTAACTCCTAGAATTCAAGCTCCTCTGAAATTTTTCAATGAAAAGAAAGGAGGAAGTTCAGTAGCTGCAGCCAACTGCAGCATTAAGGGCAGGAGCCACGTGCACCCAGGCTCAGAGGGGTGCACACCCATCCGAGAAAGGATCAGCTCCTATGTGCAGCTGTAGAAGATACTGGTTCAGCCAGTGCTCCACACTGAATAGGCACAGGCAGAGAAAATGCAAATTAAACCCCAAATAAGCAGATAAATCAGTCAGTAGGCAGAACAGTCCAGTTCCACCATAGTGCTGGCCTGAAAGCTCCCAGCACTTCTGGCGTGAGGCAGATGAGTTTCATTATGTAACAGTACTCATGTCATTAGAGACCTGGCAGTGGGTCACATGCAAGGTTTGGGTCTTAAATAATGCATCACAGGTGCACTGCCACAATACCTGACTGAGAGTTGGGCTGCCCGAGGGATGAGTTTCACCCGAGTGCACAGAACCTCCTCAGGACCTGGTTCTGGGCTTTGCCACTACCAGGACAAGGCATTTGCTCGGACCTGAAGCTCTGGCCAACTCCTGAGATTCTCCTGTCAGTGCTGCTCACTACAGGGACACCTCAACTATGAATTCTGGCCTGGCTATAAACTGTATATTGGAGTAAAATCATTCAGTGCTCAGCTGCCCACCTAAACAACCACAGCAGCATTTTTTAAACACTATGAACAGCTATAACCTTCGAATAAGTATTTTGCAGTGGTTCTTTTAACAAGGTACCTAGGAATTAACTTTTTCCTATTTGAGCTTGGAAAAAAGTCGCTATAAATCATGCAAATCCATCACTACATTAGTGCCCACCATAGTCCCAGTTAGCTGAACACAAACTGAACACAGACACTGACACCACAGGGCAGCAGGCTGCCAAAAGACCTTGGCCGGGTGTGCCAATGCAGATTTTATCACACAAATTCTCCTTAAAAAACGCTCCTCAGCAGCGAAACCAAGCTTAGTAACACTGTGGCTCGCAGTACTTCGCCCTTCAGACCTGTCAGATAGGAAGTGCCCATTGCACAACTGGATCACCACTTCCAGACCCCTCCCTGTGCTCCAGCTTCACCCACATAGACGGGAGGCACACGCTGCTCCGGGAAGGCAACCCTGCATTCCCGCACCACAGCCCAGTTCGGATGTGCTACCAGCGCCTCCAGGAAGTCACGTTAGAGAAATTAAAGGCGTTCACTCGGAAATAAACTATTAGCATGTGGGAATGGTGCAATGAGACCCAGAGCTGGGATTGGGGAGAGGCCAGCGGACACCAGAGCTGGCACCTGGGCACCTGCACTGCCACAGCTGCACTGCAGGGAGCCGCAGCAGCTCCCACATTTCACTGCAATACGTGCTTTTCCTTCCAGAAGATGACATTACAAGCGGGAACACCGGCAAAGCGATTTGGCCTGTCCTTAGAACTACAGAGGCTTTAACACCATTCAAATAAATAAAATTAAGCAGCACACGGAGCCAGCTCGGCCACCTGCCCAGCTCACCCCCCGCGCCTCACAGACCCCGCGCTGGGCCGGGATTTCCCCGTGGCGCTGCCCCGGGAAGCGCAGAGGAGCCACCCGCGCCCCGCCGGCCCGGCCCGCACCGCCCGGCCCACACGGGCACCGCGCCAGCCTCGCCCATCCCGCCGGGGCAC
>VZRQ01009575.1:400117-431964 GCA_013397975.1 Machaerirhynchus nigripectus
TGTCACCGGGAGGTGGTGGAACCCCCCCCTCCCACAGCGGGGTGTCCCTGTCACCGGGCTGGGAGGGATCTCCCTCACTTGGGGACACCGAGGGGACAGGGATGTCCCTGTCACCGGGAAGCGATGGATCCCATCCCCCCCTCCNGCGAGGGATCCCCCATCCCTGGGCTGTCCCTATCACCGGGGTGCGATGGATCCCCCATCCTTGGGCTGTCCCTGTCACCGGGATGCGATGGATCCCCCATCCCTGGGCTGTCCCTATCACCGGGATGCGATGGATCCCCCATCCCTGGGCTGTCCCTGTCACCGGGGTGCGAGGGATCCCCCATCCCTGGGCTGTCCCTATCACCGGGATGCGATGGATCCCCCATCCCTGGGCTGTCCCTGTCACCGGGATGCGATGTCTCCCCTCCCCCGTGTCCCTGTCACTGCTGTCACTGTCCCTCACCCCCCGGGGATGCTCCCCAGGACTCTTCCCACGGCCCCCTGTTAATGAGTACAGTAAAGTAGCGAAGCTCCACGTTTCCTTCTGTGTTTTATTAACTCCAGCACGTAGGAACAGGTAAAAACTTAACTCTTTCTCCAGGATGATTGCAGCATTCCAAGTGCTTCTGCCCGGAGCTGTGTGTGCTCTAACCCTTGGGATGGCTGAAATCTTATTTTGCACCTCACGGTTATTTCCCCAGCTAATTTTTACTTTGTCTTAAAAATTCCCCATTTCCAAACCTCTGAGATACCATGGGACACGGTGGAGGGCGTGTGTGGGGGGAAAATCCCTCATTTCTTGCTATGAAGAAAGTGAAAAAAGAAGTTAAAAAATCAGAAAGCATTAGGATCTGCCAGGAGATTTATAGCCCCGAGGAACAGTGGGCATTCTGTGTTCTCATTCCAGGCCCGCTGGGTGGTGCAGATGGCATTTGACTCATGAGGGGCTATGACACTGCAAATATAAATCAAATTAAACAGCAAAATCCAGAGCAGAGCATGAGTCAAGCCCAAGTGCTGCTGCACCAAAGCACAGCCTGAGCAGCAGCGTGAAAGAACAAAACCCTTTCCCATCCATCACAGGAAGGGGAACAATTACCAGACCCAGCACTTTCTTTTATGAGCAATAATACTGTCACATTCCAAAGAATCCTAATGTTTTGGAGAGTTTGTGATGCTGGGCAGCGCTGGGATGCTTGAGGTGAGGGCAGAGATGGAATGGTGAATGTCTTACTCAGGCTACAGCATCGCTTGAACCAGTGCCCAGGGTGACACAGAGCACGCAGCTGAGGCAGGAGAAACGACAGCAAGTTCTTCCAATTATTTGGAAATTGTTATACAAACTCCTCACTTGAGCCCTGGGGCGTTTTAGGATTATTATGGTGATAAAACAGGATTATTTCTTCACTGAGAAGGAAACAAATTTTATGATGAGGAAGCACCACAGCTCCTTGCTCTTTTAGATGCTTAGGGAAAAACACTTTTATTTCCTTGTGTTGGTACAGCACAGGGCGGGAACAACACGGAATGCAGGCAGGAAATGTCCCTTTGGAGTTAACCCTGCTGGTTCCACCCTTCTAAGAGCCCTTCCTGCACGTTTTCCTGAGCATGAAGTCTGTATGACCACCAGCAGACAGAATAAAATGGGTAAAAAAGTTACAGTTCCCACTCCTTAAAAAAATAAACCCCAACCGACCCTTAAGGAAGTTTTACTTATAAGGGCACCAAGACCTTTCTGAGCCAAATAAATGCCAGAGAATTGGCACCACACTTGGTATCAGGGCTTCAGCCACAGCTGAGGCCACTAAACTGTTGCCACTGACCTGCAGCAACACAACTCAGCTTGGGAAGTTCTTCCATCCCTGCTGGATGCAGCAAAGGGGAGGTTGTGTTTGTCCTCTTTGGCACTCGAACTGACCACAAAGCAGAAGTTTCCCTGCGCTCCTGCCAGTCCTTTGGCATTATGCAAACATCCCCAGACGTGCACAAGCTGCCTCCCCCCACAGTGGGAGCAGAGCTGCCACCAGTGTTACCCCATTTCCTTCACTGGGCCACTGAAACCCTGAGCTCTCTGCTGCTTCCTCTCCAGATACCGAGCTCGGGCATCCTGGATGGATTGCTCATCATTCCTCCTCTCCATCTTCCTTGCAGAGTTGTCTGTGACTCCTTCTGTGGGAAGAGGAGAGAAAGAAATAAACTCTGCTGTGTCAAAACCACCCCCCACAGCATTACAAGTCCTCCTATTTGTTAAATACCAAAAAAAAAAAACCACCCCAGCAGCATCTCAGGTTTTGTTTCCAAGTCCCAGGCAACCCTTTTGAATGACTTCCAGAGAGGACAGACTGTACCACAGCACGGAGGGAAAAAAAAATTAAAAATAAAATCATGCCTTAGCTCCCATGTCAATATTTGCAGCTGGGCTCATCTCATCCCCAAATCTTGCTTTTTGTTGTAGCAGAGAATATGCACCCTGTGCTCTACACACCCATTTCTTCTCTAAATTGCACATCCCAAACTCAGGTTTAGGCAGGACAGGGACGGCACAGGGAGCAGGAAAAAACACTGGGATAAACTATCCTTAAAACATTTCCGGAGGCAGGAGGGAGGGAGAGGAAAACATGCAGATAAGGGAGTGGGGAAAGTCAATCCTGCAGATCAGCCACCATCAGAAATGCACATTCCTCCACAGCACTGAGACCTTGGGACTGCTTCTCACAGAAGGGCAAGAGAAGCAGAAAATACCTTCAGTCTAAAATAACAATAAGAAGAATAATCAGAGACTCTGAGAGCCTAAAATCTGTGTGAGTGAAGCAGCTACTGCAGCCTGGGCACCAGGTTCTGTGATAAGAAGGAGGAGCTTTAATCAACATCCACTGTTAGAATATTTGTAATTATTATGTCTTGTCAGCTATTCAGCCACCTGTTTTCATGAAGGTCCCAGAATTACAACATCTGTAGGGTCATTATTAAACTCCAATTAATTGGCAATTGCCTGACGAAGTCATGATGTAAAGGGGGACACAGAGAGCATTTCCTTGGACTTCAGATAAATCGATGAGGCTCCTCTGCATTATTTACAACCAAATCAAACTCATGTTTTAAATGGATTTATACAATAATGCAGGGCAGGAAGAGATGCTGGTCTGAGGCCAAAAGTCTGCGTTTTTTCCTTTGTTAAGGAAATTGAAGAGAATCTGTGCTTTCTGTACAATACATCGATGTTTCGGAAGGGTCAGCTCAGGAGTAAAGAGGCCCTTTGATTACTTGGCTGCTTTAGGAACCTGCTGACAGAAAAATCCCAAGAATGTCAAGCAGCCAGATCAGTTAGCAGGCACCAGTTCTAATTAAAACTGACTATTTAAACATATGGCATTAAATTCCTTGTCAGAAGGAGACATTCACCAAAATGTGAGACTTTTTCCTCTGTGTTTATTGCTGGGTGAGGTTTTTTGATTTCTTTTTTTCCTTCCCTCTGCCTCATAGCTCTTAGGACTTCTCCCAGGGAAGCATTATTTGGGCATCAATGGCTAAATACCCTTCACAAACTTAAATAACCAGACTCAAAATGTTTTTACTCAACTCTGTTCAAGCTCTGCTCTAGGACACCAAAGGGGAGAAGCAGCAAGCAAACACCACAATTCACACTGCTGGGACAGAAAATAAGGATTGCAGAGCTGTGGGAAGAATAAAACAACCAGAACTCCAACACATCAAGCACAAAGGAACACCTTTTGTGCCACAACAAACACACAGGGCTCCGAAACAACCACCAAAACCACGCACGCACGGATGGGGACGAGCACTGTGCTTACCACCCTGCCTTTTCAGCTCCTCCCTCTGCTTCCACTTGGTGATTTCCTCCTCGGTCACCTCTTCCCTGGCCACGCTGCTCAGCTCGTAGGCGTCCACCTGGTGCAGCCTGGGCAGCAGGTCCCGCACCCACTCGTAGCGCACGGGGCACACGGTGCGCACGTAGATCTTGGAGGTCACGGCCACGTCGTGGAAGATGATCCACTCCAGCAGGGTCTCCTGGTTGTAGAGCTGGAAAAGTTAAAAGGTCATCTCCCAGCTGGTTTGGTTTTTGGAGCCCCCAGCGCCGTCAGAGTGCCAACGGTTCAGATGTGAGGGGGTGATACGGTGAATTGTCAGGTTGAGGGGCAATGATTTCACCCCGCCCACGAGATCCAAAGAGCCAGGGAGAAAGTGCAGCCTGTGTCACCCTCACGCCATAAACCCAACATTCACCAAGCCTGAAGAAGTGAGGCTCTTCCCCACTCTCACAATGAACACTGCAGCAGAGCACAAAGCAAACACCAGGGAGAGTTTGGGGAGCTGCCCCTCGTTCCTTTTAGAGATGCTTTGCTGCTTTATCAGCAGGCTTTGGGCACTCACTGTGGATGAAGGGTGGATGTAGACTATGCTGCCATGCCCATCCATTGTGCAGAATGTCCTGGCTGCAGACCTGAAAGGGTTGTGAAAAAAAATAGAAATTAAAAAAACCAACAAAACAAATCCCACATTGCTGTGGGTTAGACAGCAACACAACAACACTGAACTGAACAAATCGGCAGCAGCATAGAAAAAAATTCCTCAAATACCTAACTAGAGGAAGGTGCTTCCAGAATTAAACTGCAAAAAACCATTTAAAAAGTGAAATACAACATATCTAATTTACCACAGCAGCACTGCAGGAGTAACACCACAGTAACAACAGGGTTTGGGAGTGCAGCCTTTGGAAGCTGTGGTAACTGGAAATTTCCAAGCCCTTTAGCTGAATGTCTGGAACCACTCATCAGCTGGTGAGTGCATTTCACAGACAGAAAAATGACATTCCTGGGAAGCTGCTGACATCCTTGGAATGGTAAAGACAGTCAAAAGCAGAGAACCTCCCAGGCTTCCAGCCCCTTGCAGAAACATCACCTGCAGTTACTACTTTGCTACTTTCACCAATATACAGCCACACTTTTAAGTAGTTTGCATCATCTCTTTTCCATTCTTTCTCCCAACTCCATTCCTCACCTCCTAGCAACGTTGATAAAGTATCCTGCACAAAGGCATCTTCTCAGTATTTCAGTTCTGGAGCCTTCAAATGTCTCTTTAGGGAAGTCTGGCAGCTGGGAAAAGAATACACAACATGAACGAGGATCTTTCTTCAAGAAAAAGCAGTTATATCCCCTCCATCCCATGGATTTTAAACTTTGGGTTTCTTGCTGTACAGAAACCATGAGGAAAGGAGAAAAACTCTCCCTCTTCCCCCTTACCACCACTGTACCTGAGTTACACAAGCTCTATAAAATTATTAAGTGGATCAGTTTCTCCTGGAGAAAGGCAGCAGCCATCTGGCAAAGGATCAGCATCCACTGCATCTCTTAAATATAAACTTCCACAGCTCAAACATATCCAGAAATTCCATTTTCTTACCTGTTTCAGTTTGGTGGTTATTTCCCGCAGCTGCCTTTCCACACTAAAAGCAGATTTCACAGCTCTCCAGTGGATCCAGTATTCCTGGCACCAGGCTGAAGGAGACTTGCTGAGAACAGGAATATTTGAGTTAGAAAGAAGCCCTTGGTAAGCTGCTTGTAAAGAAATTTGCCTCTATTTATTTTTGTTACGGTCATACAAAGGCAACAACCTACACAGGCAGGTATTTGCTGGGCTAAATAAAAGGTGTCTTGATGGAAATGACAGATCACACCAAGGAATAAATCTGAAATCAGGAATGAGCACACCCCGGTGTATCTGCAGCACATCTGAAAACTGGGAGTTGAGGACAAGGCAAAACCACTTTCTGCAAAGGGAACACTTCATACCTTGCTTTGCACTGCTCAAAAATATTTAGGAGGGTTGCAAAGTCATTGCATCCTCCCACTTGTGAGGCAAGTTCCTGGTGTTGAAGCTCAGCCTCCTTTTGCCTCTGAGGATCACCTGAGGAAGGAAGTTATATCTCACTTAAAGTCATTTTTATTTATCACTACCTAATTTTCTGTTAGTGTGTGTCTGGCAGCCTTGGCTCTTTATTCCTCTTATTTTTAGGTTTGTCCCTCCTTCCACAGCTGCATTTACAGTTCTTCCTCCTTCCACTACTGCTGAACAAGAGCATGCAGATGCTATTAAATCTATGATTAATCCCATCAGTCAGCACTAGGGATGAAGAATTTCAGCCTCTTAGGAAGAATTTCTCACTCACAATCAATCCAGAGGCTGACATGGAAAGGTAAAGGAATAAACAAACATGGGGATCAAGTGAGAGGCAGAACAAGACTGTTGAACCCAGCCCATCAGAGCACCCTCTAATCTACTGGACTCAGCTTTGTCCTACTGCCACAGTAATGGAGGTCTTAAAATAAGAGCCTGGAAAAAAAACAGTGGATCTGTGAGTTTGGTGGGAATTCACAGGTATTAAACAGAAAAGATAATCCAGAGGTGATACCCCATGTGTTAAAAAAACAATCAGTCCCTGCTGTCTGCACTCAGACCAACAGCAACACATCTGCTGTGGTGCATTTTGGTTTTCTGCTGGTTTTTTTTTTCCCTTTTATTTTTGCCTCTTCCCTCCTGTAACAGAGATTTCCCCTCGTGACCCCTCAGCTTAGGCATACACTGCTTTCCAGCTCGAGAGCCTTGGGACAAAAACAACCCAATTCCTGCTGCTCTGAGGTCTCTGGAACAGCTGTTGTCCAGTTCCTGGCATGCAGAGTGCCCTGACTCCAAGACCACGGAACGCTGTGAAAGCTTTTTTTGGGGAAAGGGGCTCCCCACCTGGACGGATGAAGACGTTCTCCACGGACAGCATGGCTGCAATGGGAAGCAGGAGATCCTCACAGTCCAGGGAAGCAGCTTTTATGACAGCACAGGACAGGTTGGGAGGGAGGGGAAACTGCACCAGGAATTCTCCCAGTCTTGTCACGTGGCCTCTCCTTATCCCAGGGGAAAAAAAATACACATAAATAGCAGATTCAATGAAATGATGCTTAAGTGTAAATTGGGTAAGAAGCACTTCCTTCTGGACTGTGAGTGCCCAGACAGGTGCTGGGGACGTGGGCAAGTGTCACTATCAGAAGAATAATCCACATTTCTCCAGCTTGCTTGTCTCTGCTCCATGGCAGGCACAGCCAGCTCTTTTTTTAATCTGCGAGAAGAATTCCTGGAAGCTCAGGATAAGATCTCACTTCCTGCCTTGAGCTCTTGGATGGACCTCCCAGAGCTCCTGAGCCACAACAGTCTGGGATGTGCCCTTAGGATGGGCAGAGCTGAGGTAACTTGTCTGAGGTCACTTCGGAACTCCAGGACAATGTGGAGAACCTGATCTGTATCTCCCAGTCCCCAAACTGTGCTCTATCCCTGTTTTTACAGACAGTACATTAAACCCCAGTAAACTTCCTGGAAGTTAAATGAGGAAACACATTCTGCTGCTGGGGGGGTAAAGTCCTTTAGTCCACACAAACCACCAGCTTAAGCAATGGATTTGAAATTCTTGTGGTGACTACATCCCCTTTGGTTTTCACCTGTCAATAGCACTGCACTGGTAAAGTTCCTTCAGAGCTTCCAAAATATGTCTTTCTTCAGGGGGGTCCAAATAGGGAAATCTATGGTTAAAACAAACAAACAAAAAAAGAAGTAGCTTTGTAAGTTTTCATACTTACTAAAGTAATTTTTACAACCCCCCAGTGCAGGTTTTCTGACCAAAGTGAGATAATCATAATAATCATCTGCAGCATATGGGTGTGTTACTGCATGTGCAGCCTCCAAGCTGAGGAATTTCTGATGACAAATCTCAGCATGGCACACACTAAACTGCATTTTCTGGACTTGTGTGGTCTTAGAATTTAAAAAAATCCCACAGAGATGAAGCTTTTTGGGTATAAAAATCAGTGCTTTAAGGATTTTAAGTATTTAAAGGAACGCTACAAACTACACATTCAGTTTGGGAGAGATGGGAGTTTTGGCAGAGCCTCAAACTGGACTTGAGCTCAAGATCAGCACAGCACACACTAAACTGCATTTTCTGGACTTGTGTGGTCTTAGAATTTAAAAAAATCCCACAGAGATGAAGCTTTTTGGGTATAAAAATCAAGTGTTTTAAGGATTTTAAGCTAGGAAACGCTAAAGGTTTTAAGCTAAAGGAACACTACGAACTACGAATTTAATTTGGGAGGGATGAGAATTTTGGCAGAGCCTCAAACTGGACGTGAGCTCAAGCTCCAAGCTGGAATTACTGTGGGGGAACAGCAGCAAAGCTGATTGAAGTGCCACAGTTGCCTGGGGACCTAATCCTTGCCTCCCGCCGCTCCGGGGGCCGCGCCGCGGCTCCGGCACGGGGATAATCCCTTCTCCAGGGAGCTCACCTGATGACATCATGCACGGAAAGGCACTTCAAGGTGAGGATCACAGAGGTCAGGCTGGTCCTCCTGATCTCCGGCACGGTGTGGTCGGGCATGCACTGCTCCCAGAAGTGCCTGCTGTACAGCCTGTAGCTTCTCCCCGCCGACGTCCGGCCCGCGCGGCCAGCTCGCTGCTTGGCTTCGCTCCTGCCCGAGAAACAACCAGCACCCACACCCCTCACCCATCCCTTCTGTCACAGAAGTTGCTCTGCCCGTAGGTGGAAGAGGTGTTTCCTCCAAAATCCAGCCATGCTGGAAATAAAGGAGAATTCCTGTGCATGGAGGGATTTTTTTTTTTTTTTTCCAAGCTTCCAATGCAAACCCTGCTCAGACCCATGCACTTCCAGCTCCTCCTTGAGGTCTGTGATTTTAGGAAATTCCGAGTCCTGAACCACTTTTTACTTGACTACAAATAAAGTGGCTTTAAATCACGGAGCTTGGAGGTTGCTGCCTGTTTTTGAATTTATTTTTTTTTTAAGAGCAACCACTACAGAGCATTATTGAGAGAGCAGCTCCCAGAAACAGCAAGTGGGTGACATTTTTGACTTACTTTGAGATGGGAACCACCTCCAGGATGTCCAAACCGACTCGGGGGTTATGGTTCAACTGCTTCACAAAGCCACTGTCTACCACATACCTGAAAAAAACTCAGAGAGGTAAAAAATAGAGGGCTCAGCAGGTAACTGCCAGATGCATTTCATCAAAAAAACCCCACATTTACCCCACTTTTTATTTAGTGGAGCCAAGATTTGATTTCAAATTGAAGTCCAGGAATACTGGTCACCTCTAAGACTATAATAATATCAAGGGTTTTCTTACTACACACCCGAAAAAAAGGCAACAGGGCAGTTAGAGTAGCAGAATGAATGTGTTTTTCCAAATCCAAATTCTGAATTATTCCCTCTGTTGCAGCTTTTTATGAGGGACAGAAACCAATACCTGACTCCTTCAATGGTCAGAGATGTTGCAGCAATGTTTGTGGAGACCACACATTTTCTGATGCCTCTGGGGGCTGGCAAAAATATCCTTTTCTGCTGATCTAAAATGACAGATATTCAGTCAAACCGTCTGTTCTGTTACAGAGCTCTGACCTCAAACCACACCTCTAACTGTGCAAATTTACCCAAGTGCTTGATGAAAGTCGTTTGAATGGCACTGAAAAAATAATAAAATTCCAAAATACAGATTTGGTATTGTTTTAGCATGTGCCAGAAATCAGGGAATATTTTCTTTCTTGCTCACAAATTCCAGAAGATTTGGAGATGGAGAAAGGCCAAATCTCCTGGATGTTTCCTAACCCAGAGCTGGGGAAAACAAACAAGATGCCTGGTCTTAACCAGAATCTTCAAGAAAGATTTGGAGGGCTTTAAAAATCAGAGAAAACACATGTGAACATCAAAAAAAATGGAATTATCCCCACTCATTGTTTCCAGCAAATCTTCATTTATCGTGCAAGAAAGCAGCACTTGCAGTTCCCATTCATTCACTTGGCTTTCCAAGGAACAGAAAAAGAGGTGGAAACTCAACTTTTTCCCGAAATTTTCTCACTTCTTAGTTTTGAAAGACATAAAAATCACTTTGAGGAATATCTGCTCTTTAATACAATGGCCTCTGAAACACTGCCACAAAATCAAAATAAAATGTCCCTTTCAGATAGGAATCAGCTGTCATGGAGTAAGGAAGAGGCTTTAATTTTCTTTTCTGCAACTCTTCATTTTGCTCTTTCCAGAAGATACAAGTTCTGCTCTTTTTGCAGATCTTTTTTGGAGGGAAATTGCTGCCCTGCCCCTCTGAACACTCACTCAGCCCCAGGTCACTCCAGTCCCTCTGAAAATGCAATATCTGTGTTCAGCAAAGGTCAGGGGGGGCCTCTGTTTTTAACTCTTTGAAACTTAACTGTGATACTGCTGCCAAATCAAACAGTGACTCCTTCTGATAACCTTATTTTCTGTGCTGGGACACTGCACTGCTGCTATCTCCCACTCTCACCACCAAAAACCCATTGGCAACATCTTTGCTATATAACATAACATAACATAACATAACATAACATAAAATAAAATAAAGTAAAATAAAGTAAAATAAAGTAAAATAAAGTAAAATAGAGTAAAATAGAGTAAAATAGAGTAAAATAAAACACAATACAGTAAAATACAATACAATACAATACAATAAAATAAAATCTGAGGCTTGCTGGACTTTCAGTTACACAATACCCCCTTCCTAACTGAAAACCTTGAAGCCATATCCAGTGGATTTGGATTTTAACTGGAGGCTCCTGTGCAAGCAGAGAAGGCCAAAGTTTGATTAAGTTTATGAAGACCACAAAAAAAACCCTGCCCCAAAGTGCCACAGTAGGGTAACAAAGGGGTTAATTAACGCCCTTTTCCCAACCCCACCACAAAATTTGACGAGGATAATGTTTCTGACAGCTCCTGCAGCTCAGGTTTATGTGAATGGAGTGACCCTGTGCTCTCTCACCTGTGGACATGGAGCCGTACAAGGGCAGGATGAGCAGACCTTCCACAGCCCGGTCGTGGACCTCGTACCGGTAATCGATGGACTCTGCCCTCTTGAAAAGCAAGTCACAAGCTCTTTCTATCTCGTTTTGGCCTAAGAGACACCAAGGAGTGTGTAAGAGGCCTAATCAGCTGCAACTCTGCCTTTCTGGTTTGCAAACAAGGTTGTTTTGTCGCTGCTACAGAGCTGTCAACATCACTGAAGTAAGGAAGGAAGGAGAGGGGGTTTGGGAGGTGACATCCAGCCTTTCCACAGGGCCTCTCACCAAGGATTTTCCTTCAAAGACATCTGAGGGCCTGGCCCATGCACTGATGTAGGGTCTTACAGCTCAAATAATTCTTCCTCCCTGAATTAACAACAAGCTAAACCACGTGGACAACACAGAGTCAATCTGGCTGTTCCTAAAATGCTCTGAAAACTATCATTTCACATCAGCCTGCACCCTTCCCTTCTCACTTTCCCTTCAGACAGGCTTTGGAAGCTTTTTAGCTTGGCTTCACCTTAAGTAACCAGGCAAACTCTCACCTGTGAGGAAAACCAGGATGTCGCCTTCTGATTCATTCAAGTGGACATCCAGGGTGACCTTCACAGCCTGGAACAAACAACACAGAAGCCCAAACCAGTTGAAATCCCAATTATTCTGTCCAGGACTCATCACACCAACTGATCCTCCCCTATTTCCTGCAGGGATGCTGAGAACACAACACAGCAGCTCACTCTTGTGCCTCCCCCAGATGAAAATCACCCCAAAACCAGAGGAAACACAGAGAAAACAAAGCAAACCAGACCTCTGTGATGTAGGCAGAGCTGCCCACGTCCCTGGGGCTCAGCAGGTTGCAGAATATCTCCTTGACAGGGTAACTTCTTCCCGGAATGTGCAGCACCGAGCAGTGCCCAAAGAACTCCGAGAGCTTTTCCACCTCCAGGGTGGCTGACATCACCACCACCTTCATGTCTGCCCTCCTGCCTGCTGGCTTCTTCTGCAGGAACAGCTTCTTCAGCAAACCAAATAAAATATCCTGCCAGAAGAACGGAAGCAACCGATGTTAATACCCTGGTTTTGTCAGAAGTGCCTGACAAACTTGGAAGTTTGATGATTTTATCCCGTTGAGACAGTGAGAATCACACATTCCAGGCCTAAACACTCAAGAGGAATACAGGCATTTATCCTGGATATGTTGGTTTCTAGAGTTTAATTAATTTTTTTACCACCCCTTCTCACAGAAGAAGCACCAGTGTAACTTAAAACCCCTTTGTTTCTCATTTTTATACTCTCTTGGTCAAGTCATTTGTGAGAATTTACCTCAGACCCATTTTTCATCCCATTTCCCAGCCTATGTCCCCTGAGTGTGTGTGCACCCTTCTTTGGTTTAATTTACTGCCACGACCTCAGCAAGTTTATTTTACTCTGTGGTGCTCTGAATTACAAATCTGCTCCTTCCTTCACCTCAGCTCAGTCATTTGCAATACCCTCAGATGCCTGAGGGCAGAACTGGGATTCAGAAAGCATTTTCCCTTTTCCCAGCTGGACTGGGAGATTGTTTGCTGGAGCAGGAGGTTGTCTGACACACAACACAATCTCCTGAGGTCTGAGTGACTTGAATGTCCCTTTGCTGACCACAGGAGGGTCAGGGTGACATCTGAGAGCTTTTGGGACTCAGGTCTGGATGCTTCCATGGTCCCAAAAGCCATAATCTCTTTGCACAGCCATATACACACCCTAAGAGACTTTCCTTAGGGCAAGAGATGTGTTTCAGGGGGATTTTTGTAGTTGTTTTAATAGTGTTCTAGAAAGTTTATGTTCTGTGTGCTGGCTTCAAACTCCTGGAAATTTTGGGAGAGTATCCAATAGCCAGCAAAGTTCCAACTGCTTACAAATGCAACAACTACAAAAATTCTAACACTACTTGAGGCCACATCTTATTTTCAACTTATGCAGCACGTAATAAACAAAGCAGCAGTTCTGTGTTCCTAGGACAGCAAAAGGATAAAATACATCCATGGAAAGCCAGAATCCCTGGAGATCATGCTGAAATGAAAGGAAGGTACAAGCGGAGCCCAGAAAAGGAGAAACAGTGACCCAAAATACAGATACAAGGTGACACTCACAGTGCTGAGGCTCCGCTCGTGGGCTTCATCCAAAATGATGACACTGTACTTGCTGAGGAGGGGGTCTGTCAGGATTTGCCTCAGAAGGCACCCATCAGTCATGTACCTGATGGCAGTGTCCTGAAAGGTTTAATTACACATTCAGCTGCTAGCCTGGGTTTTTATTTCAAACTGAACCGTTCTACCCAGTTTTTGTTTCAAACTGAACCGTTCTACCCAGGTGACACATCTGTCCAGCACACGCACTGAGATTCCAGCACAGCCGCTCGTGCACCACAGCGCAGGTGCTTGGTAATGTTCCACCTGCAAGGCGCCCAAAAAGCTTCCTCAGATCAGTCACAGCACACCAACAGCCGGGACAGACACTTCCCAAAGCTCTGAGACAGCCCACAGACCCCAGCCCACCCTCAGTGACCCCAGCACACCCCCAGGGCACTCCCCAGGGCCCCACCTCGGAGGTGCAGTCGTCGAAGCGGACCTGGTACCCCACGAGAGCCCCCAGCTCACAGCCCATCTCCTCGGCCACCCTCTGTGCCACCGACACAGTGGCCACGCGCCGGGGCTGGGTCACACCGATGGCGCCGTGCTTGGCCAGGCCTGCGGGAGATACAGAAGGGCTGGGGTTGGAAGGGGCATCAGAGATCAGCTCATTCCACCCCCTGCCTTGGGCACCTTCCACTNCTTGTGCCTCCCCCAGATGAAAATCACCCCAAAACCAGAGGAAACACAGAGAAAACAAAGCAAACCAGACCTCTGTGATGTAGGCAGAGCTGCCCACGTCCCTGGGGCTCAGCAGGTTGCAGAATATCTCCTTGACAGGGTAACTTCTTCCCGGAATGTGCAGCACCGAGCAGTGCCCAAAGAACTCCGAGAGCTTTTCCACCTCCAGGGTGGCTGACATCACCACCACCTTCATGTCTGCCCTCCTGCCTGCTGGCTTCTTCTGCAGGAACAGCTTCTTCAGCAAACCAAATAAAATATCCTGCCAGAAGAACGGAAGCAACCGATGTTAATACCCTGGTTTTGTCAGAAGTGCCTGACAAACTTGGAAGTTTGATGATTTTATCCCGTTGAGACAGTGAGAATCACACATTCCAGGCCTAAACACTCAAGAGGAATACAGGCATTTATCCTGGATATGTTGGTTTCTAGAGTTTAATTAATTTTTTTACCACCCCTTCTCACAGAAGAAGCACCAGTGTAACTTAAAACCCCTTTGTTTCTCATTTTTATACTCTCTTGGTCAAGTCATTTGTGAGAATTTACCTCAGACCCATTTTTCATCCCATTTCCCAGCCTATGTCCCCTGAGTGTGTGTGCACCCTTCTTTGGTTTAATTTACTGCCACGACCTCAGCAAGTTTATTTTACTCTGTGGTGCTCTGAATTACAAATCTGCTCCTTCCTTCACCTCAGCTCAGTCATTTGCAATACCCTCAGATGCCTGAGGGCAGAACTGGGATTCAGAAAGCATTTTCCCTTTTCCCAGCTGGACTGGGAGATTGTTTGCTGGAGCAGGAGGTTGTCTGACACACAACACAATCTCCTGAGGTCTGAGTGACTTGAATGTCCCTTTGCTGACCACAGGAGGGTCAGGGTGACATCTGAGAGCTTTTGGGACTCAGGTCTGGATGCTTCCATGGTCCCAAAAGCCATAATCTCTTTGCACAGCCATATACACACCCTAAGAGACTTTCCTTAGGGCAAGAGATGTGTTTCAGGGGGATTTTTGTAGTTGTTTTAATAGTGTTCTAGAAAGTTTATGTTCTGTGTGCTGGCTTCAAACTCCTGGAAATTTTGGGAGAGTATCCAATAGCCAGCAAAGTTCCAACTGCTTACAAATGCAACAACTACAAAAATTCTAACACTACTTGAGGCCACATCTTATTTTCAACTTATGCAGCACGTAATAAACAAAGCAGCAGTTCTGTGTTCCTAGGACAGCAAAAGGATAAAATACATCCATGGAAAGCCAGAATCCCTGGAGATCATGCTGAAATGAAAGGAAGGTACAAGCGGAGCCCAGAAAAGGAGAAACAGTGACCCAAAATACAGATACAAGGTGACACTCACAGTGCTGAGGCTCCGCTCGTGGGCTTCATCCAAAATGATGACACTGTACTTGCTGAGGAGGGGGTCTGTCAGGATTTGCCTCAGAAGGCACCCATCAGTCATGTACCTGATGGCAGTGTCCTGAAAGGTTTAATTACACATTCAGCTGCTAGCCTGGGTTTTTATTTCAAACTGAACCGTTCTACCCAGTTTTTGTTTCAAACTGAACCGTTCTACCCAGGTGACACATCTGTCCAGCACACGCACTGAGATTCCAGCACAGCCGCTCGTGCACCACAGCGCAGGTGCTTGGCAATGTTCCACCTGCAAGGCGCCCAAAAAGCTTCCTCAGATCAGTCACAGCACACCAACAGCCGGGACAGACACTTCCCAAAGCTCTGAGACAGCCCACAGACCCCAGCCCACCCTCAGTGACCCCAGCACACCCCCAGGGCACTCCCCAGGGCCCCACCTCGGAGGTGCAGTCGTCGAAGCGGACCTGGTACCCCACGAGAGCCCCCAGCTCACAGCCCATCTCCTCGGCCACCCTCTGTGCCACCGACACAGTGGCCACGCGCCGGGGCTGGGTCACACCGATGGCGCCGTGCTTGGCCAGGCCTGCGGGAGATACAGAAGGGCTGGGGTTGGAAGGGGCATCAGAGATCAGCTCATTCCACCCCCTGCCTTGGGCACCTTCCACTGTGCCAGGTTGTTCAGAGCTCCATCCAACCTGGCATTGGACTGTACCAGGGATGGGGCAGCCACAGCTTCTCTGGGCGACCTGTGCCAGGCCCTCAGCATCCTCACAGGGAGGAATTCCTTCCCAATATCCCACCTAACCCTGCCCTCTGTCAGCGGGAAGCCATTCCCCCTTGTCCTGTCACTCCAGACCCCTCCAGGTGCTGGAAAGGGCTCTAAGGTCACCCCTGGAGCCTCCTTCAGGCTGACCACCCCCAGTGATTGTGGGACAAACAGGGACACTGAGTCGTGCTGCTCACGGTCACTTTAGAACACGTACCTACATAATGTACACACGGCCACAATTTGGTTGTTTTTTTATTTAAAAGGTTTAATCAAGCCACTCCTCTCACCACAGCCCAGCCCGAAGCTGCGTCACCCGCGAGGGGCCAGGGGGACAGCTACATGAGTTTACCGGTGCTTGTGCCCCACATCNGCGCCCCACCGCCGGCGCCCGCGGGGGCGGGGGGGGGTAGTCTCGTTACCTGCCTCGTAGAGGTACTTGGGTAGCTGCGTGCTTTTGCCGCTGCCCGTCTCGCCGGTGACGATGAGGAAGGGCCGCTCCCGCACGGCCTCCACCAGCTCACGGCGGGAGCGGCGGATGGGCAGGGCGGGGCCGTCCATGGCGGCTCCCGGGGCTCACCGGGCCCACCTGCGGCCCCGCCCACGTGCGCACCTGGCGGGAACCCCGCGCNCCCCCACGGTTCCCTCCTCCCCGCTAAGCCACGCCCCCACACGATTTCCCGCCTCCTCATTAAGCCGCGCTCACACCGGCCACGCCCCCCGCCCTGCCCTCAGCGCCTCACGGCGCCTCAGAGGTACAAAATCAGCAAGAAACGCCTCAAAAATCACAAAATTACAAAATGCGAAGGGTTGGAAGGGCCTCAGAATCAATGGGCGGGGATACCTCCCATCAGACCAGGTTGCTCAGATGTATTTCGTGACAAAACTTGACCCTCGAGTCCACACATTAATGTCTGATTGAATGATCCTGATCAGAAAGAAAACATCCTGCCACGTTTTGAAATCTGAGGGACAAGAAATCTCGAATTCTATCCTAAATCAGGGTAATACTCTCTTTCCATAGCTCAGCTAAGTGTCAAATTGTGTTACATTAGACCATTACACAATACTGAACATAACACAATTGTACCCATATAGAAAAGAATAAAATATTGATAAACCTGCTTCACCAAAACCTTTACTTAAGGGAGAAAAAGTTCTTTGATGTTTGATCTTTTTATACTTTGAAGCCAAATCAATAAGAAAGATTTAATCTCTGAAACAGAGAGCAGCCACCAAGCTCTAAGTGATGCGTTAGAGAAAAACAAATTACTTGTTGTTAGAATTGTAAGAGTTTAGGCTGGACGTGCCTCAGTGATCTCAGACCCAGGGGCAGGTTAACAAAGCTTGGGAAAAAAAAGGATGCCCTCTGGTAGTGGACACAAAGAATGCAGAATTTGTGGGACATCTGGCAGAACTCCCAAGATAGGAAAGAAACTGATAAACCCAACCCAGCCCCAAGTGGGTAAAAGGTAATTCTGGTAATTCTGTGACCACCGACCCAAGAAACCCACTGACCCCAAAGAAGAGAAAGACTCAGCATGGCACTAATTAGCATCAGAAGCGAATCATTAACCAATAGAAGATAGAATACTAATTAACAAGAGAACTATGTAACTAATGTAGCAAATGAACACGAATTCCTTTGTTTGCTAAAATGTGTAAACAGTAAAAAGTTTTGATAGTTGGGGTGCCTGATCTGTGGGATTCTGCTCGGCACTCAGGCTTGGCAAGGCTGAAATAAATAATCGATGTCTCTCTGGTGTGTGCAATTATGGCCTTGTTGCACTCCAGGTAACAAATCTGCTTTTTGAGGGCATTAATGACCCCTGAACTCCCCGTGATGAACAAATGAAGGCGCTCGCCCCGGCTCTGCAGCACCGTCTGTGAATTCACAGCAGACCTGAAGGTGGCAAGCGCTGAACACTGAACACAAACCAGCCGCAGTCCAGCTCCCCCGTTTTCCCCAAAACATGATTTTTGTGGTGTATTTTGCCCATACCTCAGTCTTTGCTCCCTTCACACACTGTTGTTTCACCCTCCGTCAGGCTCAATCAGTGAAAAGAATCATGCGGTAAATTTGGTGTCACACCAGGAGTGAATTCAGGCCACCCACTGACTCTGGTTATCACAAATTCCCTCAATTTTCGCCTCTGGCATGATGGGAGAAATATTTCCCCACTGGGAACGTGCACTCTGAGGCTTGGAAGAGGCTCCATCAGTGCCCAGTGTTGCCACCTTCAGCTGTGTCTAACCCACAAATAACTGTTTATTCTGCCAGCAACCTGGCACTGTAAAATCCCACAATAAGATGGTTTGCAACAATCCGACGAAAACCAGTGGAATGTGCCAATACGTTTTATGTCGGTACACCCCTTTGTGGAAAATATCGCATTTATTGCCTCACGATTTACTTGTGTCATGTTGCCACTGGTAATTTACAATTAATGGCAATCACGTACACACTGGAAGCTTCGAACACACCCTCATTACACTTTTTGGTGTGTATTTACCATGAAGAATTTAATGGTTTTAATAGACACACATTTATGCACGCACACTTGCAGTCTGCATGATTTTATTTAAATCGCATCCTGCTTCTGGCAGACATAGGGCTAGGTAAGGTTTTTCAATTCTCTCTTTTTTTTTTTTTTATCCTCCCAGCCTGGGAATAGCAGATTTGGTTTTAATCAACCCCTTTGCAGTCTTGAACTTTGTCCTCCTGGAATACAGTGCCATTCATTTAAGGATTTCCCTCCGTCTAATAAACATTAATGAACCACACTTTACAATTCCCCTGTGATCTTATCTCAGTTTCACAGATGGGGAAAACAGAAACAAATTAAGGGGTCTGCACACACCACAAATCAAAGGCAGAGCTGGGGGAAGAACCCAGCAATCCCAGCACAATTCCCTGCTCCAATAACTGAGAAATGTGTTTCTATCCCTGCAGCTGCTCTGGCAGTAGCTGCGTTGCACGGGGCAGCACCATTACGTCCAGGCCATCCAGGAAGACTGAAATTGCTCTTTTCCTGAGGTTTAGCTCCCCACACAACTGCAAATTCTGTGAGGTGATAGAAGGCTGTGGCTCTGCCAGCTTCCTCTGCTGGATTATCCCTCAGGATGTCCTTATTGCCTTCTGAGCAGGGGATCTCTTCTTTTCTGGTTAGCAGAGATGTAGCAGGGTATGGGGAATGTTCCAGTCCCTACTGGTACACCGTGGGGTTTATCCATCTTCCCAGGAGAGAGAGGCCTGATTTCCTTGGGAATTTTTCATCTCCTAGCTCTGGACAACATGGTCCATTCCGTGCCAAACATGGCATCCCTCGGTGCCTGTGAATAAAACCACATCTACTAATTACATCCAGCAAGGAAAGACAGGTAATTGCCTTGTGCCTGGAATCTCTAAGTAGGGCCACTTTCTAGAAGAACAATCCCCGAGCTGTGATTTCAGCAGAGACAGAAGAAACCAATGTTCCCTGCAAGCTGCACTCCTGTCAGACACGCAGCAGTTTTTCTGACAGCCAGGATTTTTGTGGCATTGGCTGTGAGTCATTATTGAAGAAGTGTTATTCTTAAAACAGAGGAAGAGTGCTGGAGAAAGGAGGTGTTAGACAGGAAAAAACCCAAACCCCTTTCACACCTCCATCTGCTGTCTTACAGTGCCTTGCTACCAAACATTTACAAATTGACAAGTTTATTGCAGATCTTGCTCCGCTTGTTAAAAATTGGTTCTTTTTGAAGGCAATTTAGCCTTTCTCTTCCAAAATGAATGTATTTGCCTTGTGTTTAGCTTCATGGAAAACAACGGTTCCTACGGTGCAGCCTTCTGCCAGGACAGCCAGGTTATTCCTAACTGCACTCCCAGGTTTCTGCTAGGAAAAAGGCTGCAGAAAATACAGCACTGGCAGGAATCTGCACTGGTTTAGCTTGGTTTGTTCTGCAGGTGGGCAGCGTCTGGCCAGATCCAGGCTGGCAATTGCTCTGGTGGAATAAAATATTTCTGTGCTGGAAAGGAAGTTGCAGTTCTCTGCTGAGAGCCCATCCCAACTGCAGTGCTGAGAAGCTCCCAGCCAGGTCTCCCCGAGCGACGCCGGCACAAAGGGTGAGAGAACTGCCACAGCAACTGCTCGTCCTCCTGTTGTTGGTCAGACAGCCCTGCCCAGCTCACGCTGAGGCCGATCCCGTTCCCCTTCCCCGCTGCTCCGAGGTGCTGGAGCTGCGTCTGCACATGGCCCAGACCTGCAGTGAGTCACAGTCACACACTCAGGTCTCCGTGCCCCAGTTCTGCAAACGTTTCTGCACAAACATCATTGTGTTCAGCAGAAGAGACCTGGCATATACTCACTGCAGGCCTCAACTGATAGTCTTGAAAGCCCTGTTTTCTCTTTAAAGTTGGTCTAGGAAGTGATTTTGGTAATTTGCCCCCCTCACACGTTCGCCTGCATCACCCTTTTTAAATTTAACTCCAGTGTCAGATCTGCAGCTGTTTCCGTGGCCACATCCATGAATGATTGCTGCTCCTGCCAGGTGCAAGCACGAATAAAAAGGTCACGGGCTGGGGAGAGGATTAAGCTTTGGCTCAGCTGTTTGCATTCTCACACAGAGCACAGTCTGTCCATCCATCTGTCTGTCAGCCCTCACACACCGCCCAGACAGGTGAGGAGCTGAATATTGCAAACAATTCAGTGACGCTCATACAAAGCCACTACACAGTGTCTGTGGTTTAAAAAACGCTCCCCCAGCAATCCTTACCAAGCAGCCCTTGGATCAGTGAAATTATCTGTGCAGAACTATAAATGCAGAACAGCATGGGAACAGTCTCCCTGGAGACTGGGGTAGGGCAGATTGGAGAATACCTAAATCTCTAAATGGTGTCTGTGATTTTCATGGTAAATTGGAACATTTTCGTCCCACGCTTACCTAGGGAGATGAAGGAAGGCAGCTTATGGGCACTTAGCACACACACTGAGAACAAGCAGGGAAAAAAAATCCAGGAGGCATGGAGCAGATCCATCTCCCTGGATCTCCACCTGAAGTATTTCACTGATTCAAGGCCTTTTGTACCTGCAGCAGTGAAAGCTGTTGGCTATTTTAAGACCTTCTCACGCTTGCACTTCTGTTACAACCCATGGGAGGCTTCTAATCTATTTCTGTGTATCAGACATCCTTCCTCTTCTGACTTCCTTATCAAATGTGCAAAGCAATCAATAATTCACTTAGGCTCTACATTCCCATTGGAGTGCACCATGGCTGTGATTTAAATATATTTCTGTGACTGTAGAACAAGCAGATACCCTAAACTACCCTGGAAATGTCCTCTTGTATGTGACAGCATCTCCTGCCACCCAAAGTAGTTTTATTTCTCCAGCTGTCAAATCTAGGACAAAATACTACTCTTTCGTTCTATATTAAGACCATGGAATAACAGCAGCTGACTTCCCAGCCTCTGTCCTCGTGGAGGGGTACGCCGGATGAAGAATTAACCCCTGGCATGAGCTTTCCTCGTGCTAAGTCATTAAGAAAAGCCAGATCTCCTTGATGCTCTCCTGCATTTGATAACAAAAACTGGAGGTTGATGAGCTGGAGGTTCCCTTCCTCCTCTTCCCATGGCCCTCACCACGTGCCGTAGATCCAGGCTGACCCAGGATTTCCTTCCACAGCCTTGTTTGGAAGGACCTGAGGTTCATGTGGCTTAATTGAGCAGAAAAAGGCAGGTTTGAAACCCTTTATCCCTAACCACCTCCCAGTAATGAACTCATCCCTTACACCCCTCTGGGTCAGCTCCTTTTGGAAGAGGGAGCTGAGCTCCAGGAGATCAAGTGGCTTGACCAAGGCTCCAGGAGTCACAGAAGGTGTCCAGAGTGACAAATGCCCAAATGCCACGTCCCCCAAACTTGAGAGATCTGTCCAGACCAATCAAGTACTAAAACTTCTCCTTACCAGAGACAGCTTCAAGACCCAGGGACAAACAGCCTATCAAACAGACCACAAAAACCCCTCCTATCTTTTCTGGGAATGTGCAATCTCTCCTATTCCCTCTTGTCCCTGTATTTAATCTTTCACTATCATCAGCTCTGTGTGTCCACAACATCCAGCAACGAGGGCAGAGCGCACGCGGCAGCCACACACGTCCTGGTAATGACTTCACTTCTTCCACCAGCCCTGGAAAAAACAAAAACAAACCCAAATCCCCTGTCCTGCATAATTGTGGCTCTGTTATTCATGGATTTTAAATCGTACTCCTTCATGAATTTTAATGGGCAGTCCATTTTCTTTCCACTAATCCTACATTAGGCTGGAAGCCTTTATAGGCTGAACATTTGCCCTCCTTCGCTTTTCATTCTCCTCAGCAGCCCCGTGGCTGCCTGTCCCCAGGCACTGCCCTTGTCTCAGCTGGGCTGGCACTGAAGTTCAACCAACATGAAAGTGTTTTCTTATTAGACCCTCCAGTTCTGTGCATCCCTGGCAAAAGCAGCAGGGCTGCTGCACAGGCAGCCTGGGAACAGCAGCTCTTTCTTTTGCCCACGATTTGGCAATCTCGTGGTGCGCGTATGAGTTGTGTGGTGTTGTCTGAGGCAACGCCTGTCTGCGAGTCTTTAGCACCACGCTTTTATAAATCCCTTTTTCCAGCTAAAACCGTCTCCATAAGTCATCAGGAAGGAGTGAAAGCCCTTCAGGAAATCCTCCTTTCCAAGGAATTCCTGATGAGTGGCACACGAGAGCAAACCACAGACGGTTCC
This sequence comes from Machaerirhynchus nigripectus, assembly GCA_013397975.1. Classification (NCBI taxonomy): domain Eukaryota; kingdom Metazoa; phylum Chordata; class Aves; order Passeriformes; family Dicruridae; genus Machaerirhynchus; species Machaerirhynchus nigripectus. Next base: position 422,708 of record VZRQ01009575.1, read on the forward strand.
GCGCCACCACAAACCCTGAGATGCTGAACAGCCCTATTTTAAATGGTGCTCAGGTTAAAAACCAGACAGGACCGTGAGATACTCTGACCTTCTGCAAAATGCAGTTTGAGCCTGTTCTTTCACTACTAAATTTAATAATTTGTTCAGCTGAAGGGATGTTCCCAAAGGGAAGATACCCAGACTCCGTTTGGATGGAGGAGGAAGCCACCATTTCCCTTGGAAACCATCCCTGAGGAATCATTCTGCCAGGTCTGCCACAAGGAGTGGAGCCTACAATAAACTGAGGCAAGATGCTCTGTTTGTGTTAAATTGCTAAGAATATCTCAAACCCAGCCCTTCCATGCATCTCACACAACCCTTACTGGATGAAAAAGAAATAGTGCACTGTTCTCAGCTCTAAAGTTCTAAAAATATGAGAACTTTGATATATAAATCCATGTTGAGGACCTTTCTGAGGCTGACTACAAATGCTCCCAGTTGCCTCTAATTCCACACCACTTGCAGAACCAGTGGTCATTTTTCTTTTCCAAGATATCCAGGACATACCCAGTGTTCCAAGGATTCCAGCCATGGGGATAGTTTGTGTGCCACCAGAGCACCAGGCAGGGGCAGGAGTGAATCGGGCAGAAAATCTGATTTGACTTAAACAACACTGACCTGATGAGAAGCGCGGAGTCCGAACCAGGCCTGCAAATCCCATCTGTTTCTTATTTCTATAACGGGCGAGCTAAAACCTTAAATCCACACAGCTCTGAGCTTTGAAGCCAAATTTTGCAGCTTGAGTCCATTACTAGCAAACGATGACTGCTAGCCCAGCACGGACCTGCTCCTTAAACTGAAGGCTGGGATTTATATCTCGACATTAAATGAAGGAGATGTATTGCAGGGTGACTAACACCTAATCGGGGAAGGCACTTGGAGACAGAAATTCATGGATTGGCGAATTAATTGGCCCACCTCTTTGCTCCCCATAACATTATTATCACAACACCCGTGGTTAATGGTGTTCTGAGGGTTAACTGATGTTTGACAACCCCTCGGATGCTCCTCAGCTGTTGGGAGCTAATAAAACCCTGCACTAACTCTGTCTTAGTTATTATATTAAGTTACAGATTTTGCTCGGGTTTTTTGCAGCAATTTGATGTCAGAAAAAAATCGAACCTATAAAGCAAGCAGCTTTCCAGCTTCGTGAAAAGTAAAAGTGAGCGTATTCAGGAAAAAAAAAAAGCCTCGTCTCTTGTCCTTTAATTCCCAAGAACAAAGCTGGGGAAGGCTGGTCCCCGAGTGCAGATGGAATTTGGCAATTCCATTCCCATTAGTGCAGAGCAAACCCGTTAAATATATAATGGCTCGAGGACAATGTGGATTGGAAAAATAAGCTTGGAACTGTAAGGCTCCTAATTATTTTCCATCCATCTACCTTCACATTAAACCCCAGGGTTTGATGCTTCCCCGGCTGCTGGGGCAGCCATTGAGTTTTTGAAGTGATGCTCTGTTTATAGAATTGCAATTACTCAGTATCGGCCTTTGTTTGGAGAAGAATCCCTGTCCATCCTCACTAATGGCTTCTTCTGATCTCATCCAGTGCGGAGGATTTCCTGAGCATATTAAAAACATTATTCACCCTGCCTTTTTAGTTTAGCCAAAGATTTAACGACTTCAGCATAAGAACTGTGTGTTTGAACTAGATTTGCTCCCTGACAGCTGATGCTGTGCACTCTGTTCCCTCCACGTGCTCACAGGCACAAGGGAAGTGCTTGAACTGCTCAGGTTAGAGATTTTTGGGGGGTAAGAGCCTGTGAGGGTGCTGAGGAAGTGTTACCCACAAAAAGCTGTGGCTGCCCCACCCCTGGGAGTGCTCAAGGCCAGGTGGGATGGAGCTCTGAGCGACCTGGTATTTTTAAAGAGTATTTTTAAAGAGTATTTAGTCTCTCACTGTAGAGATGAACGAGGATTGTAAAATGTCCACAGCAAAACCAGGCTGGATTCCCCTCCAGGACACGTGAGCTGATGTGAGCAGCACTTGCAGCCACCTCGTGTCCTTTGGACAGGGTGAGGCTGGGGATGTAATTGCAGTTACTGTTTGCCAGAGTGCTGCATTTTCATGGTAGATTTAATTTTACTCCCTAGTACTTAATTTTTTTCTTTCCTTGACTTACAAAGAGAAAACAACCCTGCAGGGCATGAGGGAGGGCAGGCTGGCAGTGCAGGGCATCTTCTCCCCTGCTGCAGTTCCTGGAGGAGAGGAGGTTAATTAGCAAATTGTAATCAGCGCGGGGAGGGGGGGAGATCAGCACCTGAACACCTTTTGGTGCCCTTTGTGGGGTGATTTTGGGGTGCACAGAGCCCGTTAAACCCGTTTCTTAAAACACTCAGAACACAGTTTCAGTGTGCATGTAAAAAAAGATGCCTCGCTGCCCCGTCCTATGAGTGCCGTGTTGGACACTTCTCCAGCTCTCCAGACTTTGCTTCCCTGCTCAAAAAAAAAAAAAAAGGGAAATGAAAAGAAAATAGAAAACTCTCACTACTGAACTGCAGAATAAAATTTCCCCTCTCATTCTGTACTCACCCTTTGGGCCTAAACTAACTCACACGTACGTGTCCAGCATGTTTACAAACAAGCCACTAAAGCAGCTGTGTGACCAAAATTTCCTTCAGCCATAATAATTTTCACCCTCAGACTCATCAGACACGTCTGAGATGCACATAATAACTCCCACCAGGGCACCCTGACAGGCTGAGTTACTGACTCTCCCTGATTCCTTTCTTCTGCCGTGAAATATGGTCTCCTCTGTCTAAAGCAAATTGATCTTTTCGCCCAATCTATTTGACAGATCTACCATTTAGTATTTAATTACCATTTCGAGCCTAAAACCAGTTTGTGATGCAGACACCAGTCCCCAGCATGAACTCCTGGTGTCTGCATCACCCCAGGTCTCCAGAAGGCAACAAAATCCCCTTGGAGCAGCTGCTGCCTCTGCTCCCTTTATCATAAATAAAACTAATGCAAGAACTGGAGAGATGATCAGGGAAAAAGCAAAATGTTCTGGTCAGGGCTGCGTTATGGGTGTCTGGGAGGTGCAGGATGGGCATGGAGGGGGATGGATTGGCTCTGGAAGAACCTCCACGGGCTCTGCAGCTAAACTGTGACCATTTAATGAAATGTTTTGAAGTCAAAGACCTTAAACTGCTAATGGAAGGAGCATCAGCGGTGGCTTAGAGGGATCTCAAACACAGCTGGCCAGGCTGTGTTTGCAGAGATTCCCAGGATGGGTTTGCCAAGGAAGGCCAGGCTCCATCCCGCGTGTGACGGTGCCCCTGCTGCCCTGGGCTCCTGGGGGTGCAGCAGCCATGCGCCTGCTCCTGGCCAGGAGACAGCTCCCGGCCCCATCCCAATTAATCATCTCCTAATGACTTTCTGAACCGGGAGGATTTCCTTAATTATGCCACGCATTAGACTTTAATCAAGAAATCAATTTTTCACGCCACCCCAAAGCCGCGGGTGCGGCGCCTTGGGCGGGGAGGGGCCCGAGTGTCCCTCGCCCTGCACAGAGTGGAATTATAAGTGGAATTTGGGAGCCGTGCGTGCCAGGGCTCACTCCCAAATCCAGCTGTAAGTGATTTAATTAAGAACCCTGCACAGCCCCGTGCCTGTGCCCTGCTCAGCCAAGAGTTTTTCCACGTGTTTTTCAGCCACCTGACACAGATGCCAGGCACGGCGGGCCCTTGTGTGCCGGCTTAGCGCCCGTGCGCCCGGCTGGACTCGGTGGGAAAGGATTTGTATTTGCAGCAAAGTGGCTTCACCCACTCCCACCAACACCAACGCAGCCCCTCGTGCACCTCCTGCCTCTGCAAACCCTGGGGAATTAAATACAAACCCTGAGGGTGCCGGGATCTGCTCCGGCGTGACGCCGTGCACGGCGGCGGTGATCCGAAGGAAAGAAGTTAATTAAATATTAACCTCACTTTTCTGTTCCACTTTTCAGGATGCTGCGAGGCTGAGCGCAGCAAAGGGTTTATCTGTTCACTGGGGAGGACTGATGGTTGCTCCTGGCCTGATGCAAACCCTGATCCATTTCCTCTCTCCCTGGTTTTGTTGGGATTCACCCCAGCCCAGCAGTGTCAGAGCCAGAGGCTCCTTGCAGGGGGATCCCACTGGATCTCTGGGGTCTGGGGATCTCACCCCAACCAGTAGCACATTCCCAGCAGAGTTTCACAGCACACCATGGCTCAGCTTCTTTCCACTTGATCAGTTACTGGGTGGGGTTTAATCCTCTCCCTTCTGAGGAGCTCTGGGTGGCACAGCCAACCCCAGCCAGTTTTATTTTCCCTGGTACCATCCTTCCTCCCATCACTGCCCTGCTCGGATGATGAGGCTGCTGGAACAGGAATGGGATGTCCAGTACCTGCTGCCTCTGCAAGGAGCTAAAAATAAAAAAGCATCTGCTAAAAATACTGAATGATCAGGGAAAAAAATGCTAAACCCCAGAGATCTCCCTGGACCCCAAGGATTAATTTTAATTTCCCTTTAATCCGGACACAAATTGTGACATCACCACTGGCAGGCATGGCCCAGCTCCATGGACAGAACCTGCAGTTGTGCTCCCCCAGCTTTTGGGTGCATTCCAAATGAAAATGGACACACGACAAGCAGGAGGCCACAGGGTTCAGTGTAGGGTGCCAGAAATGTCTTAAACCCCGGGGCTGCAGCTCCCAGGGATTCCTTCCCCAGCTCCACACTTGGACCCAGGCTTTGTGCCGTGGGGTGTGCCTGCCTACAGCTGCTTTTGGGGTGCTCTGATCCTGTATCCCACTGTGGGAAAGGGGAGAAAAAGGGGCCAGCAGTCCCAGGTTACAGCCTGGACTTCTGAAAAATAAGATTTACCAATTCTCTCCACTTTTAAGGGAAGGAAAACAGAGATCGGAGCGAGTTAATTTGTGATCTTCTGATGAGACAACAGAGTTAATTCCTGGGAGGAATTACTCATCTAAAGGGGCAAGGGATGTTCTGTCCCCAAAAACCTCTGTAAGCACTGCAGTGACCCCACACTGCCCAGGACACACAGCCCCTCCCTCCAAATCCTTGGAAAACGCTTCCCTGGCTTTATCCCAGCGGTGAAGCAGGGATAACACAAGGAGAGGGGCACATGCTGGGCTCTCCCTGCGGGTCCCCTCTCCCAGATACCCACAGCAGGGGGGGCTGAGCATCATTAAACAGAAACTTCGCTCCCAGCTTCCCCACTGATCAGATACATGCAAATATATGCGTGAAAAATTTACATACAGAGCTCGCCTGGGACTTCCTTCGGTGCTGGGAGGAAAACTCCCTTAATTCCCAGAACGAGCCCAGCGTTTGGTGCTCCCCCCACGCAGCAGCTAAATTTGGGGTGGGGGTTTGGGGATGGTGGGGCTCAGAGGAAGGAGGCAGGAAGACATTTTGGGGTTCCTTGGGCAGGAAGGGCTCAGCCTCGGGGAAATTTGGAGCACTGAGGGCCTGTGAGCAGACAACGGCTCATAGTCTGAGGTGTGATTTACGTGCAGCAGCACATAAACACCTGAAACGGGGTCTTTAAAAACACCTCAGACTTTGCCACAATGCTGCTGCTGTGGGGCTCCACGTGGAAAAAAAACAGGGAAAACGAAATGCAAGCAATTCCTTAAAAGCTGCTCCAAATGTGCTTTCAGTCCAGGAGCGATCAGAGAGGCAAGGCAATATTTTCCTGGAGAGGAAACGCCGCTGTGTTTACACCTGATGCCGTTTGCTGAGCGCTGCTCTCAGTCCTGCTCTGTGTTTGCCCAGGGCAGGATGTGGGGAAGAATTCAGGGTTTGTGCAGAGGAAGCTCTGTGGTCTCAGGAGCTGCCAGGCACAGGATCTTTACTGGGTCGTGTTCCTGTGAGTCTCAGACAAGGGGCTGCTGTTGGGCGAGGCGGGTAAAACCCGAATATTGACTTCAGCAGGGCCCGACCTGCAGCTCTGGCCTGCAGGACTCTTCCCACGTGCTGGCTTTGCTCTGCTTGTTGGGAAGATCCCCCACGGCTGCCTTTGAGATTTCCTCCTCCAACTGCTTGAAGGCACCTGACCCCAAATTTGCTGTTTGTGCCACCCTCCCGTGGCAGATGCAGCGATGCCGGGTGTCACACGTGACATCCCCGTGCCTGGCACAGCGGAGTGGAGAGACCCATGGGAATGGGATGAGCCATGCAGCACCTTCCCTGGGGAAAGCTGTATCTGTGCAGCTCATCCTCCACATCCCACCCAAATCCTGCACCCTTTGTTTCCTGGCACAGCCACTGCCCACTCAGAGCACGGAGCAAGACCTCACCCAGCCCAGCGTGGGGGATCTCCCACAGAAAAACTTACAAGGCCCTGAAAATGGTGGCCAAAATCTGAATATTTCCCTGGGATATGACAGGATGAAGGCACTGCCAGCTCCCTGCTGTGGGTCACACGGAGCTGAAGGGCTCAGGAAGGTGCCCCCCGTGATCCCTTTGCTCACCAGCCTGGAAAGGAGCACAGAGCTCTCCCCTTCCCCTGCCAAAGGTCAGGATTAAGCTCTGCAGACCTTGGCAAGGGTTTGTGCAATGAAATCCCCTCCAACACCTCGGGAAAGGCTGGGCTGAGCTTCTCCTCCTCTCACTCACTGGAGATTGGGGTGGTTTGGCTGGGCCAAGCAGCCAGGGGACATGGCCGGGCTCCCTGTGCCACCAGGATCTGCTCCAAATCTCCCCCCACGAGCCCTTAATCAGCTTCCACCTGGGATTAGCTCAAACATTCCCAGCCTCTGGTTCAAAATAGCTTTTCTTTCTTGTGGGCAACTAATCCAAAAGGAGCCCTGTCCCCATTAGCCAGCACCTCCAGCAGCGGTGGGGTTTTCCTAAGGCTTGAACCTTGCCTGGTTCCCAGATATTTTGGGATTGAGAACCCCGGGGCATGGAATGCTCGTGTTCGGAGCTGGGTTGTGATGGGGATTCATGGAAGCAGCTCCAGTAAACCCAAGCAAAGCCTGGCCTGGTGCAAGGCAGGTACAAAGAACACAAGAGCCTGGTTTGGGCTGAATGATTAGTATTTGGGGGAAATTCGGGTTTGGCACAAGGGATTTCACCCAGGAGCTCACAGGGGGCAATGTGCAGACCCTTCCTGCCAGTATTAAATGGAGACAAAGAAATTCCCTGTGGATCTGAGGCCATCAGGACCTGGGGATGAACCGAATAAAAACCAGCCCCTTCTTTAGGATGGATCCCCAGAGCAAAGAACTGCTGAAAACCCACGGGAAAAGAAAAAAAAATCACCTCCCACAGCACCCAGAGGAGCAGGCAGGTTGGGAAGGGACGTGCGAGCTGTCACATCCCCAAGTGCAGCTGATGACGTGCCTATGATTTAATAAAGGACATTATTAGTGCCCTGCTAATGGCTCCGGGCGCCGGCAGCGGAGCCGCCCGGCTGCCGGCAGCTCCCAGCCCGGCAGAGCTCGTTCCCACCGGGCTTCAGCGTTCTGAAGATTAAATCCTCCCCCCCACGCCTGCGAAAGGATTTGCATTAACAGTCCCCCACCGGCAGCCCCGATGGCCGGGCACACAGAGGCACAGCAGCTCGGTAACAGCTCCAGCCCCGCCGCCAGGCAGAAATCCCACCTCAAATTAAAGATAACAGAGGCTCATCCCTTCAGCCGCTTCATTTCCTCCCCGTAAAAGCTGCTCCCACCTGGCTCCTTCCCACTGACCTGCCACGACACCCGGCAAGACTGAGCAGCAAAACCCAGCTGAGGTTCCAGCAGCAGCAGCACCGCTCCAAAAAAAAAGCTCCCTCCCAGCAAAAATATGTCCAGGAACCAGCAACATCTGGGCACTGGGGGAGGCCCTGGTGATGGGCACAGCTGGTACCTCCTCAGGAGCACCTCAGTTGTCACTCCTGCTGCTTCCTTACCCTTTATCTCATCAGCAGTGATTGGGGTGTTGATGAGCTGCCCTGGGGGAGATAAGGGCCCCGTGTCAGTCAGTCAGAAATTGATATTGACTGGTGAGATGTTAGGTTTTGTGTCTTCAGAGAGGGAGTTTTGGCTGAGCCCCTGTTTTGTGCCACGAAGGCTCAGCTGCTTCCTCCTGGTCCAGGCAGCATCTGCACCATGGTTCATCTCCAGGCAGGGAACTCCAAAAAAACCCACATCCCTGTGAGGCAGAGATGGAGCAAATCCCCCATTTCCACAGGGTGAGACATCTGCCAGCAAAGGGACTTGGCAAAGATGTGGAACCTGCGTCAGAGGCTGAACCCTCCAGTGCTCCGGCTCCTCCAGCACCAGGGCTTGGCTGGGAGAGGCCCTCTCTTTCTGTCTGAAACCTCCATAAAAATAGCACAATTATGGGAAAATCCACGTCCAAGTGGAAAAGAAAACACCAGTCTGGCTTTCACGAGGAAGCAGAGCTCTATAAAAGCGCTCCTATAGCATCTGCTGTTTCTGTCAGGCATCCAAAGCCTCGCTCAGAGCCCTTCGCCCAGGGGCACAGCTCCACGGGGCGAGGTCGGGCCCCTGCTAAAGGATTTTATGATTTTTTTCCCCCCAGCATTTCACTTCACCTCATCAGAAGTTTCCATACATTGGGAACAAACGGTCTGCAGGAGCCTTCGCTGTGGAGCAGAGCGGGGCAGCCCCCGCCGGGAGCAGCTGCTTGATCCCGAGCCATAAATAACAGGCCAGGCTGGAAAATCTCCGTGGGGTTTTTTTTTTCCACCGAAGTCGAGCTGGTGATGTCTGTCACCCCCTGTCCCTGCTGTCCTTCCAGCAGCCTTTCCCTGAGCCCCTCAGTGCCTGCCCTCACAGGGCTGATCCCCCCCCTTACAGACTTGGGGTGCCCTGAGGGATGAAGGGATTTAATCCCAGAGAGATTTAAGCAAAGGTGCCCATCCCTGGACAAAGTTTGTGCTCACAACACCCCCAGATTCCCCAAAACCGAGCAGAAACCTGCCTGGCTCCGTGGTTTTTGGGGGCCACAGGGAGAGGGGTGGCACCAGGGCTCTGTTATTTCCCCCCTCTGCAGCCAGGGCAGAGTCCCCGCAGGGGTGACCGCGTTCCAGGTGACATTTCCGCCGTGCCTGGCCCTCTTCTGCGGGACATTTCTCGGTCAGCAACAGAGAACGGCCTTGGCTCTATTTATACCCCACCCCGGAGCCGGGTAAAAATAACCCCGGCGTGTTTGGCAGCCTGAAGGCGCTACTGTAAATCCTCCCTGTCAGCAAGAAAATCCTGCTCGGGTCGGAGCC
>VZRQ01009575.1:432006-467077 GCA_013397975.1 Machaerirhynchus nigripectus
GCCGGGAGAGGAGGTGCTGGGGGAAGCCCAGGGGCATCCGTGAGGCTGGACCCCGAGCGGAGGAGGAAAGGGATCAAGTGAACCCAGGGAGCAGCAGCTGGCAGCATCCCCGCCCGGTGCCAGCGTCCCAAAAAACCGGCTGGGAAGCAGAGCAGGAGTGTCGGATTGCTCTTGAACCGGGATTAAAGGCCACTGGCGCTGCTGTATTTTTAGCTTCGTGATCATCCTTTAGAAAAAAAAAAAATACCAAAAACCCTCATTGTGGCCGGGGGGATGGGAGAGGAGTCGGGAGCTGCCCCAAGCTCGGCCCCGCCGCTCTTTATAGCCACGGGAAAGGTCACGGTGACTCCTGCAGCGCTGTCACCTCGCAGGGACCCCTCCCTCCCTCCCTCCCTCTTGCCGAGCTGCAGCCGCTGCCGGAGCCCGCGGCTGCTGCCTGAGTCAGCTTTATCTGCCGAGCTATTAATAGCTGTGCTGGCCTCGGCCCCGCTCTAATTGCAGGTTAATCAAACAGCCGGGGAGACGCTGCCCCGCATCCCGAGCCGCAGCTTCTCGCTCCTCGCCCCGGCTGGGAACAGCCCCGGGATGCGGGAGCCGCCGGGTCCCGGCCCCCCCCAGCCCCGGGGGTCGTTCCACGCCGGGCCTGTCGCGGTCCTGGCACTGTTCCACCTCCATCCCAACGGAGCCAAAGGGCTCATGGAGATTTGGAGGCTCTTCCCAAGGCCGCTGCTCAGGGACAGCCTTGAGTCGTCCCTCCTGCTGTCACTGGGATGCTCGGGGTGGGAAATGCTGAGCACGACGCTTTTTCCTGGGGGGATTTTCCCTGCAGGACTCGCAGCTGGGCGGGTGAGGAGCCACGCACACAACTGCGATGGGAAACAAGGAACGTTCCCATCGGAGAGGAGCAGCCTCATCTGCGGGTCCCCTCCCCACCCCAAGGGATTCCCACTGCCCACACCACACTGGGTTAAAACCTTTGGGCTTTTCCAGTGCCCCGGCAGCAGCTCCGGGGCTTGCAGGAACAAGCCCAGCGCCAGGAGCTTGCCCCACACCAGACCCTGAAGGTCATTTTTATGGCCATGTCACTGTCCCCAGGGCCGAGGCAGTGTCTCACTCTCCCGTCTCTTAGGGACACATCCAGAGTGTCCCAGGCTGGTGTGGGGCCAAGAACAGCAAACTGAGGTTTTGGTGAAACCAAGAGCTCCCATTACCCTGACCCCGTGGCACGGACCATCCTGCTGCCCCGGCCATGGGATGGTAGTTCCCAGTCACATCTCCCTTGGTCCTTTCCCACCTCCCAGGAATCCCCCGGATCCTCTCAGGTGCAGCTTTTCTGGCCGTGGCCTGAGCTGACTCCGAGTTCAGGGCTCTGAGCTCAGGGCCCCGCGCTCTCCAAAGAGGGTTAAGTGGCTTTTTCGGCCCCGTGGGGAATTAAGGGCGCTCGGCAGCACGGAGCACTGGCACAGGGCACTGGCACAGGGCACGGGGCCAGGGCCCTGCCACCCCCAGCAGTGGGATGAACAGGGATTGCATCAGCCCATCCCAAAAAACCCAAATAAAGCACTGCCTTCCATCCGGCCGTGCTTAGATTTGAGGTGAAGGCAGCAGGAACTGCTGTATCCCACTCCCTGGGAGCAGCTCTGGATTTCAGGGATGTGCACACAATGAAGCAGAAACCTGGACCAGCAGCTTTAGTACTTGAAAATTTTATTTTCTCAAATGAGCACCAACACATATTGTAAATATGACAAAGAATACGCCTCCCTCTAATACTGAAGAACTATATACAATGTACAAATACATGAAAAGGTGAAAACCAATTATTTGAAAACAAACAATTGCATTTATGACTGAAGCAAATGACCTGAAAGAATATGCCAAAAAAAAAATTAAAATAAGATCAAAGAAATAAAAGTATACACAATTTGTAAACACAAGAGCATCCATAGACAGGCTGGTATTGGAAATATTGTCCTTAGTTTTGTCAGTGGGGAAAGCATTCCCATTTCCTTAGGAAGAACAAAACAAAGGATACACACAGTTGTAACGATGAGAACAGCTTATTTGTGGTTGTACCTTACACAATGCCATTCTGCTTGCATTTAAATATGTTTATTTTTTATTTTGTTTCTGAATTCAAGATGATTTTGTTTCCCCTCTTCTGCTTGTTCGTTTTCACCAGGATTTCTGCAGGAAATCTCTGTCTAACCTGATTGTTTCTGAGCACTGAGGCCTCTCCTGTGGTGGGAAGAGCTCCTTCCCACTGAGCTGAGCTCGGTGTTTGGTGTCCCCTCTTCATCCCAAAACTGCTTCCCACAGAAGCTCCTCCCGAAACAGGGAAGTGCACTGAAATGCATGATTCACACTCTCACACACCAGTTAGAAAAATGCATACAGAGAAAATTCTCACTTGATCGCCACGAGAACGTCAGGTTGTACTTCGCAGGGTTTGTGTTGTTTGTTCCTGGCTGTTTTGAAGTCGTGTGCACCAAACCCAGAGAATTCAAGAGCCTGCAACAGTTCTTGAACAGCTCCTTGCTCAGCAAAACACAGTCCAGTGGTTTGTGCTGTTGGTCCATTTTGGGATAAACAAGAGACCAAATGAAATAAAAACGAAGCAGGGTGAGAAGGGGGGAGATTAAAGACAGAAAGGAGAACAAAATAAATGAGCTTTACTGCCAAGAGAGGTAAACTTTTACTCTAATTTGTTATGTAGCAGCCTGGTTAAAAAAAAAAAATAAACAACAACAATAACAAAGAAAACCCCCTCAAAAATAAACCCAGGATCCAAAGATTTGTGGTTTAGGTTAAAAATAACATTGAGTTAAAAGCTCCATCCTCCATCCTCCATCCCTGCTGCCCCCGAGCAACAGCGAGTCCGAGGCTGCAGCTCCTGTCCAGTCCCAGTTCCTGCAGCTCCAGATCCACTCCAGCCAATACCGGTGCAAGAGAAAATCCCAGGCCTGGATCCCACAAACCAGGGGAGGTCGGGAGCCCCACTGGGCTCCAGGGGATTCCTGGTGGGAGCACGAGGTGACCTGGGCTCCGGCCCCAGGGAAACCCAGCGGGAAACCGGAGCCCTCCTGAGTGCCTGCAGCCCCTCCCATCCCAAATATCCCCCCTGGGGGCTGCTGTCCCCAACCCAGCCCCCAAATCTGCCAGCTGGGAGTGGGAGTGAGCCCCCTCTCCTGCCACATCCAGAGGAAACACGGATCCACTTCAGAGGACAACGTAAATTATGATTTTTGTTTCCCTTTAAACATATTTTCCAACAAATACAGAAGGAAACAGGATCATCACAAAGAACAACAACAAAAAAAGTGCTCTCAGGGAGGGGCTCTGAGAAAACAGCACCAAATATATTATTTCTTTAAAAAAATTAAATATTATTTACAAAAGTATATTTCACAAGATAACGTCTGGGGGGTGTTTTTTCTGCTTTGTATATATTATCATCTGAATATTACAAGGCTCAGGATTTCAAACCAGACAATCCACCAGAGCAAGAACAATTTAAAACTTACTCAAGTCTGAGCTTTGGGGTAGAGGGGGGGATGTAAACTCGAGGGTGCTCGCAGCTGCCCAGACACGAGGCTGGACATCCAAAAAAGAAGGAAAACTCGCTGCTGTCCGTGTTTTCCCGAGGATGCTGCCCATGGAAAGCAGCACCAGGAGCTCAGCAGGCAGCTCCCATGGGCCACACGTCCATTTCTCCTGGGAAAAGGCCCCACCTGGCTCAGCTCAGCAGGGAAGTTCTTTGGTTATCTCTGAGTGTGTCACTCCGTGACTCCCCCACTCTCCCCGTGCTGCTGTGGGAGCCCCATGAGCACAGACCCCACATTCCTGCCAGCCCCCAGCACAGATCCCCCATCCCTGCCAGCCCCCAGCTCCTCCTGCTTCCCGGACACACCCAGGAGCTGCACAAGCCCATTTCTCCTCATCCACCTGTGCAGGGCATCCCAGTCCCTCCCCAGGGAATGCTCTGGGTGCTGGGGACAGCCACAGTCACACACATTGGATCCCACCAGGGCTCAAGGCCAGGCTCTCAGCAAGTGACCCTGCGGATGCTGATGGGACAAAACCAATTAAAAGCAGATTAAGACCTTGCCCTATTCAAGCTGGGACTGGTTGCCATTAAAAGCCCAACACCTGTGACCAGTAAAAACCAGCCAGGTCTGAGGGGCACTGTCCTTTTTTGTCCCAGATAAACGGATAAAAGCATTCACACCTGGCAGCTCTCTGGAGCTGTTATTTCTCAGAGCAGTTCTCTGCACAGCCCTGCCTTTTATTTGGCTTTTTTATCAGCACTCACTCCAAATACCAACATCAAACCACGAGCCCTGTGTGCTCTTCTCAACCTCATAGGATTTGGGATGATCCCTTCCCTCTCCCAGCTCCTTTAAAGGCTCTGTGGAGACTAAAGAGCTCTCTGAAGAGCAGGAATTACCTCCCTCTAGTCAAAACTCAATAAATTGCCATGGATCCTCAAACACAGGACCGGGAAATGGCACCAGGTCAGTGCCAGAGCCCACAAGACAGCAGGTGCTGTGGAATCTTTGATTCCTGCTGGGTTTGTCACTGGAGGGAAGGTGGCTGATGGAAGCAGAGACAATCCCAAACAAAAGCTGAGGCAGTTGTTACACAGCCAGAGCAGAAGGGTGAGGGCAGAAGCCACCTCTGGACAGGCTGGTCACAAACAGATCCAACTCCATCCCCTGCAGGAGCCTGGCCAACTCCACCTCATTTCTCCAAGGTTGTCAAGAACAGAGCTTTGAGAGAGAAAAAAAACAACCTTTGCTTCATCAGGTTTGGGTTTCAGCACAAGGATCCCACACTAAATTCCACCCTGATCCTTAAGGAGAGTCTCTATTCCCATTCCCTGCCAATTTCACACCAAACGACTCTTCCACAGCCCCCTGGAGTCTCTCAGGGGTGGGGGCCAGTGACAACAGATTACAGCAGCTCCAAGGCTTCTGTTTCATAAGGAGTCACCACCCCCTGCAAAATACTCTTTCCTTCTGGATTAAGAAACATTTCCCCCCATGGACTGACCTACTTGAAAGAATTCTGCAAACAGAAAGAAAATTTCACTCGGGGAGAGATGAAACCAACTCAGCTCCACAGTCTCGGGTCAGGCACCAGACGCTGGCTGGAGTGTCCCAGAGCGAACTCCACGTTGTCATTCTGGCCTAGCACAGTTCCCCTCTGGCACACGAGGCCCCTTCCCCACCATCCACCTCGGGAAGGTGCTCAGGAGTCACAATGGGAAAATTAAAACGGGAAGGACTCGTTGTCCCTTGCAGTTCTGACGCCCACAGGGACCCCCCCGAAGGCAGAGATCACTCCAGGGGCAGTGGGGAGAGGTTTCGTTTCTTTCCCGTTCTCCCCGTGCCTGCACCAGGCTGCTGGGAGTGGGAAAAGGGGGAAGGATTTGGGGAGGATTATAGGGCTTGAAATATCCACCTGGGCAACACAACCGCCAGGAACTCGGCTCCCTGCTCGCCCTGCTCTCGCACCATTTCTGTGCCAGGCTCCCACAGCGGGGCCTGGGATTCAAGGAAAAGGTTCTGTAACAGCATTTTCCTACTTGCACTTGTGAAAGGTTGGTAAAACACCATGGAGGGTGCTCAGGGGAGGCCAGGAAATCCAGGGGTACCCTCTGTTACTGTTTGTCCCCATCCTCCTCTACGGAATTTCCTCTTCCTTGCCTCGCACGTGCCTTTTGTCACCCCTGCCACATTTTCTAAGCTGCAGCTCCAGCCTCCTCGTGCCTGAAGTGGTTTTCTCCTCCTCTCTGAAGGGCTCAAGAGTCAGGGTTTGGTTTCTGCAGCCGTGAGGACGCTCCCCACGGCCGTGCTCCGATGGGATGTTCGGCCTCCCTACCCTGAACCAGCGAGAAAAAGGAGAGGCAGGGAATCTCTCCAGCCTCCAGGTCCTGCCCCCTCGAACAACGAGTTCATAAATAGCAAACAAAACACAGATTGTGGGGGAACTGGTTCTGCCTCGGGCTCAGCCGGCTCGGGCCGAGGGATTCGGGACTCGGAGAGAAAACGCAGCCGTGAGGTAATTCCTGTCCTTTTAGACAAGGAGAGATTTCTCTGTCCTTTTAGACAAGTAGGTGTTTCTCTATCCATTTAGACAAGTAGATATTTCTCTGTCCTTTTAGACAAGGAGATGGTTTCAAGCCTTGCTTAACCAGGACTGCAAGGAGAAGCACAGCGTCACCTTCTGATGGTTCCCGTGCGGGCCCACTCCCCCACCCCTCTCCCACCTTCTCCTGCCCAAACCTCGGGGTCTTCCTCCCGCACCTGGGGAGGTGCCAGGAGAGCCCAGGTCAGGCTGGATCGAGCACTGGGCACATGGAATGGCTGTCGGGCATTCGGTGCATTCTCTGAGCCAACGCCAGAACAGAGAGAGAAGCAGCCAGGGTCAACTCACAAACAGAGACAAAGCAAAGAGACAGAGAGACAGAAATTTAGAGGCCAGTCACCAATAAAGATGGAGAAGGGTGTGAAGATGCTCCCGGATTGCAGAGCCTCTAAATGCATGGAACCAAGCGTTCAGTCACTCTCTCACTCTTGGATATAATGTTCGGTTGGATGGCATTCTCTTACACGCTGCTAGGGCTGGGCTCTTCCCACTCAATCCCAGCCGTTATCCTTGATCATGTGAGCTAGTTCAATGATGTATTTGCCTTCTTTATACTTCTGGCTGCTTTCAAAAGCGTGTTCCTAAAATGAAACAAGGAGGAGGAGTGAGGTCGAGGTGGTGTTTGGACGTAAATCACGTTACGGATCAGATCTGGGAATGCCGGTGCGAGTCTGAGCCTTGCCTACAGAGAAGAAGTCAACTGCAGCTCTTCCTGCTGGCTTTCAGGAAAATCCTGAGGGGAAAAATCTTGAATCCTGCTTCTAGAATCTTGAATCCTTCTTCTAGAATCTCAAATCCAAGGTGTGTGCAGGCCTCCAGGCTGGGAAAAAGGAATTGGCAGCATGGAACGTGCAGATTTCTGCAGGCCAATGGCACCTGCTCCCCAGACCAGGATTCAGGGATCATTGGTGGTAAAATCCACCTCTCTGCAGGGTGGTGTGGGAATTTATTAAAAGTTTGTTAGAAGTGAAGTGGTTCTCACTGGGAATGGGATGGATTATGGAGAATTAAATGTGGAAATCCCACGAGAAGATCCCACTCTGCACAGATCCGTGCCCGCAGCTAAGGAAACACACAGGAAACCTCTGGGATCCCCAAAATCCCTGAGCAGGAGGGACTCCCCCTTACTGAGGCTGCATCTTCAAACCACCTCTGCTCTGCTCAGGTGCTCCTGTAACTCACCTGGCAGAGGTTATTCCTTGCTGTTCATGGAATTCTGTGCTATTACTCAGTTGATGCCCTGAGTGCCCTGCTCCATTTGTGACACCCACACTGTGCTTCTGCATGGATTCCCACCCCACCAGTTTTTGATGCTTTATTTTTTATAGCCTTTCAACTGTCTTAGTGAAGAATATTTCTGTCCAGAGGCCACTGATACGAACTAGGATTTGCTTAGACACTGGTGAAAATGTTTGCACAAAATGGTTTTGTCCAGAAGCAGAAATTAGGACATAACATTAGATTTTATTGGAAGGTAATTGAATTTATGAAGAGCAAACAGATAAAACTCATGTTCAACAGCATTTCCAGTGGGAAGGACACAGGATTAATGGAGCATTCTATTATTCTGATAACATCTACCAGAATAATAGAAAAAAGACAGTGTGAGCCACAAGACTGAAGTTATCCCCATTTATGTTAAATGTCACTGAGGGGCACCCACCAAAACCAGGCGTGAATTCTCAGTAAAAAAAAACTGCATTAAAGCTGATTCTTCAAATGCAACACACACGAGGCAGGAGGAGAACAGATGGTTACAGATGAAAACCCGCATTTTGGGTTCCCAAAATGGTCTTTCCACCCCCTCAGCTGGAGCAAAACTGCCCAGGGACAAAGCCAGGGACGCAAATACTCACATATTTCCAGCCCAGCGTGGTTTTGCAGTTTTCACAGTAAATATCTGCCACGGCGTGCAATCCTGTTAATAACACCCGCTCCTCTGCAGGGCCACAGCCCACGTTAACTCTGGGACAAAGCACAGATGCTCCCCGTTAGTGCCTTCCCACATCAAGATGCTCCAATAAAGCTGACAATGATTTCACTGCAGTGTTTGAAAACACGAGCAGGAGGCTCTGAGTTTCCCAGCTGTGCCCGGAACAAAGCTCTCTCACAGTTCCAGAGCAGAATGAAAAGGTAAAATGGGATTTTTATTCAATGAAAAAACTCTCTGAAAGCTTTGAACAGAAGATTAATAACACTCCAGTCACTTGTGCTAATTAGGTATTTGAGAAAGATTTTCGTTCTCAAATTGATAAAATGGTGCTTTTACTTTCCCAAATGGAAAATTGAGAAATGTGACTGGAATCAGCAGTTCTGCTGAAAGACAGACCAGCAGTGACCTCCCCAAAACTATTTCCAGTCACTGAGAAAGTTATACTTAGTTTTTATGAAGTGCATATTTAGATATCATTTATCTCCACATTTACCAAACTCTGGCTCTTTGGTCCAGCTACATCCTGGGAGAAGAGAATGACTCAGCCATTAGCTCTGATTTCTCAGCCTGATGACGACAAAAATCACCTTTTCCTTGCTGCTTATCTGAAACCTCTACATGATTCAAATATGAATCAGGGGCTATTTCTGCCTCTTTCTCCAACCATTTGCAGGAAGCTCCCAAGCCCCAGGCAGAGGTTTTATGAAGAAAACTGTGGGTTTTCTCCCTTTTTCAGGAGGGTTTTGTGAAATCCGCGCCGAGCGACGCGGTGCGCGCGGGGTACTCACACGGAGTTGAAGAGGTACGCTCGTCCTTGGCTGCCCTGGAAGGACTGGAAGGCAAGAAAACAAAGCTCAGTTGGCTGCTTGAGAGGAAAGAGGGCAACTTATCCAGCTCCAACACCTGCCCTTTTCCCAGGACACACCTGGAATTTCCAGTGTTTTCACACAGGCCCAAAGTGCTGCTCAGCAGTTGAGTTTTCTCTCTCGTGTCCCAGCAAAATCTCTTTCCACCCTTTCAGCATTTATGAACTTCACACCACGCCTCAGCCTCGCCTGAAGGCTGCCAAAAATTGGTTTCAATCTCTTTTCAAGCTGCACTTGCACATGAATTCCCCTCGGGAACCGCACAGCCAGAACCAAGCTGAGGGACTGGGATCTGTCTGTGACAGGAGCTGTGCACACAAACACAATTCCAGTGATTTCACAAAAGGCCTCAGCCCTAAGGTGTGTGCAGGCCTCATATTCCCACTGGGGCCTGGGCAACCCTCAGGACTGGGGCTAAACACAGCAGGAGATTGAGAGGAACACAGAGAAGCACAGAGCAGCCAAAGCACCCCAGACAATCCAGGCCCATCCTCTCGGCCCCACATTTCCTCAGGATCTTTGAGCATCACCATGGGAAGGCAGCGTTTTGGAGGGATCAGGGCAGTGCCAGCCTGGCAGGACACTGCAGGCATTCCCAGCACTTCCCAGCAGATCCCACGGTGCCACATCTGTGGCATCACCCTGTGGCAGTGCCTGGCTGACAGGCACCAAGTGCCACCTGCATTTTTAATGTGCTTTGACAGGCACGCACTGAATTAAACATTTGGTGCTCGTGAGCGAGAGCTGGGCTGTCTGTACACAGGTTACCTTGTGGGACAGCTCAGGGAATGTCTGCACTGAGGGGCAGGAGCTGGGGAAGTCAAAAAGCAGCTTTTCTGGACCATTTAATCCTTTACTTTGCACCTCACCAGGAACCTTGGAAAGTTCAGTGGTTTTCTTAAAACCTCAGCTGATGATTTCAGACCAAAAACCCTTAAAAGGTGGGGACAGGGTTCTGAGGGAAGAGAAGCATTCATGTTTTACCTCCCTGGCCCTCTAACAATGGTCATTTGTTTGTTTAAGAGCAACCCCACGTCACCTAAAACAATCTCTGGGGGGACCCTGCCCTCCTTGGGCCATCCCTGTCCATCAGTGCACTCCTGCACCTGCCCAGCTCCTGCCTCGTGGAGAAGCAAAGTCAAAGCCCTGACAGCTTCCTTGGGAAGATCCCCAGTTACAAAAGGATCCTTTCCACAGAGCAGAGGCACCTCAGAGGGCAAAAATGCCACAGGGCACCCGGGCAGGGAGCCACAGCCAGCAGTGCCAGCTGCCTGTGAGGTCTGCAGGGCAGCAAGGGCTCTGCCAGCTCTAAAATCCCTGCCTGGCACAGAATTCCCTGTGTCCTGCAGGGATAACTGTTCTTCAGAGGAATCTGAAGCCAATATTAGTTGCCACCCAGGGCACAGGAGAGCCACTGTGGATTCAGAGAGGATGCCTGAGGCACTGGGATATCTCTTTGACTCAGACAAAAGCAGTGCCTGGAGGAATGCCTCTTTTCTTGGGAAGGAATTAAATAGGACACATGGCTCAAGCATGTTTGTGTAATTGCATTTATTAGAGAAGCTTCTTTTAATCCCTCTGCAGCACTCAAGCTCTGTGTTCCTGCTGCTGTCATACCCCACATCCAACCAGCCTGGCTGCTCCCTAACACACCCTGCACCCTCCCAGTGCCCTGGGGGGAAAGTGGGAACCCAAATGATGATTCCCTGGCCAGAAAGGAGGGTCCCAGCCAGACGTGGCTGCAGCAAACAGGAGGGCACTGCCTGTCCCTGCTGGATGCCATGGAGAAGGGTTCAGGGATGAAACACAGAGTCCCACAGCAACGCGTGTGCCAGCAGAGCAAAATGAAAGCAGATGCAGCTTGCTCACCATCCAGTCCTTCCCAGTAAATACTTTTCCATAAACACCAAAGTGGCTGAGTTTGCCAGTAACAGCAACTATGGGAGCAGGGTTTTTATTGGTACAGAAATAGGATTTTCCGTTCCTGCTGTACAAAGGCCTGTCTTTAATAAACAGCAAACCCAATCCCATCAGCTGTGCTGGGGCTCACTGGACACTGCTCCACTCCCAGGGACAGGAGCATCCTTCCAGAGGTGCCTGTCCTTCCTTCCAGCTCAAACCAGTGCTTGAGGGTATCTAAGGGTGGGCACTGGAAAAAAGAAATCACATTACTTATCCCCTGCCCAAGAAGAAGTTTTCAACAAACCACTGCTCAGCATTCAGTGCTGTCTTAATAGTCACCCTGCAGCCAGCAAAGGGTTTGGTAAAACATAAAAAGAAGGGAGAGAAGTCTGGTAACCACAAGTTTCCCAGTGCATTTGCCCCCTGTAGGACTCAGCTGGCTGCATCTTCAGAAAGGTGGCACAGGAAACTTTTATCTGGGTGTTGTAACCTGAGCATTTCCTGCAGATCTTCCTGCTCTTGTGGCACGCCAGAGAAACTGGCGTATGCTGTAATGGGAACTACAAAATCAGAAAAATGCAGGTGTATTTATACACGAGCAGATGCTCCTCTATTTGTTTTTGTTGTTCTGTTTGGTTTTTTGAAGAGACACGCAAAGACTTCCACAACACACTTGATTTTCACTGAAGTGACAGCCAGCAGCCAGACCCACTTTCAGTGCTCTGCATTTCCTCCGTGTAGATTTTCCTGATACACATTCAAAGGTGCATCTCACCCCGCCTCCCACAGAAATCCAGGCTTCCTGCTCTCTGAAATAACAGCTCCTGGCATCACTTTCCAGCTGAAAGAAATGGCAAGGATCCTTCTGTTGTTGTTTCCCACTGGAAGCCCAAGCACAGATTTTTCCCTGCACTGCTAACGCTCGGAGTCTGGCTGGAAACACATCTGGATGTGCCAGCAACACAACCCTCCCTCCCCATCCTGTCTGAGCCCTCCCAAAAACAACACGAGCTGTTGGGATTTGAGATGCACCACAGCTCGTTCCTCCGGACACTCAGCTCAGGAGCCCTCCCCACTCCTGGCTGCTCAGAAGAGAGGCATCCAAAAGCTGCAGGGCCCGAGGAGTGCTGACTGGAGTGTCCAGGTGGGAAGCCACGAGCCTGGAGTCAGCAGTTTGGAGCAGATCCCAGCCTGCCAAGCTCTCTCCTCACGGCAGAAGCTCCATGTTAAGATGCTCTGGCAGCTGCTCTGGTTGAAGAAGCTCCTGCCACCCAATCTGCAGCCACTCCTTATGGCCCCTCAGCCGTGCTGATCCCAAATTCGGGCTCTGAAATGACTGTTTCAAAAAAACAAATGTTTTGCAGGGGGTGGGGCGGGAGGGAAATGGCTTTTCCCTCTTTACCCTGTTATCCAGTTAAAGGACAATCCCAAGGGGTGTTTCATGGCCTCAGCGTGGGGCAGACACAAGGCCTGTGGAGCAGGGAGCTCTCTAAATGCTCTGGCAGAGAGGCAGAGTGCAGAACTGCGGCTCTGGTGAGAGACTGAGAGTGCAGAGAGGGACGCTGCTCAACCAGCCCTGCTCTGCTGCAGCAGCAAGCAGGAGCTGCACCCAGATCCAGCTCCTCTGGGGCAGACACGTCCTGCTCACCAGGGATGGACCCAGCCTGCAGGACCACGAATCCTGCTCTAGTCAGCAGCCACGACCTCGGGAGCTGCTGGTTTGGGTGAGTCCATCTGTCACGTTCTGCTCTCAGGCCCAAGTGCTGAGCCCACAGCTCCGAGCACGGCGCAGGCTCCCCTCGGCAGAGCCACGCAGAGCAGGGCTGTGCCCTCCCACCCCTCCAGCCTGCTCCCTGTTCCACCTCCAGACCTTTGCTCCGGCACGTTCCCCTCTCTGGTGACCGCTGGAGACACAGGAGGGAATTCTGACACTCCCTCAGTGACGCCAGGGAAAGGCACCAACTCTGAAAACACCGTCCCGCTTCCTCCTGCACCTCCAGCTCCTCATTCACAGCACGGCCCACTCAGCAGTTCCACTCTCTGAGCAGGTGACAGGATTAATACCCCAAGCCTTTGTGATGGTATCTGACAATAGGCTAAACACAAAAAGAGCTGCTGGAATCATCTGGAAAAAGAGGAAGCAGTTGCCAGGACTAAATGGCTCCACAGTGATGCCTGTTCCCTGCAGACTGCAGCAGAGAAAACCCCCACTTACCTATATCCAGCTGGCAGCCTTTGAACAATCCAATAAAACAGAAATGAAAAGGCAACGGGTCCCAAAGAGGTCCAAGAGGGAAAAGGAACAGCGTGTGCCCCTTCACGCTCTGCTCCTGAAGTAATTCCCACTGCAGGGATGCAAATGGAACTGAGGGCCCAAAGCCACCCCGGAGAGCCACGGCTGTGGCACGTCCCGGGCAATGCGGAACGGCAGCACCAGCAGGAGCCACATGAGCACAGGAACCAGGATTTTCCAAAAAGGACACGTTCCCTGCAATATCCCCGCTGGGGAAGTGGTGCAGTGAGAGAAGGGATGTTGCAAACCCTCGGGCACAGAGTCTGTGCCTGAGAAATCCAGCCAAGGACCTCTCCAGAGAGATCTGGGATCACTGATTCCCCAGGTTTTGGGCCTGAGTTACTCCAGCCACAGCACAGCACTGAGTGTCAGATTTATCTGTTCCCACTGCTGGTTTAACCCTTAAACATCCAAGGAGGAGATGTTCTCATAGAATACAGCTTGAACAGGGAGAGGAGACCTTTCAGTAAGACAAAATGTGGTGTCAATCCAACTCGACACAAGTCTGAGTACCACGATGTGCCCCAAACCCCAGGTTCCCTCAGGCTCATGCACTTAATCCCAATTCCTACCTGCTGCTTTCCCACATCCCACACAAAGCTCGGCCTTCACGGCACCTTTCAAGCCCTGTTTGATCTGATTTGATTAAAAAGATGAGCCCTGGAACGTGTTCAGAGGAACCATTTCGTGTAACAGCACCAGGCGCACGACGGCCCCGCGAGGAGTTTCCTTGTGAGCCGCCGAGCAGCGGGGAGAAACCTGGGAAATAAACCTGGGAAAATCCCTGCTGCGGATTCCTGCACCAGCCATTCCAGCCATCCGCTCGCATCGCGCTCCAGCGTTATCCCATGGGAGCAGGAGTTCAATTTCTTGGTCCCTGTGTCCACGCAGACTGCAGAGACCTGCTCAGGGTTCATTAACTCCGCCTTGCTCTCCCCCGCAGGAGGGGCAGGCCATGAGCAGATCAAACACAGATCCAATTCTGTTCCAATTCCACGAGACACGGACCCACGTCAAGGGAACAGGTTCCATCATTCCACCTCGTGCACAGATGTGACCTTACCCTGTTCCAGCTGCATTCCTGAGTTTTAATTGAGTTTTAACACGGGTCCTTAATGCTATTTAAAGCCCGAAGTCGATACGGAATTAGCGGACCAAACTCATCTCTGAAATAATTCAATTAATTCAGCACGGCCTTTATCCCCCTGCAGTTTATGTTGCTGTGCAAAAAGACAGGGAACAACCAGGATCTGCTGCTTTCCCTCCTCGGAACAGCTCCATCCCAGCATCTCACGTGGATTTTGTGGCTCAGGTTATGCAGTCTGTGAGCAGGAAGGTGCACGGATGAAAGGCTTTTTGTCTCGTTTTATTCTGATGGGAGGTATCATTGCAATTTTTTATTCTGCCTCCCAGGTGTTGATCCCAGCCTTAGCCCTAGTCCAACCTACAAGAATCCTGGTGCTCCAAAATCCCAGTGTTCCAGTGCCATACAACAGCTCCTGATCCTTAAAATCCTCAGGCAAAGTTAAGGAATGGTTCATTTTTAAATTCTTTTCAATAAGGAATTTTTTTGGTTCAGTTTGGTTTGGAGGGAGATTCTCTCATCCTCTCACTTTTCTGGGAGCTGGCGGCAAGAAAAATCCTCATTTTCACAAGATTCTGTGAAAATGCTGAAGTATCGTGAACCTCAGTGGACATCCAGCATTATCCCTGGAATGTCACTGTGCCCAGGAGGATGGAAAACCAACAGGCACGTGGGGCTTCATGAATGGATTTATATGGGTCAGGATCCAGGGGCACATTCCCAGTTATCAATCCATACCCAGAGGGCAGGGCAGGGGATTTCTCTCAAAGGGGAAATGTTATATTGCAGTTGCAGAAGGGAGAGGGAGAGAATCTCTTCTGAGGCTCTGCAATTAATGAACAGCAGCACTCAGGGAAATACAAATTGCCTAAAATCGAGGGGGTGGCTTTTCCTCGAGCACTTGGATTTCTAACACAGATTAAGACACTGCTCTGCTGAGCTAAATCCTAAGCCAAACTCTATAAAAATGTCAAAATTCACAAAACAGTTGCAAACTGCTCTGTCCCCTTGTCCCTCACGGGCCTGCCAGGCTGTCCTGACTCACTCCAGTCACAACACTGAATTCTCCTCATGTTATCACAAGCCCTGTGCTATTCCCCCTCCTTCCTGAAGCCCTGGGCTCCTGGACTCTGTTCTTATTTATTTTTAAATGAGTTTCCAGCTCACAGACTTCAAAGGGAAATTTCAAAATGTGAATGCTAAGGGCGCAAACTACTGAAGGCAAATAAAAGAAATACATCAAATTTATTACTTCTATAAAACTTCACAATATTTTGGGGCTTCTCTTGTGATTTCCACAGTCTCTGGTTGCTGCTGCTGTTGTGCTTCAAAACTTGACATTAAGATGAAAAAGGATGGAAATACTGTGGGGAGAAAGAGCAGATGGGAGTGTTTACTTTTAAAAGCAATTACTCCAATTTATTCAGGGGCAGAGAAAAGCAGAGCAGCTCCAGGAGGCAGATCCCCGTTCTCTGCAGCCCAAACAGGGAGGAGAGATGTGTGTGGTTATGAATCCCAGGAGAGCAGGGAGCCTGGGCACTGGTTAACCCTGATCCCTGCACTTCCATGGCCTCATTCCCAACAGGCACCAGCGTTCCCAGAGCTGGAGTTGAGATGAGTTTGGCACCTCTGGCACTCCAGTCACCAGTGACAGCCATTTACACTTGGCATGCAGCAGGGCAGTATGGAGAGAATTGTGTTATTTACTGTGAAAAACTACAGAAGGTGACAATGAGGCCCCTCCTGGATAGACAGGGCTGAAAAAACATGATTTTTGCTGTGGGTTTTATCCCCCACTTTCGAGTGCTGCTGTTTTCCTGCAGGCTCAAAGCATCCACCAATCCAGGCATTTTAAAAAGCAGTGGCAGGGGGAGAATAAAGCCCTTTATTTCCACATTAATTATTGCTGCTGCATGGGTTTTGGAGATAAACACAGAGCTGGGTTGGAAGATGGAAACTGCTAATGCAACGAGTTATTTAATTAGCAGCATAATAGTGAGTGTCCACGTATCAGTGGAGCACTATTTGCCATTAATGCAGCCCATAATAGCAGCAATACTGACAGTGAGGGCAGACTTGCTTCTCAGCAAAAGCAGATCTGTCCAGGGCAGCAGCTCCCCTGTGTCCCTGGGGAAGATCCACTGCAGGGAGATGAAGCCACCAAACACCTCGTTGCTGAGAATTTCCAGTTATCCTTCATTGTTTAATCCATCACCGAAATTCTCCGTGTTTGTCTCTTGTCAAAACAAGTTTTGGTACAGAAATCTATTTTATTACTGTGGATGTGTCCTCAGAGTGGGCTGGAATCGAGGTTTTTATTTCAGATACTCCAGTTCAATCAGATTTTACCTCATTTTCTCCATGGCAATCACTGCTGAAAGGGAACACTGGAAATCTCCCCAATTCCAGGTGTTCAGCCTCAGTTTCTGCCTCTGTCATTCCTACTTATCCTAACAGTTGTGATTCCCATTGTGCATTTTAAGAGAGGAGACTCTGGGTGGAGTTTCCTTGTCTGCCTGAGCTTCAATCCTTGCCCATTCCAGTCCTGCTGGATGAGGAAAACTGCAGATGCTGCTCCAGGGAGGACAGGCTCCTACAGGGATCCTACAGGGATCCTACAGGGATCCTACAGGGATGTGCTGCTGCCTCGCAGACACAACAGCTCCCCTAAAGCAGGTGTGAAGCCCTCTGACAGCATTTCCTGCTACTCTAAAATAGGAATTATCATCAGGGACTCCTCAGGGTCTTCTCCCCAAAGGGAGCAGGTGGGAAAAGCCCCCCTGCACTGCCCCCACATTTGTGTGGGTGATTCAATTACAGATTAAACCAGAGCTCTGCGTTGTTCCTGGGCTGCTCTTCCAACGATAAATCAGATTAAAACCACACACCTGCAAGGGAAATTCCCAGGGCAGCTCCTTCCAGGAGTAAGAATTCCCTCCTTTTCCAGCTGCAAGGCCCAACAGCTGAAGCCCCCAGGAGGGTTCAGACCTCACCAGCTCTGAGCTCCAGTTGTTCAGCATTTGCAGCAGTTGCAGCAAAACCCCTGATGATTCAACTGTCCTTCCTCCCTGGCAGCTCCCTGGATAATAAATGGGAACAATATTTTATTTATGCCCAGGTCATCAATTCTAAGGCAGAGGAAGCAGCAGATGAAAGCAGAGCTGTTTCCATGAAGAAAGTGATGGATTAGAAAAATCCATTTTTACCCTGTTCCTCCTCCTTGACAGGGAATTCTAAACTCTTGTGATTTATTGCCTTTTCCCTTCTTTTTTGGAACAGAATGAAATATTTTTAAAATCGCACAGCAGTTAATTGCTGTATAAACACAATTATGCAAGGAGGTACAAATTACCTTGGGCTTGTTCTGTTAAACAGCCATATCCTGACTAAATAAAAGGCCTGATCCTGACTCTCTTCAATCCCATTATGGACAGCAGGATCTGAGGGAACACAAGTCACTTGCAGGGTAAACCCCAGAGGAAGCAATTCCACAGGACAGAAGGATCTAATTTAGGTGGCTGCATTATGGAACGGGCACTACAAATTCTCATTACCCAGCTCGGATTTCACATCCTGACATTTTTCCTGCAAAGGGCACTTGGTGTTTGTTTATTCCCTCCCAAACACAGAGCTGAGGGACTCAAGTAACAACCTCAGACCCTCTGCCCTCCTCCCTGCAAACACCAACCTGGCCTGGAAAGGGTTCTGGGGACGGATTTGTCTGGAAAAGTCTAATCAAGGCTTCATCTCCTGCTGAACCGCTGAAGGAAAAGGCCCATTGAACAGCTCTGATGACACATTGTTCTACTGAGGACTGAAATCCCCTCGACCTGCATTCAATTTTAAACTTCATGGAAGCCAAGAATTACAAGGTGCCTCCCCCTCTCACGTTCACAGCAGTGAAATGGGAAGCTAAAAAACTCCTAATGACTTCTCCCGGAGCTGCTTTGCTGTTTATCATTTACTGCTTGAACTCTAATACTTGCAATTAAGAGCAAGCTCTGAATAATGCCTGGAAGTGGCAAATTCATTAGGGAACAAGAGCTGGAAAGCAGGATCCAAAAGCTCCTGGACAGCTTCTAGAAATGTGCATAAAATTGATAAATCTGATGCATGAAGAGCTCACAGCAAATAAAGGAACAGAAGATTTCTGTGCAGTGCTGAGCCACTGAGACTGATACAATTATGAAATGTGTGAGCTGAAAAGATGCTGCTGCCGAGTGTGAGGCTTCAACAATGAGACCAGCCCTGTTTCCACCCCTAAAAAAGATACTGAAATGCTAAAAATGTAGAAGAGAACCATAAAAATTATATGGAATTGGAAAAAATCAAATTGCACCGTGACAGAGCTGAATCTGTTCAGTCTGTCCAAAAAGTGATCAAGAGTGACTTTGGTTACTGCAGACCATAACCTTTTACAGGGAGAAAAGTAGGGACTAGAGATGTATTTTATTAGCAAAAGAAATAAAATAATGGCCAGTGATGGGAAGCACAAGTTAGACAAATCTAAGTTCAAAGTCTCTGATTTTTAATAGTAAGGATGATTAACCACTGGAAAAAAAAATGACCAAAGGGAGCAGTGAATTTTCCCTCTTGAACTCTTTAAATGGAGACTAAATGCTTTTCCTGCAAGAATTGCTGCACTCCTGGTGAAATCCACTGGCCCATGCTCCAGAGGTCAGGTGTGCTGATGTGATGGCTCCTCCTGGCCTTAAGAGTTCATCACCGTGGAGCTGGGAACTTAAATTCATATTTGGGAAGGAACGAGATCTACTTTAAAGCAAGAATAAAACCTGTGCAATGAAAAGTAAGAACTGCACCCTTGAGAAGGGAATACCCATCTCACCTCATACACTGTTTTTTCCTATGATGGAAATGCAGGATTTTCATCAGACTTGTCTTGGGACACTTATAAAATGCCTCTTTTTCCATTAGGTTAAAGATTACCACGTTGTAACTTCAAGATTATTCTTCTACCTTCTGTGCATGCTGCCCCCACCCAGCAAATAACTCCACATCTTCAAAGTGAACTGAACTACAAATATCAGCTGGTTCCTGACATGTAAAGCCCTGAAGAACATGAAACACTGCCTTGTCCACATGAAAGAAAGAAAAAAAGAAAAAAAAAAAGCAAAGAGCCAAACCAAAAAACCCAACAACTGCTGCTCCTTTCACCTGGATGTGGAGCATCAAATGCTCCCAAGCAGCTGAATTCCTCCAAAAGTTCTCTGGAAGCACCAAAGCTTCAAATCCTTTTCAGATCCTCCAGTTGCAACATGGAGCAAAGTTTGAAGCTTTCAGCGAGCCATAAATCTCTCCAAGAGCTGCTGAACCACCAGGCTCAGTCTCCAGCAGCCAGGGAAGAGAGAAGCCACAAGGACTGGGAGGGAATTTTCCTGATAAACCTCCCAACTCCGGACATGAGAAGATCAAAAAGAGCTTCTAAGTGCTCCCTCATTAAAAACCCAGCCCCAAATGAGAAAGTCAGGCACACAGGAGTCCTCTATTTTTCCTAAATTCTCAGTGCTGGAGGAGCTGCAGCCTTTTGTGCTGAAGAATTTCCCATTCATGCTCAGCGAGGTTCCATGCAGACATCAAAGGGAAACATTAAACTTCCCTGGCGAGCCCCGGGCTAGCTTCAGAGGATACATCACTGCATAATGTTCAGCAGTTGGATCACAGTAATTCGTGGGAAAAAAAAGAAACTGCAGGACGCCCACAAGACATTCTCCACATATTTCCATAATCAGGGACATTTCTGCTGAATTACTGCTCACACAGCACAAAAAATCTGCACCCAAGACACTCCAGTGGCATCTTTGGCCTGGATCTTCCTGCTCTTGTTGCCAGCCTCTTTTAAGGGCACCAAGCACATGTGGATTCGAGCAGAAAAGGCTGACAAAGAGTTGGAATAGCACAGAGGAGGTAGAAATGAGCATCACCCCTGCCAGTGTGAGTAACTTGTTTAACTTTACCTCGTTAAATGTCTATTTTGTTGGCTGTTCCCTCAGGCCCCGCTAGAAAATGATGCAAAAGAAAAACTCCTGTGTCTCCTTCCTGGAGACATCGAATATGGAATATATATTTTTCTTAAACATTCTAAAAACCATGGGATGTTGTGTCTGTAACAAGAAGTACCTTTCACTTATTTTTTGGCATTGAAATACGCTTTTTAAATACAGTTGCCTGGCACGGTGATTTTGTTTTTACATTAAAATCCAAGAGGATTGGGACACCCTGTACTAATTTGGAGGAGCAGACAGGACCTGCTCCAAACTCTTCCAAGCAGACTGGACAAAGCAGCAGCATTTCAGGTGGGGAAAAGGAGGAACAAAGACATCCAGTGATTTCCTCAAGGTCACCCAGGAATCTGTTGCAGGGCAGGGTTGAGTTCCCAAAGTCTCAGCCCACTTAAGCACTGGAAAAAGCAATGAAACAAGAGTACGTACTAAATTTGGCACAGCCTTTTAAATGATGCATTGCTCCAAGGGAACAAGAACCTCCACTCATGCTAACCCAGACACCAAAGGAACACAGAAAGGAAAGCTGCTCACTCCACCCAATTTATCTGATCACCTTAATATTTCCTAAGTCAATAAGGCCTTTCTTGGCCAGACACTCCAACCTACAATTTAGGTTGTTACAAATCAGACACACTAAACCACTTTCTCCCTCAGGCTGCAGGAGATAAAAGGCCAAGTAAGCAACACTTTGGTAACTGGCTTCATGTAAGAGCTTTGGATTTTCTTAAAAGCCTCAGCATCGATTGTTTCCTTTAAATAGCAAAGGTTTATTGAGAAACCTTCTACCCCTTCTAAAGCACAAGGTTTTCCTGAAGTAGAAAAGGGAGCAAAAACTGCCCTGCCAAGGCATATTTGTCAAAGAGTTTTGGACACCTGGTCCTGGCAGAACACTTTGAAGCCAAAGTTAACACTGGTGCTGAAGGGCTGGGAGGGGAAACTTGGGAGATGGAGAGGAAATGAAAGTATGGACTGACCCAGAACAATCCTGGGATTCAGCTCCAGCCTTGTGTTTCATCCAACAGCTCGAGCCAGTGCTGCAACTTGTGTGCATCCAAAGGAGCTAAAAGCTCCCGGAGTGCAGAGCAGCCCAGCTCTCCTGTGGTCTCTGCACAGCTCGGGGCAAAAGGAGCAGAGGAATTAATTTCATGGAGGCAAATCACCAACACCCTGCTGTTCCATAAAAGCCTGTTCTCTGGGGAATGCTTCCAAGGATGGTGTCATTCGGGCTGTTTGGATTCGAGTGGCACAGTCAGGTTCAGGGTGAGCAGCCCCGCAGCCTGAGAAACGCTCCCGGTTTGCAGAATCTCCCACTCCCTTTTTCCATCCTCCTTCCTCCCTTTTCCTCTGCCACGTTTTCATATGGAAAACAAGCACGGCAACCGCAGTGCCTGGTTCAGGGATGTGAACTTAAGGCTGTGATGAAAGAACTGAAACATCTCCCCGAGGCCTTCTGCAAACTGAACTCAAACGGGATAAAAAAGGCCACTATTTAAGTTTGCCTGGGAAAGTTCCTCCGCATTTTGGAAGCCCCTTGAGGCAGGGACTGCCCTTGTGTTCTGTCAAACAGCCGCTTGTACAAGCCACGATTGCACAACTACTTTTATAAGGTTTCCAATTATACAAAGAATGTGTTTTTATTCATGTTTACAACCCTGAGAAACAAACCCTGAAACCCCAAACCCTTTGCATTCAAATTCCATAACCTGCTAGTGGCTCCACCAGCAATGCGGACCCAACTGTTAATTTACACCTTGGTCTAGAATGAACTTTTAGAAGGAGCAGATCCCCACAGCACGCTTGGGTTCACACTTCCTCAAGTCACATTGTGCTGTCCTCCTTTCCCTCTCCTGCCCATACTTTAGCAGTCAGCATTCCTGGGCAGTTTCTGCCTGCCTTGGGCTAGAAGCTCAAATTCCAAGCAGTTGGCAGCACTGGCATTGCCCTGCTGGAAGCTACTTAACCTGCAAAGCTGGCTGCATTGGAGCATGGACATGGAACAAGGAGGGGAAGGAAGCATCAAAGGTGAAAGCACTGGCAATGTACAGCTTTGTTTTTCCCTGGCTGGGGACCAGCTGTGTTGAGAAAAAACAAAGCAGAGCACAAACTCCAATCTACTGTAAAAACAGCATGTAAAATGAGCTTCTTTTCTCGTCCAGTAAAGCAACTTCTGTGTGCCAGCACAAAATCCAGGGGACCAAATGAAAGCCCAGGGAGTCACTGACTCATCTCAACTGGGCACAGGAGCCTGGAGTCACCCAGCTGCCCCAAAAGGTGAAGGTATTTCACCCCCAGGGCACAGATGCAGCTCCACTTGCACTCCAAACCCCTTTCCAAGGGCACAGCACCTCTGTCCCCGGTGATCCCGGCCTTTCCAGGCTGCTCCAAGAAGCTGAACTGCTTAAGCTGCACACACAGAGCTCACAGCACCATTTCCACTCAGCTCAGCTCGTAAATCTCTGGCTGCGCCTGTTTTTTCTGAACACAGATTTTATAAGCTGGATAAACTTTACGGAACAGTTATTCCAAGGCAGCCGAGACCTGGGAACTCGACGCCTGACCACAGCCAGGCACTGCAGGCTCCACCAGACACTGGGAAAGTTTAGTTTTCCCACTTCAGAACAAGCTCCTCTTACCGGCCTGCTCCTTCTGCAACGAAACACTTACTGGCTCTGAGAGCTTTTAATTTAGCTTATCCCAACACCCCTCAAGAGTTGGAAGGGATCCACCAGGATCGGAGTCCAACTCCTGCACAGGACACCCCAACAGTCCCACCCTGTGCCTGAGAGCTTTGTCCAAATGCTTCTGGACAAAGACTTGGTGCCGTGACCAAACCCTGGGGAGCCTCTTCCCAATGCTCAACCACCCTCTGGGTGAAAAACGTTTTAATGATATCCAGCTAAACATTCCCTGACTCAGCTCCAGCCATTCCCTGGTCACGAGAGTCAAGAGATCAGTACCAACCCCTCCACTGCAACCTGTGAGGATGGCAAAGACCCCACAATCACTTAAAACCAGCAGCTCACAAATAGATCCTTCGTGCTGAGAGCCCATTTTCCAAGGGAAAAGGCAGCTGGATAAGGCCAAGCATTTCCACAGCCACTGCTCTGCGACGTGAGCGAACGGTCTGCTCCAAGGGGCACCTACCTTGGAAATGAGCTCATCGTGGTTGGCCAGGTGGGCCCTGCAGTGGATGCAGCTGTAGGTCCTGTGGCACGAAGGCAGATATGCCTGGAAAGTCTTGGACCTTGTCATCTTCACCATTGGAGCCACTGAGCGCTGGCTGAACTCCGGGGTGGCCCAGGAGGCGCTCCCGCAGGACGGGTCGCACGGGAAACACCGGAACACGCAGGTAAAGGCCGTGGTTTGGCAGGGGATGGGTGTGTGGGGCAGGCTCCACACGCTGGTGATGCTCCAGAGGAAGAGGTTTGGGCAGAGGAAGCGAGGATTTCACACAGACCTGAGGTGGGAAACAGACAGAACGCTCAGCTCACAGAGGTGACAGCGCTGTCCCAGCCCGAAGGGGGATTTAGGGTTTGACCCAGAGCAGGAGACAGGAGTGATGCCTGGGGATTAGATCAGCAGGACAGATATTTATTCCCTTGCTGGCTGCCCTCACACCTCCCTGCTGTTATCTCCATCCATTCTTCCAGCACTTAATGTCTCTGGAAATGACTGCAGAGGTGTGAAGATGCCGGGATGATTTCCATCAAGCCTCCTCCCCCAAACCCCTCTGGGGAACTCAGCACCGCTCTGGGCTCTGCCACTCCGGAGAAAGTGAGCAGCAGAGGTCGAACACTTTCCCTGCTGTCCCCTGGCTGACTCACTGCTGTGACACCCCAGAAGCCCATGGGAAAACTGGGAGCTGGACCTGGGTTTTCTGAGCCACCAGGTAAGGCCATGAGTCACCAAACCAGTTTTTCTCTCCATTCTGCCCTACTTTCCACATGGGAAATGCAGGGTTCCTTCATTACACTCCCCTTTGTAACTCCCTGCAAGCTCTGAAGGTAAAAGCTACTCTATAAACTGCACTCCAGTATTTTATTTTTTTTTTTATCTGAACATCTGACAGCAGCCAAAGCAAGGCACAGCCTCTGAAGACTACTCCTGATAGCAACAGACAGTTAAAAACCCTATTCAGGATGGAAACACCATTTCACACTCCGACATCATCTGACAGCACCTGCCAGGCAGCTCAAGTCTGGGTCTCTTTTTGTTGGCAGAAATGGAGTTTTCAGATCTCACACCTATAAAAGTCTTACCAGCTACAAGTGTTCCTTTTGAGGACGGAAAAGCATAAAGGAAGCAGCTCCCCTCCCTCTCGGATCCATGGCGTGCATGCATGCTCTACAAATTAATCACGAACTCTGGCTGCTCCTCCCAGGAGGATTTCCCTTTCCATAAAACATGTGATTCTGCTCAGTTTCTGAGCCTGCACTTTGTGCATCAAACATGGAACAGCACCAACTTCCCCACTGGCACCACCACCCAACCCCAAAATGAAGAAAACAAGAAATAACATCTTAGGCATCCATGAAAACCCTGCCTCCAACACTTTCCCCAAGCCTTGTCATGGCTGACAAAGCAGATTTAAGGTATCCAAGCCATGGGCAGGGACATCTTCCACTGTCCCAGCGTGTTCAGAGCTCTGTCCAGCCTGGCCTTGGACACTCCCAAGGATGAGGCAGCCACAGCTTCTCAGCCAGGCCTCACCACCCTCACAGGGCAGGATTTTTTGGTGGTACCTACCCTAAACCTCCTTTCTGTCAGTGTGAAGCCATTCCTCTTGTCCTGTCATTCCCTGTTCCTATAAATAGTCCCTCTCTCTCTCGTAGCTCCCTGCAGGTAGCAGAGGGGCCATGACCACACACAGTGCTCAACAGGAGGCAGAATCCAGTAGAACAACAGGATACCCAGTTTTTCCCCCCTTTTTTTTCTGAAGTATTTTTCTTCTGCTCCCCAGGAGGCAGCTCCCTCACAATCAAATGGGAAAAAAAGCATCTTGCTCATCAGACAAACTGCTGGTAAAGCATATCTATCATGATCATAACAGTCAGCACTTCCACAGCAGTGCTCATTCCTAAAGCTTTTTGCAAACACCAACTAATCAGATTAACCTTTTCCAATTCAAGTTACAGCCACAGCTAAGCAGGACCCATCCTGACACAGAAGGGTTCATTTCCCAGCTTGTTAGGAGCTCACCCCTCTCCTGTTCAGTCCAAAGGGGGTCTTGCCAGGAATTTACCTGGCCAGTTGCTGAGGACTGGGCAATGTTCGCTCCACAGCTGCAGCCCTGGATTTCAGCAAGATTTGCTCTTTACACTCAACAGAGAAGGAAGAGAAATCAGTCTTCACCTGTATCCTGTCCCAGTTCTCTGTGTGCATCAGAATTCTGTCAGAACTGAGTTCTGCATTAGTCAGAGTTGTTTTCCCATCCAAGGTGAGAAGCACTCAAGGACTGCACCCTAAATTTGCAACAGGGCAGAAACCACAAGTAAACCAAAGCAGAATCCTCATTTTCAGCTGATACAAAACCATCCCCAAATTCCAGGGCCCTGACTGAGCAGCTGATGTGTTTCATGCCAGCCCTGAGGGGTCCCAGAACCTGGAATCTGTGAGCCTCCAAATGCAGGGAAACAGGAGACCAAGCGTGCCATTCCTGGGGCCAAAGGCAACTGGATCCCAAGGCACTGAGCCCTGTCTGGAGACAGAGTCCCTTGGACAGAGCACCTGGAGGAAAGCACGAGGAAGGACTGGCAGTCACTTCACCTGATTCCTGCATGAGAATCCAGGCTGTGTCTAAACCTTCAACTTGACTGATTTGTAATGAAATGGTGCAATCCCCTCTCTCCTTCACTTCAGCATGGATCAGTAAAATGATCAATCACCACTTTTAGCACTTCCATCCCGTCACGCCAAACTTTCCTTTCCTGATCAGCAGAAGGTAATCCACAGGCACCCCCAGAGTCCAGTGGAGAGATAAATAAACCCCAACCAGAATACTATCACAGCAATCCCTTAATTTGTTGTTTGCTGACCCCTCTGTCCAGGCCTGCTAAGCATCAATGCTCCAGAACAATGAATAAAGCAGGAAATACTACAGCTGCATTTATCTGACAGAGCAATGAACACACACAGGAATTATCTGCTGCACACAGCTTTCTGCAAAAGCATTTCATGAGCATTCATTTATTTGACCTCATAACACACTGAACGTCAGCAAAAAACATTTGACCTTTTAAAAGCAGACGAGAAAAAAAATACTCGGGCGAGATGATATCAGAGGAACTGCAATTCCTGTTCTCAGGGCTGTGCTGAGAAGGCAAACTCCATCTCTCTGCTTCAGGCAGGGCAGAGAATAAAGGTTTGTGAGCCAAGATCTTGGTGGGAAGCCTTGTTAAGAAAATGCCTTGAATAAAAACTCCAGATAAGCTCAGCTATGGCAGCTATAATTTATTGAGACACCACTTCCACACAGTCTGATCACATGTGCATTGTCTACCAAGAACTCTGTCCTCATCCAAGTGTGGGAGAGGAGGGAAAACCTATAGGAAATGCATTCTGACATCCTACAAACACAGCCAGCAGCTTGTAAGGACCAATTTCTGTCTTAAATATAATTTTGAAATGTATCCAGTGGCTCCCAGCAACACAAAACCCAACCCCTTGGATTTTTCATGTCCTAATGACAACTACATTTGAATTAAGAGACAATTACCAGCTAACAGTGCATTTGTTCTGCTGCAGAACAAAGGCAAGAGGATGAATTTGGGCTGTGCCTCTGGTTTGCAGAATGATGAGTTCATGTTCATCAGCATCACAGGCAGTGGGCATCAGTGGAGTCATTCCACTCACTTTAAAACAGAACAAAAGAAGGTTTGTTCACATTATCATCATGCCCAGTGCTGTCAGAGAGATGAGTATCTGTCACCAGCAACATCATTCATTATTTTTCTTTTCTCATTCAAGAGAAATTTATCTCTGGGATGGGACTCACTCAATTCAGTGGGAGAGAAATTTGTGCCTATTAATTAATTCACAACAAGTCAGAAAGCTGGTTTAGACAAAAGGAAGGAATTCTAAAGAA
The DNA here is from genome assembly GCA_013397975.1 of Machaerirhynchus nigripectus. NCBI lineage: Eukaryota > Metazoa > Chordata > Aves > Passeriformes > Dicruridae > Machaerirhynchus > Machaerirhynchus nigripectus. The sequence continues at coordinate 459,342 of VZRQ01009575.1, forward strand.
AAAGCTTTCAACATCATTTATTGTGGGTTATCAGTGAGAGAATCAGCTGAATGTTCTGCTTGCCTGCACTGGGTGTGTTGGGCTGTCCTGCTTCATCCTGCTGAGTTCTGAGCAGATACCAACTTCCTGATGGAAAAATCACAACACACATTTTGCCATTTGGACAACTTCTTGGTTCAGAATCCACCCTCCACCTGTGGGTGTCCAACACCCACTTTCCCCACGAAGCTGTCAGCAAGTCAGGAAACACAAAAAAGGGGAGGAAGTCTGTGCCAAGCACTTGCCAGACAAGGCCACTGCGTGTACAAGTCCATATGCCAGAACAAAACCATCACACACAAAGTCTAATTTTGAATGAAATCCATTTGCAATGCAGCTCAGATGCCAATGTTCATTGTGGCAGGACAAACAACAGGTTTGTTGGGTCTGAGAGTTTGTTTTAGGGATTGTTCAATTTTAAAGATAAACTTCAGCCTGTGAAATACTTATTAGAATACAGCAAATGCTACAGAGAGCTGTTTGCAGCAGCTCTGAAATAATCCAGCTATTTGGGAACCCAACCTTCCTTCTCTGGTGGGTCTCTTCTCATTAATATAGAAACAGTTTGAGATGTGCTGATTGCCAGTGCAAGGAAAGCACAGGAGGAACCGGGTTTGGAGAGTTTTTCTGTGTCTAAGCTGTGGCAGCCTGGGTTGCTCCAGGCTCTGAGCAGGATTCTAAGAAAATTCTCAAGGTAAGTACAGCCATTTACCAGGGTTTTCTTGACAAAAACTGCTTTAATATTCCTTACTGCAGCTTGAAGGAGGAAGGCTGGTCTCCAGTTGGGAGTCTGGGTTTGATGCCCAGTTTTGCTTCCCTATGGAATAGAAGTTATCAGTGTCAAGTGTTGGACCCCCGGAGACACCTGGCACAGCTGAAGGAGCATTTTATACTCTGGTGGTGACAAAAAAATCCTTTGGTTTGGAGCAGTTCTGGAGATCCTCAGCTCTGGGAAAGACGAACCAGATCGTCTGAAGGTGGGAGGGTGGGATGTACCTTGTGGAAAGTCCGGGAGGAAGGATGAGCATCCCGAATTTAAACAGGGAACACACAAGGGAAAGCCAAGAAAGGAGCAGAAATAGCAGATGGGTGAACACAATGTGCTTCACTCCTTCAGCATCGAGTTTCTGAAATGCACCAATTTCAAACCCTGCCTAAGGTGACACTGCAAAGAGCTCGGCAGCAGCAACACTGATCCCTGAGTGTCCTTCTCTAACACCTGCACTCCCTCAGCTCATCCTGCAAACCCTGGAAGTAGGAAAAGAACAGGAGAACTTGTGGAAAACAGCCAGCAGGAACCCTCTGCACCGACTTTTATCATCTGCATGGACACAATTACAACACAAATAATAATATTTAACCCCCTTTCCTCCTCTAGGTTATCTCCTAGCAAGTGACTTCATCTCTTCCTGCACCGTGAGGAAGCACTTCATGGCTTTGGGAAAAAGGGGATGGATGGATGCATGGATGGAGGGATGGATGGAGGGACGGATAAAGGTGATGGCAAACAGCATCCCAGACACCTGCCAGGAAACCACTAGAGGGCATCAGGAAGAGCTGCAGCAGGAGGCAATCCCAGACTCTCCAGCCGGCCACAGGGAATCCGGGACGGGCAGGATGCCAACCCTGCTGCACCTGCCGTGCTCCACATTCCACAGCCAGCCCGGCAGGAAAAACCCCGGTGTTATCCTGCTGAACAGCTCCCAGCACCGAGCCCGGCAGAACTGCCAGGCTGATTATATTAATCACCTTTGAAAGGCTGGGGTTTGGTGGTTTTTATTCCCCTCTTTAAGACCATCACTCCACGTCTATCACAACTCTTCTTGTCAAAACCAGACACAGCACCCCCCAGCAAAGCCCCCTGGGATGTCTCTGATGGACAGGCTTCCCCTAAAGGTCACCTGGAAAGCACAGGAAAATGAGTTGAAACTTAAAAGGAACAAAGAGCAAATTTTAAAACTCACTTTGGGTTAGAATTTTGTTTTAAGTCTGTGTAGCTTTGTCACTGTAATCCAGTAAAAACCCATTGAACTTACTAAACAAAAACAAAGCAATATTAAAAATATTTTTAAAAAATGGTTCTTTACATAGTTGATTTAGGTTCTGTCAATTTGAAGATTAAATCAAATTTTGAAGTTTCACTTTTGTTTTAAATTACCCACACCAGTGCATTTACAGGTTCTTAAATGCAAGAAGCAAGTCCAGAAGGCTCCTGCATTCCAAGCAGGAATTCTTGTGTGAATTACAGCTCTCAGCCAACTGGAAAGGGAAAGAACAGGTTCAAATAACTCAAGTGAAGATGATGCAGAGGTGCTTCTTTCTGTCTCCTGACTACAGAGAGCAGGAGACAACGAGAATTTTCTGAGTTTCTTTACAGCCTAAGGCTGGGCTTGGACCATTCAGTGTCAGCACTGCTCACTCATCTCACCTCACGACTCAAAGCACCATCAGACAGCACTGGGAAGCTGGGAAGGGAAATAATTCTGGATATTTTAATCAAAGCCTTTCCTTTACCATATCATCTCAAAAAGGCACAGGACAAGCTAGGACAGACATCACCTGGCTTCATAATTTATTACAGAAGGTTTATTTAAACCTTTTTTTATTTAAAGGTATTACTGAAAGATTATAATTTATTACTTTCTCCAGGCCTGTCTCTGAAACCACACGAGCAGGGACTGCAAGATTCAGCCTCTCCAAGGAATGACTGACACCTCTGGCTGAATTCTCTTCCCACTCTCCCGAGTTGCCTGGCAGCGATATCTTTGCAATGCAGAAGAGCCTGTGCTGCTGATAAGGAGCAGCAGGGTGAGATTACAGCTGCGAGCTGCCCACCTTCAGGTCCCTCCAGCCAAATCCAGGGCCCAGTTCCAGCAGAGGCCACTCCAGTGGTACCAAACATAGCAGGAAAAGTCTCCCGGAGAAGCACCGCGATTCCGAACGAGGCAGCGCTTCCGTCTGCTCCCACCAGCAAATCCCACTCGTGCCACAAATAAAAGCTGCAAGCTGGACTAATTTAACACACAAGTGACTCCATTTCCTCCTTCACATTTTGCAAAGCTCCAGCAGCCCCAGGAAGGGGTAAGAGTTCCTGCAGCTGAACTGGCCGAGCTGCAGCTCCTCCTTTCAGAGCCACCCTCGTGCTGAGCAAAGCCACACGTTCAAGGTGAAGGTCACATTTGGAGCCCCAGATCAAGGACTTTGCTAGAATCACACAGACACAGCGTTCTACAAAATGAAACAGGACCCTTGCCTTGCTATTCTAGCACCATCCTGAACTAAAAGCATCAAGGAAAAGCTCTTCCCATCCAACTGATCATTTACTGACAAAATGGAAACGCTCTTCATCATCCCCACTTCTCAGCTTGATTTGCTTTAATTGCAAAGCAGTCTGGCTGTCCACATAAATCTCATATCATTGCATTTTCTGTGGTGTTCCTCAGATCACTTTATTATCTCCCTCTCTGGCAAATGTAGGTATGACCAGGATTCAATTACCTGGGGCTGCTGGATGGATCATCCATTTTTCCCTGATAAAGCCAGGGAACACAGTGAGAACATTTATCTATTGCAAGGATCATTCCAATATCCTCAAAGCCATTAAAGAAGGGTCTGCTATATCTGCCTGTCATGACTCACTACTACAAGCACCCCTTGTCAATTCCCTGTATTTTCACCTGCCCACAAACCCCACCTGCTCAGAGGGTTCTTCCCAGGAACATTTTTAACCTGGCCTCGCTCTGCCCAGCAGCTCATCTGTCACAGGACAGACAGGGACTTTGTTTTCTACCTTGGTAGAAAAATCTATCTGATTCTTTTCTGAGTAAAGCTGAGGATAAGATGGTGAATTCTGACCCATCTCTGACAGAAACACTTTTAATGCAACAGTTCCTGCATTAACAAGGGACAAACCGTGGCACTTCAGCAGCGCCCTGTGTCAAGGGGGCAAAGTCAGGTGAGGATTTGGGGCTTGGATCTTCACATGACTGACACTTCATAACTGAATCGAGTTTAGGAAGGTCGAGTCAGCTGTTACTTTGCCAGGTTTTGTCATCAGTTCCTCCTGGATATCCTCTCTAGCCTGCCAAGGTAGGTGAACTGACTCACCTCGCACAGCTCTGCGCCTACTGACACATGTTTGAGCTGGGAGTTCCTGGGATTCTCATGAAGATTTCTTATTTCCCCACAGTTAATAATTAACCCCATCTTTTTTTTGTTTGTTATGCTGGACAGTCTGTTTTTAGTAACATCTTGCTCCAGCCATATTTTGTCAGTGAAACCTCAGAGTTTCTTCTGGAGCTCCGCGCCTGAGCCGCGCAATGCCCAGGTCACACCACGCTACGTTTCGTCCTCGTGGTGCCAATGTGAAACAGGAGAAGTGACACCACTCTGCCTTCCCTCTCAGCAGATCAGAAAGTTCTCTGAAGGGCAAATTCAAAGCATCCTCAGCTTTTGGAACTTTTAGCAGCCTTTGCTCGACTGCGGGAGTTTCATTCTGTACAAGTCACAATGGCAGAGAAAACAAAAAGGAGTCTAAAAGTGCTGTATTTTTGTGAGCCAGCAAAACATCTCACATTTTAACATTCTCCACCAACACCTGGGCAGGTGTAAAAGAACCAATCTCTAGATGGACATGTCAGTGAGGAGACCGGAAGGCAGCTCTGCCGGGCTGCATTCCCACAACTTCCAGTGACTCACAGTGCCTGGCACTATCATTTGTTAAAGCAAGAGTGAAGCAGGGATAATAGCTATTTACTAAAAACAGAGGAGCGTGATTAGCTTTAATTAGCATTGTCAAGTGACTTGAGATTGTCAGGTACAAGATGTGGGAGAACTAAGTCTCATTAATTATGTTATTTCCTGCAGCCTTAAGTGGCTTGGCCAGTCCAGTGACGCTTCCGGAGACGGAGCTGCTCCCGATGGCCAACACATCCCACATCAGAGGGTGGAAACACTCCCAGACAGGCCTGGAAGATGTGGCTGTCCAGTAAAGGGTTGCAGAGAAGAAGAATCAAGAATAATCAGCTTATGTGCTGCAGGACAGCCACAGACCCTGACAAACAGGGACAAAAAGGCAAAATGACATGGCAAAAACCAGACTCGGAGATAATCGACTCCAAATTCCAAGGAAATGAAGACCAGGAATCAATGGGGGCAACAGGGAACATGATTCAGGCCCAGGGCACAGCCCTCCTGGAGAACTGTCTTTTTATCCCCGCAAAAAAGACAAACTATAAGAAATCCACATTCAACCAGCATCACAGGACCAGCAGACACCAGCTAAAGATCAGTTCTAAAGAAATGAAAAATCTTTGAGTCAGAATAGTCCCTCTCTTCCATGGACTCCTCTTGGCTTCTGGAAGGAAAAGGAAACCTGTCCTTAGCCATTAGTTACTGTGACTAGATCTAAAAGAGAAGAACTGCAAATAAACAGGCACAGAAAAGAGGGAACATCCTGAAGGACCAACTTACAGGTCTCTGTCAAGGAGGGGAAAAAGGCAGCTGTGTATCCTGGTTTCCAAGCACTAAATACACTCTGCTACATCTTGGACATCCTGATCAGCTTCAAAGCAGCCCAGAGAACTGAACTGTCCATTCCAGACTCCACTCTGTGACCCCTCTGCTCCACAGCTGACCTCTAATGAAGACTCTGCTTAAGCTCAAGCAAACAAAGCTTTGCCAGTTAATGACCAAAGCCCAATGAAAGCCTGGCTTTATTGGTGTCTCTTCTTCCACACACACATGGTCAAAGGCAAGGCTGTGATGCAAGAACAAGAAATAAATGGTTTTTTACTCCTCTGCAATCCCTGAAATGCTTTTGTAGTACCACACCAGATGAAGGAGCTCCCACTTTCTAAACTGCCAGCCAGGACCCACACCAGAGTGACCAGTTCCTTAATTAAATTCTCTCAGCAACAGGTATTCAATCCATGAGTCAAGGAGCATTTGAGGGAATGTGGATTTACAGGTAGGGATGCAGTCTTCTTCAACACAACCCTGACTCAACTGCACACACCAAGCAGTAAGGAAAGGAAACCATTTATTCAGAATCTATGGATCCAGAGGACACGAGGGAGCTCAAGGACCAACACAGTTTTGTCAGTTATTCCAATCCTGGCACTGGGAAAGAGACACCTGCAAAGAAAACTAAAATAATAAATAAATAAGAGAAGCACTTGACATCTCCATCAGATGAAAGCAACATCTGTGCCCTCCCTACAGCATTCCCAACTTCAGCTTCAAAGCACAGCCCTCACTTTTACATGGCCTTCCAGCAGGGAACAGGAATCGGGGATTCAGGGAGAAAAGGAGAACATCTCAATTCCCTGTTCCAGCACTGCTGTTACACAGCAAACAATGTTTACAAGGAACCAGAGGCGGGGATCCAACACGATGAGATCTTGAACAAAATCAGTGGGAGTGCTCTGCGAGGATGAAGTCACAAAACACATCCTTTCCAGGCAGAATCCTCTCACGGATTACAAGGCAAGCTCCCTCAGTATCTGCTTGTTTACAACCTTTTCACTCAGCACAGGCCTCACTGCACTGCCCAGCTTTAAGTAACTGTAAACGCATTAGGAAAAATCCTTATCTGGAGCAGGGAGCAGGCCCTGAGGAAGGCAGGGCAGGAAGGCAGGGCAGGAAGGCAGGTGCTGGGCTCCGTCCCGCCCTTGCCCGACTGCACGCGAGGAACACTGGTCTGACAGGCCTTCCTCGGGCTGTCTTCTAAGACAGAAAAACGTGGGAACAGAGCCACTCCAGTAAATCGTAGGGTAAGGGGAAAAGGATTCCGCTTCTTTTTTCCCCTACCCCGTTAAAATCACATTTCAAACAGGACCATTTCAAATCAGTCTGGCTTAAAAAAAAATCAGCGTTAAAACCTACGGACCCGTGGCTACTTCTGTCACCTCGAACTCATCTGGCTTTTCTGGCTCAAACCCAGAAGTTTCTATGGAGATGCAGAACCCCGTTACCATTTCACTCTCAGCCCTGGCCCTCGGCGGAGCTCTGCAGAAAAGGAAGCTGCTACACCCTTATCAGAGGCGACAGCAACAACACAGACCAGCTGAGTTACCCTGCGCCCGGTTTCGGTGCTCCGTGTGCCAGAACTGCCCTGGGAGGGGCATCCCCAGGATGCCCTGCAATCCCTGTGCTGCCCCGAGCACGATGTCAGCGCTGTAGCAGAGCCACAGCTGGGCACGGCCCGGGCTCCGGGGACTCGTAGCGCTGCTGGCAAACGGTGCTGCTGCCCCCGAGCCCCGGGGCAAGATGCTGCACCTCCGCAGGGTCACCGCCCGAGCCCCCCGCACACCCCGTTCCACCTGCGGGGTCAGGGTTTATAGTGCGTTCATCGCCACAGCGAGACGGATGGCGAGGAAGGACCCTGTCTGCTCCTCCTCCTCAGCCCCCTCCCCCGGCGTTTCCTTGCTGATCCCCGGGTCGGTGGCACCGAACCCCTCCCGGGCGGACCTGTTGACCCCGGCCTCCATCCCCTCGCCCGGCCGCGCACACAAAAGGCCGCCGCTCGCCCAGCCCGGCTCTCCCACCGCCAGCACCGGGGACTGCCCCACATCTTCTACCGGCCCCGATGGAGCCCCCCGGGGATGCTCCCCCAGATCCGAGCGGCCGCGGGGTGGGTGGAGGGGGGGGGACACGGGGACACACGGACACAGACGCGGCTGTGGCGCAGCTGCGCG
>VZRQ01009575.1:467286-492604 GCA_013397975.1 Machaerirhynchus nigripectus
CTGCGGCTGCGGCAGCCAATGGGAGCGCGGCTCGCGCGGCCGCACAACAAACACGGCGCGGCCTCTTAAAGGCGCCGCGCCCGCCCGCGGGGGATGCGCGCAGGGTGCGCGGGGGGCTGCGCATCCCCGGGGGTCCCGGGTTTCAGGGCCACGGCGCGGGGAAGGGGGCGGCTGTGGTCACTTTCCCATGGTTGTGCGTTATTTCCGTCCTTCCCCGCGCAGGTAATTAGCGCACGTTAATAAACGGCGGTAATTAGCGGTGTGTGGTGCGTGGGGTGGGCTCTTGGGTTGCCGCGGGGGGTGGGCGGCAGAGCACAGACGCAAAATCCACCTCTACTAACCCCAAAATCCACCCATACTAACCCCCAAATCCACCAGTGCGAACCCCAAAAATCCACCAATATTAACCCCCCAAATCCAGCAGGGCCAGTGCAGCTTCTCCAACACGCCACAGGGGTAATTGCAAAAATGAGGATATTCCACATTTCTCCCGGAAATCTCCATCCCAGCCCTTGCCACGAATTTTTCCAGCCGCGATTTTGGCACTTTTGCACCCAAACAGCTGCAGCTGTGCTTGCATAGCCTGAGCACACACAGCAAACCCCAATTAAATGCCATCCCCTCAAAGCTCTGTAATTAAGACACGAGCACCCAGCAGCTCAGGCCGAGGTAATTTGAAGGCTTCTCAATGCACGTTTTTATTCCCAGCTCAGCCTTTGAGTGCTAATAACAATAATTCAGTGTATAAAGTACAGGTTTAATACTCCCAGAATGGTTTGAGGTGGAAGGGACCTTAAAGCCCATCCCATTCCACCCCCTGCCAGGGGCAGGGACACTTCCCACTATCCCAGGTTGCTGCAACCTGGCCTTGGACACTTCCAATATTAAAAGTATTTAATTAATATTTTCTATCTGTCCATTTCTCATATCCAAGGATTAAAGTCCCACATCTTCGGGGCTGAAATATATTTGCTTTATGAGATTATTCTTGTTCTAACACTCTCTGCTTAAGCAAATTCTTAATGAGATTTTACTGCAGAATTCCTTAACTGGTAATTCCTGCTAACTGCAAGGGCAGTGTTCTGGCTCAAATGTTAAATATATGCACTAATAAGGCAATATTTCTATTAACTGGGATACTTTTTGTGGGTAAAATAACATTCTACCTTGTGCTATAAATTATTTCCCGTCCACACAAGCCAACCCCACCCCTCTGATCACATTACTGAGCCAGCTGCCAGCTGGTTAAGGAATTCCACAAGCAGATTTTAAATACTAAATTACTTTTTTTTTTTCCACCCCCTGTACACTCGTGGTACAATTTAAACACGCTGTTAACAAAGATTCAAGCACCAGGGTAGTTAGCAGCTATTAAATACAGCCAATAAAGAGGAAAATTGCCGTGTTATCTTTAGACAGCTGCAAGAGGAGCCTGCTTTGAAGGCTTACTTTAAGCTTCTTCTTTTCTTAGATAACCTCCTCGCTTCCCCAGGCAGCAGCAAAGAGCGAGCACCAGAGATTTTCAGCCCCTCTCCCCAGTGCTAAAAGCTCTGTATTTAACAGATCTAGACAAGGTTATCAGCAGGAAGTGGTGACAGAATTTACTTGAACTTCAAATCACCCAGAAACCACACGAAACCATCAGCAAAACAAATTTACATCATCAGGAGGCTGCTGCACAGCAGTGAAATGATCTTTTTTCCCCCCCACTTGTGCAGCAGAACTTTCAGTTTGATAATAAAAACACATTATTATTTACAAGGTACACATCAATATCATTTACATATATACACAAAGGTTTCTGTTGTAATAAGGTTGGTTTAGGGTGGTGATTAACTGGAATTATATTGCTTTAAGTTCAGCATCACCATGGAAATCTGGGGGCTCACACAGCTTTGAAGCTGTAGTAAAATATCACGATAAAAAAGCTGAAATTTCTTCTTTATGTTCTAGCCCCTATGATTTACAAAAACTGAAAGGTTTTTAGGGATAACAGTGTTTTATCAGCAGCATTTCACTGACTTTTGCAAAATAAAATGCTGGTTGGGTTAAATGCTACTTATTAAAGCTCCAAGTCCCATTTTCACATTTGATCCTGGGTTACAGAGTTGGGGTTGCAAACTTTGCAAGCACAGCTTGAGCAGCACCATGACAACTTCTACTGGACTGAGCTTTGAGGAAATCTATTGATTTTTAAAAAATAAACCTGAATTTTGGCTCTACAATATTTGACAACTTAGCTTTCAACTGAAGAGCTAAACAGGATTCTTAATTTCACAATTTGCAAACACTCATTTTTTGGAGCCTGAGCAGCACAGCTGTTTTCCCCTGCTCAGTCTGACATCAGTTTAAAGCTTAATTATCATTTAAACAAGAAAAGCCCAACTGATCAAGCATCACTGCCTGGGGGAAACTTTTGCCAGGGCAAGACTGAGAGGGGGAAAAATACCAGATCACCCACTGAGGTATTGCCTCAACATCTTGGGAATTGAGTGTGTTTAAATCTGATAAAAATCTCAGTTTCTTGGCATTCCCGAATTTTATCTGCAGCAGGTGTTAATGGCCTTGTAATCAAGATACCTCAGGTGATATTGCTTTTTTTCCATATTTGTAAAATGGGAATACTTTTAATTTTTTAGAGACGTGAGGAAGCATCCTTCAGGTGTTTCCATCGTTAACAGAATTTGGGTTTTTCCCCCCCAGTTTGCAGCATCGCTACTTTCGGTCCAACAAGAAACCAGCCAGCATCTCCCAGTGCTTTACCCTGCCCCAAAAAATCACCAAGCCATGACTGTGCAGCTGTAAAACACCTAGAAGCTGATCCCTCGTTTTCCTTCCCATAGCAATATCCCAGATTTTAGAATTAGGAACTCCCCCTTCCATAAATCCAGCTTAAATAAAGCGATGGCAAAACTCAGGATCTGGGGCCGAACGAGCATCTCCTTTTAATCCAGCTCTGCACTGCGGGTTCCCCATCCCGCCCGGCTCTGGGAATCGCTGTGTGGAACACGGATCCCTATGGAAATCCATGGGAATGAGCGGGCTTGTGGCGGCCTCCCGCGGCAGGAGCGAGCAGGGACCGGACCTTCAGATTTGTTCAGTTTTGTTTCCTACAGAATTTCATCCCTTCTCCGCGGACACAGGGAATTCCAGGGGCAAACCAGTGTTTTAAAAAAGGCATATCCTGAAAATTCCTTAAAATAATCGGCACCTCGAACCTTCTTGCTTTGGATGAAGTGCTGGGAATTGTGAAGTTGGTCTGAATATTCTGTTTGAGCTGCAGATTTAGGACAGGTTACAGCACCTGAAGTGATCACAGATAAATACTTTCCCTGTTAAAAGGCTCTTTCATGTCCCCCAATTCCCTATTCTGGTTTACCAAACATTTAGGATGTGCTGTAAGAAATCAAACATCATCCAGAGCCATCTGGAGAATCCTCTCATCACACTGGAAAAATCCTTTCAAAGTTACTCAATATTGTAGCATACAAACCCCCACTTCACCTCCCTTACCTAAATATGAACCCTCAAGGCTTTAAAATTACACTTGACCTTAAAACCTAATATTTAGTGCAATTTAGTGGCAATCCAGTAGGAAAGCTGGAAGTTTACCTCTAGGACTAGAGGAAATGTTATCCTGGTGATCATCAGAAAGGACAGAAACTTGCTGCAAGTGGAATTCCTGTGAATACAAACTCAAACCAACTACACTGTAAATACAAAACCAATCTCAGAAATTAGCATTTTAGGGAAAGAAGTCACAACTAACAAGCAATCAGTTTTAGATCTTTTATGAGCAAAGATGTTTTAATGTGCCACATTTCAAAAGCATCAGATCTTTCTTCACATGAAAAGAAAAATCACTTCATAGCTTTGGAGCTAGAGAGGTCCACGAGACTTTCTGCAAATTAAAAGTGCATGAAATACATGCATCATCCTTCATACATAAAATAATTTGCAAGAGGGTTGAGAACACAGTGTTAAAACAATATTGAGAGTTAAAAGTACCTGAAAAGAATCTCTCCTCAGAGAGAGATTAACTGAACATCCTCCTGGACAGTTGTGCAAGTTCTCAACAAAAGCTTTTCTGTACAAGTGGTTTAAAAATCACACAGCGAGTTCTGGAATATTCACAACAAGGATTTGATACAACAGATGTTTTACAGTTACCCCAATTCCATGTTATTTTGTTACAAACAGTTATCATGGCCTAAGCCCTGTGCACTGGTGCTGGGACTCATCCATGGAACATTATCTGTCTCAAGAGATCAAACTTGAGCTCCTGTACTAAAGCCCAAACAGGTGAATGAATAAATCCAGCAGCTTTTCCAGCACTGGACCCCTTTCCCTCCCAATCAAATTTCAGATACTGAGCAGCAGATTTATCCAAGAGAGGTCAATGTATAAACAGCACAGTCAGAAGCTACATCAGAAAGAAGAACACCGATGGTCTGACAAAAATGTGGTTGAAAAATGTGCTGAGAAACGTAGAAGGCAGAAATTTCCATCTCTACTAGTAGAGAGAGAATAAAAATATTAAAATTAAATATAAACCACTGTCATTTCAGTACCTGTGTTTTGTCATTGAATATAGAATAATGGAAAACTGTTTATTTATTGAGTGGTGAGGGAAACTTGACATAAAATAAGTCAGAGATCAAAACTGGTATTTTAAAACTTAGCTCTTCTTAACAAAACGAAAAAGTTTTGTTTAACTAACCTAAACAGAAAAGTTTTCATGTGTAAGAGCTATTTGATGGTATTCTCTAAAACCAGAATTGTATTTGCATCTTAATATTGGTGCATGTGTTGGAAATTCAACAGCAATAAAACTGAGTTTAAAAAACCCACGTTGCATGAAAACTATCTGGAGCTACAAACTTGTAATAACCGAGGATTAGGACAGAAAGGTGGAATTTTTAAATTTACTTACTGAGCTGCATGTGGAACATCTTCTCTAACTATTCTGTGACTTCTAAAATGCAGGCAGAGCTGTGACTTGACTGATTATTAGCACTTATGTGACCAGACAGAGCTGGCCTGAAAGGGAAACAGAAAGCTTAGTACCTAATAAGTAATTTCATCCTTTTCCCCCCATGAACAGTTAGGAAGTTACATTTTCCTCTCTTCCATTCAATAAGCAACAAGGTTGATTAAATTAGGAGGAAATTGAATCTGCAGTCATCTTCACCAGGCAGATATTCAAAAGGACAACATTAACTCATTTGCCCCATCACCACATGTTCCCTTGCATCCTAAATGCAGCAGTTTTTTTCCATTTCATACAGACACATCCCTCAGAAAGGAACTGTGGTGCAGAAACAAACACTCTCCATGCAGATGGATTTGGCATTTTCACAGCCTCCTGACAGGCAGTGGAACAGCAAAGATGCTCCACAATTATAAACTTGGCACAGCAGCTGGGGGGTGAAACAAGAACCCTCTCAAATCTGAGCTACCGAGGGGAAAAAAATGACTTAAAAATCAGTTTTTAGCACAGTGGGTGCACCTTGCAGTAAATACACATCTGGCTACTGTGTTTATTATTAAGATCTATCATTTTCACATGAAGTTCCTTGAAGAAACAGAACAAAACCTCTTGTTTAGAGAGAGCATCTGACGGTTCAGTGACTGAGCTCTATACATTGGGTGTAATTAAGCCACAGTAATCAAACTCCTCCTGAACCCCCACCAAGCACACCAAGGCACACGGGCACTGCAGGCTCCAACCTGTCTGCCACATGGATATCTCCTGCTCACAAGGACAGAACAGCATGGGAAGCTTCCAGAAATACCTTCCTGCCTAACCCAATTCTATCATACCTGGGGTTTCCTGGCTTTTGCCAGTTATTTCCATGTCCATGCACATAAACAATGGATATTTAATGTACTTTTGTGGAGAGAAAAGACTGTGGAGAGAAGTCTACACACATTCTAGATTGACACTGCCTCCTTTTATAAATATACATATAAATCTGCTTTGGGTGAATTCATTTAATAGGAACATTTTCATTTGTCCCTAAAACTCCTGACCAAACTCAAGTCTTCTTTGGTCCCTCACCCTAAAAACAACTTCCTGTTCATCAAGAACCACAGATGTGCAGAAGACTTTTAGGACATCATGAAAAGGCTATTTCAGAGTGAGTGTAATCTGTAGTAAGTGAAATTTTCCACCCTGGAAATCCAGCTACTGCCACGTGAAGGCAGCTGGGGCAAGCCTGGGCCCTGCAGTGGAACTCTGTCAAACCCAGATCCTGATTTAAATGCTGTATTTACACCTGGACCAACAAGTCACAGTGTTGCCATCACCTCAGAAAGGGTCTAAAACCAGTTCCAACTCAAGTTCAACCTTCTTGTCAGTGAGAATAATGGAATAAATCTGTACTGAGTTAATTCTGGCTAAAAAGTAACCACCTTCACTGAGTACACTTCACTACCTGGCCAGTCACAAGGTCTGCTTTGCTATTTCTCCTGTGCCTGTTTTATTTTGTTTTTTGGGTTTTTGTTTTCTCTAAAAGTTATCTGAAATCTAAAAGCAACACAAGAAATGCAAACACACAGGCTACACTTCCAGAAATTCTTCAGTTTCTGCTCACTAGAATATAACTGGAATAACTGACATGTCTTGACAGCTGCTTAGGAACACTTGTGACAGGTAAGATAATGCTTACTATCTACAGGTACCTTATCAGGCAACTTTCTCCCTAATCACCACCATTTGTGAAGTGTGCTGTTGCTAAATGAGCTATTTACAAATGTAAACTAGGTAATTAAAGTTTTAAAATAAATAGACAACCTTTACATTAGGTAGTGACTTGACAACAAGGTAACAGATCATCAATTACATCTTTCCAACAAAAATGATCTGTGCATGCTGCCCCCAATTATTTTTTTAATGAGGAAAATCCTTGGCTCACAATCTGTTCTGGAAGGACTTTCTCAGTTTTCTCCCTATGCTGGGTAATTATGTAAGAACTCCTTCAGTTTTGTTGGATAGTCTGTCATCACTCCAGTAGCTCCAAGATCAAATGCTCTCTTGTATTCTTGCTCTTCATTCAGTACCCAAATGTACACCTATGAAATGGGAGGGAAGAACCAAGTTATTACAGGAAATAATTTTTTAAAAGGTGACTTTTGACCTAAATTGTTTTATCTGAGGGAAATGTTGCTGCATATTTAAAATGTGAAATAGTTACACTGTGATGCTGCACACAAACATACCCAACTTTTCCTCCTCACCTTCCAAAAGGGACATTTTTTAGTGGTGACTCCAATTCCACTACCTGAGACTTCAGACCCTTCTAGATGTCAAAGTGTTATTTTGTGAAGACCCCACATCAGATAACCAGTTTTGCAGATTTTTTAGGCTTACATTTGAAGTGGGGAAGAAAAACCCTAAACTTAAAGGGATTTAAATGAAAAACACTTTTTTCCCAAGTGTACAAATCTTCCTTTGCAACCAGAGCACTGCAAATATAACAGCAGCAGCTTTTGCTTAGGAACTAAACAGCAACTTACAGTCCCAGAAACACAAAGAACATGCTGGGGGGAACGGGAACCCCTTTTAAGGCTGTGTCTTTCTGGTCTGAATTCTCACTTCAGCTTTGCCCCACTGTACCTGGATGCCCCGAGCCGTGAGGTGGTCAAACAGTGCCTTCCTCATCAGCAGCCTGGGGAAGGAGAGGGAGGTTAATTAACAACTGCAAGTATATATGGAGTTTTCAGTGTCTGTTGATGTCCTGCAATGAAGTTCCCACACAGTGTGTAATGTTTTCCACACGAGAAAGCCAATTCTAGAAAACTCCCAGTTTAAGCAATTCAAATATCAACTCTGCTAAAGATCAAATCCAGCAGAGAAATCCTTCATCCTGCAGGTACCTTACACCATGTCTGATGAACCAACCACTCTCTGCTCTCAGGAGAGATTTTATCCTTCCCACCAAGAGACACGAAAATGTCCTGGCCACTGGAGAAATTAAACCAACAGATGTCAGAGACAGGAGCAAGGGCCAGGAGACACTGCAGTCACTGAAAATCTAGGACTAAATTCCCTCTGAAGCACAGATATTCTTAAAATGCAAAGTGTTCCTTGTGAGGCAGTGTCTCTCCTCTTGACAACATTATCAAACAGTCACATCCACGAAATCTGCATTCTGCATCTAATTGCATGTTAATTAGCTGAGCACACTTAAGGACAGAGGCTTAACAGACACAATTGGAATAATTCCCACTGTTACTGCACTTCAGGATGCTTCACTGTATGGAAAATAAAAGCATAAAGCACACCTACGTAAGATCTGAATATGATTTATCCTGCACTGACAAAAAGCTGGAAGAAACTGAAAAAATGTAATGTATAGATACAGCAATAGCTAATCTCAGTTGCTTGAGTCAACCGTTAACATAAAGGCAAAATATAAATAAAAATTTAATCAGATGAAAATCTTACGTGTCAGCCAGCCAGATAATAAATTTCTGGCTTCTTGACATCTTCTCTGGTTCTTTCAGCCTGTTGAGAAAGAAGAAACCAAAAATTACTAGAGCACGGATTAAAATCTTAGTTGAGATGTTCCTGCAAAAGGAACATAAAGAATTAATCTTGCTTAAATTAGAGCAGTAATTTCACTGCTCAAGACAGTGACTTAGAATTGGGTTACACAAGAGAAATGAGCTACATTTAAGAGAAGTAGCAGAGATGAGAATTCTGCAGCATTTTGAGTGAAGTATGAGAAAGATTGTGAAATCTCATATCCACCCTATTGCTGACTTGTCTCTTGGCCCTAATCAGACTAATTTGTTCTCAAGAAAAGAGGAGAAAGGAGCAAGAGTTAGTTGTAAGCACAGAACTGCTGTGTATTACTGTGCACAGAAATCTCTCAGGAATATCCAAAAGTGCCTAAACTAACAGAAAAGTAACCTCAGCCCAAGGACACCAACAAAACCAGTGCTCAGGGAGGCATCATGGTTCACCTGCTTTACATTGATGCTAGTGCAGCACCCACTGATGGGCTGTGACTCACTTGAGGATGATGGAAGGCATGGGAATCTCAAAGAATTCCTCCTTGAAGGGAATGAATGGCAGCAGACCAGTGTAGAACAGGCCAAGAAGCAGGAGGACACGTTGGGCACAGAAGATGATGGGAATGTCAGAGTTCTGCAGGAACCAGGGAAGAGATTCTCAGTTACCTTGGTAGATTTTGAGTCTGTTGCAATTAAATTTACTCATCAATGCATGTCTAAAGTTCAGCCTAAGATTAAGATGCCTTACAGGAATAAATCTGACTGCTGTTCAGGTAGGAAATGGGGTGTTGTCCAGCACAGATAAACTGAGATAATCAACTAGCCAGAACTATCAACAAGATGAATTTCACTCAGGTGCATAACTCCCTTGGACTCAGCACAGTTTTAATTTAATTCTAAATTGTAAAACTCCTCAGCACAAAAAGGAAGAGGATTATAGCTGGGAACAACAGCTTTATGCTGATGCAACTGTGTCCACTAGTGGCCACGTCCATTATTTTCACGCAAAGAAACAGACAATAAGCAATCCTTGGAAAAACTGCTTTCTATCAGATGAATGATGTGCAAAACAGGCTCTAAGAACTCCTGGCATAAAACTGCAATGCCCTATATTTCATAAAACAAGAATAAAACATGACTAAGCTTAATTCCTCAAGTATTTTATGGCAGGGTAGAGGGGTGTTAACTGTGCTTGTCTTATTTTAGCAGTGCAGCAAGCAGAACACAATCTGAGCACAGAATTTCTCACCACAACCAGGAGCCTGGCCTAGCTGGTTAAATCTTGCTTTGCAAGGTGCTTCTCTGTAGGTTTTGTCAGCACAAAGTAACAAAGCTTAGCTGGACTCAGCCTTACCTCCTTGAAGCACTTGGATACAATCTCATAATTGACATTCCCCCACACGGTCAGATGCTCTCTCTTGTACTGACTCACCAGCTCGGAGACCTGCAGCACAGAAAGCACAACTCTCACATGGAGTCACTGGAAATCAGGTGCAGCATTACTGAACTGAAACCCTGCTTGCTTAGGAAATCATTATAGGAAAGAGTTCTCTGCTCTCTCCCATCATAGTTGTGATGCTTTGATGGGAAGTGAACCGGTGTTCAGGACAACAGATTATACCTACAAAAAAACCTGAAGAATTCAAGAAACCTAGATGACAAAATAGTATTTGCTGGAAAGCAGATTTCCCTCTGTGTTGAACACACCTACACAGGAACATCATGTTTTTATGCTGCTTTGGGGAGCAACAGTCCACAAAAAGACCCTTCCCATGAAGTACAAACCAAACACGTCTCCAGCAGTGCTGGAGCAGTTTCTCATCCAGATGAAGGGTCCTAAAGAGCTTCGACTGAATTATCTTGCACAAGATCCCTTCTTTGTTTCCTGTATTACCTCACACACAGAGCAAGACCCAACATGTGAAGGGTGAAGCAGTCCAAGAACACAGATCTTGGTATCACAGACTGCCACAACTCCAAAAAACCTCTGGAACATCAGGATCATTCCACTCTCAGTTCAGCAGAGATTCTCATGTACCTTTCTGATCAACACGTTGTTGTTCATTTTGATGTCAATGTTGACAGGAGTTTCTGGAAATGCCTCAAACACCTCTTGCAGGAGTGGGATACGATTGTCCTTCCCCTCACACTGACATTCTGGGGAAACAAGAAACTTGTCACTGCTGTAGCCACTTTTAACAAACCATGGATAAAAACAGAAATGTCAGAGCACTCATTACCTTTAAAACTTTTTATAAAGTTCCTAGGATAATCACGTTTTTAAACAAAAAATGACTTCATTCAGCTGTAATTAACTATGACAAGCTCATCTCCATAATGAAAATGCCCTAAGCATGCTGCACATTCAGGTTTTAACTTCATGAAATGCACTCATTATTTAGCAACAGTAGGAGTGCAGGCAACATTAAAATCCTGAAATAGCAAACACAGGCTCAGTTACCACACACCAAATGCAACAAGATTAATGTGAAAAAGACCAAATGAGAACTAAATTTCCTTATGAACTCTAAGTCATACCTACAGTAACTACTGTACTGGTTTCTACAGCCAGGATTATATTTTTCTTTTGAAGCTTCTTTTATCACGATATTGAAAGAAGCAATGCAATTTTCTACTCCCTTTGCCAAAGCAGGAAACTACAAAATGGAAAATTTAAACAGCAAGAGACAAACATCTCACCTTTCTGAAATGTGACATCCAGCTTGCACAGATAAGGTGGAAGTTCCTTAAAAACAAAGAGAAATGGAACATTAATTCAAATGCAGGGATATAATCATGACTCTCCTCCAAAAAGACCAAAAAAATTGTAATTCATAAGCCACTTATCTTTAAAATCTGTTCACTCACAGAAGTAATTTAGTAGCACCACTTCCAGTATTAATTGAACTGTTTGGCATTGTTAGATTTGTGTCTCCTGTAGCTGAATAAGGCAAAACATTCCCAGAAGCCTGTCCAAGAATTCTGTAAATTCCAGTGTCAAGGCAGGGGGGAATCATCTCCCAGATTTCCCACTGAAAAGCTGGTCACACCAGGAAGAGCTTGTTGATTAGTCTTCCTCTGTCATCAGTGTGGCAAAACATCCCAGCTCCAGAGCCATTCACCCAACCTGATACTGGAGGAGTAAATCACCCTCTGGAATGTGCCAGGTTTCATCCTCTGACTGCACGGGGTGAACTTGGAGGGTGGTTTGTTTGGTTTTTTTATTAAGATGAATCCTCTCCTTTGGTTCTGGGCACCAGGCACAGGCAGACACGCACACAGCCCCCTGCCCACCCCACAAATGCAGTTTTCCACACCCCCAGGAGCCCATTTTCTCCTCAACTCACCGAGTATTTGAGGTCAGATATGTTGACATCAACTCCTGTTGATCTCTTCAGATTCTCATCATGGGACACAACCACTTGCTCATCTTTTGTCAGGTGACAATCCAGCTCCAACATGTCTGTCCCCAAATTAACTGCGCTGCAAGGAAAGTCTGCCTTGAACCACTCGAGTTCTTTGTACAGCTCCAAACCCAACACACTCCATAAACTAATCCCACTGGAAGTACTTTGGATGCTTTACGGTGCAAGGAATCCTCACAATCCTGCTGCAGAGCAACTCTGCTGCAGTGGGAAGCTGATGCAAGAATAAACAACATCTCATGAAGCAGAGATGGGATTTTTGGCTCTGTCTCCCATAGGAATCAGGAAGCAAACCCATGGATTGTAGCCTGCCACCCCAGGATTGAGAAACCTGCTCCTAAAGGATTGGTTCAGTGGGTTCCTTAAGGATTGGAGTGGGGTGTTTATTAGCAGCAGCACATCTGCTCACTGGAGGAAGTGAGGTTTTAAAAAAAGTAATTGAATTTATGGTAAGACCCAATAAATGTCAGGGGTGTGAAAGCTGCTCTTTTTTTACTTTATTTACATTGATCAGGAAGGGATGGATCAGGAAATGACAGAGGGCCTTTCAGGCTTTTGGCTTTTTTTGGGTAGCAAAACAACCCTAAATTGTTATTTTAATGAAAAAGTTTTAATTTAAATTAAAGAGGAAATAAACCACTAAACATCCAGTCATATTTTTCAAAGCAAAGTAGCTATTCCTGTTCCAACCCACTGCTTTGAAAAGCTCTAATCCAATCCGAAATCCACTCCATAGTATTTTAGCTCACAAGGGGAGAAAATAAAGCAGAAAGTAATAATGATATTGATGAAAAATCAGTACAATAAACCTCACACCAGAATAAAAAAAAAAGCTTTACTGCAATGAGCAGCGAATTGCTCATTTAACTAGAAGAAGTGTCATTCCAGCAGACAGATAAAAATCTGAACTCTTCCTTCAAAACCTTTTTATCCACCTCTCAACAAACCTACACCACCTGTGAGCTGTGCCTACCTGAGACTCAAAGCTCTGTAAATTCAGTAACAGCCTTCTCCTTATGGGCTTTATTGGCTGCTGAACACAGGCCATGAACAGCCACAAATGCAGTAACAAACCAAAAAAGAAAAAAAAAAAAAAATCAGAACACACTCCCCAAAGTGTTTAACACAATTTCTGGTCCAGCTGGGATAATGATCAAGGAGGGTTGTCAAATTAAAGCCAATTTGTGAATGGCTTTCCAGTGCTGCTAATTAAGAATTAGGAGAGGAACAAAACCCTGTTACATATGGAAGAATCACAGGCTGTGCTGGGTGATTTTTTCCTCCTGAGGGAAAGCATCTCCAAATCTGCTGCAGGAGATTTGCCAGATTTGTAGATGTTCCCATGTAGTACCAGGTTTTATCATTTTACCAGCTAATTTTATTAGCAGTATTTCTTGCTTAAGAAAGTCAGGGCTGATGCTGCCTGGAAAGGGGAGAACAACGACTTTCCTTGTTAACAAACTTGCGACTCTGCCAGGCCCTTACAAGCAGCTCACTGCTAAATAAGCTTCCTCAAGTGCTGAGCTTTCCCAGCTGGGAATCAGCTTGTTCTGTCAAATTCCCACTGCTCCAGAGAAGGCTCCAGATTCAGAACATCCTTGTGGATTCAGATCCAACTGCTCCAGAACTCAAGCTGTGAGGCAGGCTCACATTTGCAAATTAGGATGAGAGCCCTCTTGCTTAAAATCTGTTATTTTATAATCTAAAACCACCACAGAAGCATTTAAATATGGCAGAACAAGATTACAGCCCCCCTCCCCCCCCATTATGCATCTCACCAAATTAAAGAAAACAAAACAAAATATTGGTTTTGGTACAAAAAGATCGTAATTTCCTTCCAGAACATTTGTAAATGAAGCAGTATAGAAACTGAAATTACCAATAAAGGCCTCCTCCCCTCATACACACATTCTCTTCTGGATTCAGCCACAGCAACAGCCAAATATTCCTGCTTGTGCAAACCTGCAGGAACAGTTCCTGCAGGCACACCCTGTTTGGCTTCACACAGAATCTGATGGATTATAAATTGATCAGCTCATATCAGCTATTTGAGCCAATCCTGATCATTTTTCACCATCTAGATCAGTGATCTTGTACCCCATTCCTTTTGCTACCTCACTCATGGAGATGAGAATGAGCACATGTGAAGGAGAAAGCCTTTACCCCTTCCCAGAAGGAGCCAGAAGAGTTTCCACTGCCTCGAAAAAAAGCAGGCCAGCAGAAAAAAAACAAACCCAAAAAGCCACACAAAACTACGCTGAGCTTCCATGGAGATAGAAAATAGTGCAGTGCTTTCCTTTATTTGGTTGGGAAAGCTGGCACCCCTCAGGCTGCAGGGAAACAGCAAGCTGATGAGGCTCCTTAGCACAAAGCAAATTAGAAAAACCCCAAACAAAACAAAGAGGAGCCCACATAATGTGGTCCCTTCTCAGCAGCAGCTGGAGTTTCAGATATGCTTCTTTTTAAAATGCCTTTGAGAACCTTGTTAAAATTCACTACTTAAATGCTGGAGGCTTAAAAGGCTTTCTGGTCCCAACCCCATTTTAAACCCCTGGGTAAGAGGCTTTCACACATTGCGTGACTGCAGAGTGTGCGTGTGCAGGGAAAAAAAAACCAAACAGCAACATTTTCAGCTTTATAATGATAAATAAATTAATAGAGGTAATCACCATTAAGCACAGTATTGTTTGCTGGTTTATTGGCTAGCACAGACCGGGCCTCAGGGGTTTGTTTCCATTTGTTACTGTGTACAGACCATAACCTGTGGTATCCCAACTCCTTCTGGTGAAATTGGAGTGGATGTTTGGCAATCCACGGGAGTCATCCAGGGGAGAGCTGACTTTCAGAAACAGGTCACTGTAACCCCAAAGAACTGATGAAGTCCCACCTCCCTTGATTGCTTCACTCACTAAAGAGACTGAACACACCTAATTTAGGCATTCTCATCCCTTTGTACTCACTGGTGAAAGGCTGCCATTGTGTTCTCCAGGTTCTCTCCAGCACCTACAGAAATAACAAAAATAAAGCTTACACAAAATCCTTTTCCTCCCTTCAATCCCACTGAAATTTTTAAAAATAACAGATATTTTAAAATGTACATATTTTGAGAAACGAGTATAAAGTTCAAGGCAGAAATCTCCGTTGCCACCAACCTACTGGAGAGACACAACCTTCTCCAGGTAAAATAATTTAAAAAAAGAACTTATCTTAGATTTGGGTAACACTTTGAATAGTCAAAACTAAGTGTTTATTTTACCAGAGGTATTTAGCTAGGAAAATAAACCCCATATGCACAGTATATGCAAAAATGTATTTGAGAGTTGGTAGGATGAGTAACAAGAAAAAAAAAAACAAACAAAAAACTAAGAATAAAAGCACCCAAGACACTCTGAAGCTGACACTCCCTAAATGTATAACCCAGCTGATGCTCAAAGAGGTGACAACCTCTTTTTTCAGTCCAAGGATATTCCCCAACAGCACAGATCTGTCAATAAAGGTTTGTGCTGCTGGAGAAGGGAGGTCTCACACACGAGGAATGAAACACTCATCAATTTTAGTTAAGAAATGAAAGGACAAGCAAATTTAATTTTCTCTCAGGCAGGAGTAAACTCTGCAACTCCTAAAACAGCATTCTCTGCAAAAAAATCGTCAAAAATCAGCCTGATTAGGGCCTGGAAAAGGTTGTGCCTTCTCCCCACCTCAGAAAATAGGCAATATTATAGACTGAGAAACAAAACAACCTCAGGAAGATACACGTGCTGATGAAGATATCTATGCAAATTTTAACTGCTCTTTGACAGGAATGAATGACAGACTTTGTAAACAGCAATTATAAATAAGAGCTCCAATTAAAGCCTTGCCTATTAACAAGACCTCATCAGGACATACCTACCTAAACCTGTGTTCAGTTACTTAATTAAAGCAATGCACAACCACCAATTTAAAACTGTTGCTCTCAGGTAGGCTTATAAAATTAAAGACTTAACTTGGAACCATGATGACAAAAATCTGCAGAGTTTAATGTAAGACAATATGGTGAGTCCACAGCAGCTTCTGTGATCAGACCAATATTTTATGGGCTTTGACTGCAGAACTAGGAATTGGCTGAGTGGTAAAAGTGAACCAAGGGACAAAGGAGAGCATGAAAACATCATGGTATCCATCTGGTGATTGCTTAACAAATGGGAAACCCCTGCACAGGACCTGGCTGATTAGTTACAAATTAACTGCAATAATAATTGAGGTTTTTAGACAACTTATCAGCTGTGGCAATACAGCCCATACATCCTGAATGGTGAGGGAAGGGCAAAAACACCTGAGTCAGGTCTTCAATTTGTGAACAAAGCAAGAGTATCCTAACATTCCTGGGCAGAAAGTTCCAAAAAGAAAACTTTTAAGTGGCTGATCTAGCAAATCACATGTCAGGGAGGTGGTTAAGGGCCAGGGATGGTGAGTCAAGTGCTTGACTTGTAGCATTTGGGGGCAACGAGGAACAAAGTTGAGAGATCAGCTGAAACAAGAATTCTAAATCAGCAGCCACAAGCAGAAAAGGGGAACTACACAAGTTACTTGATCCAAGTAATTTTTTCCTCTGGAAAGTGAGAAGGCTGGGCTGACCAAAGGGCTTCTGACACTTCCTCAAACGCTCTTCCAGCTTCATGTGCTGTTGCATTCCCTACATCAAACTGACCTTTCCCAGCCAAAATGGGCACATCCAGACACAATGAGGGCACGTTCCCACTCTGAAAGCAGCACCATGGCCAAGAGAGAGCCAACACCAAGCACTGGATCAAGGAGATGACCCTCAGAAGTTTTTGGGGCCAGCAGGTCAAGGGAGGTGATTGTTCCCCTCTGCTCAGCACTGGTGAAACCACACCCAGAGCACCACATCCAGTTCTGGGCTCCAAAGCACAAGACTGACATGGATCTACTGGAGTAAGTCCAAGGAAGGGCTGTGAAAACTAAGGGATGAGAGACTCTTGTGTACAATGAGAGGCTGAGGGTGCTGGAACTGTTTTGTCTGGAGAACAGAGGCTGGGGGGGATCCTACAACGTGTCAATACTGGATGGGAGGGAGTAAAGAAGATTCAGCCAAACTCTTCTTGGTGGTGCCCAGGGAAAGGACAAGAGAAATGGGAACAAATTTAAATACAGGAAATTCAGTTTATAAATATAAGGAAAAGCCATCTTTTTTATTGCAAGAGTGATCAAACTCTGGAACAGGCTTCCTGGAGAGGTTTGTGGAGATTTCATCCCTGGATGTATTCAAAACCCAACTGGACCGGGACCTGCTCTGGTCAGATGAGATGAACTCCAGTACAGATGATTTTCCAATCTGAACTATTCTCTGTAAAAATCATCATGCCACCCTTTCTCAGAGACCCTGCAATCCAAGGCTGCTGGCATTGACACAGGACTCCAACACAGAATATCAAGACTCAATAATTGTCCTCAGAAACGACCAATTTTAAAATTATGCAGAGTGAAGAAATAATTCAGGGATGATTTTACAAAACGAGGGGAGAAAATTCTTGAACGAGAAAGCAAGTGAAATCAAACCCCTGACTTAAAAAACTTCAGTGTACAAGGTTTCATCTCAGAGAGGAAAAAGCCAAACAAGTTAAGTGTTACCTTGGTCTCCGAAGTTAATTGGAGTAATGCAATAGGAAACCTGACACTGAGTCTAAAGCTACAGCATGACTAAAGCCCGAGGAGAACCTAAGTCTCACAGGAATTTATGCTACAGGGTAAACACCACGGAGAGTAAAGCATGAGTGATCTTCAGCCTCGGATGAGCAAAAAGCTGCTGCAACCTTCAGGGCTGCCCTCCTGCCTCAGGTGGATTTCGCAGGACGCAGGACAATTCACAGACCGTGGACTTTGAATGCCTGAGGAATAATCCTCCCTTAAGTGAGGCTTTCCTGCTGTTCCGATGGAGCTTAGAGCAACTGGCCCGAGCACTCCTATTCGAGGCTTAGGGCTGTGTATCTTAACTAAGGTCCTTGCAAAGCAGTGAGAACAGAAGAAGATTAAGGGGTTCATACCAAGTTCCAACAAAATCACCTTCAAGTTTTTAACAGCTTACCAAAAAAAAAAAAAAACCAAACAAAAAAAACCCCAAAAAAACAAAACCCAAACAAAAAAACTCCCCAAACCAAAACAAAAAACCCACCCCAGGAAACCCACAAAATTAAGAACCTTTTATTTCACTGAAAGAATAATACACCTACCAAGAAACAAATAATATACACATTCCACACCAAGAGCTGCATTTTATGCTACATTTAAGACTACAGTTATAAAGAAACCTTAACTGTTGAATAAACTAAATGAAAGAAGTGCCAGGGTAAAATCATTAAGAGATCAGCTCTAGTTTTTTAATTTTGATTAATTCAAGGGAGCAGCAGTAGTTAAGGACCTCTGGCTAAAACTGTGATCAACCCCTGCATAAACTGGCACTAAGTATGATATTGAAAACTGTTTAAACTCAGCATCAGACATCTCTCCCACAGAATATCAAAATTTATTTAATAGAAAACTGCCTATTTTTCAAAAATTAAGTGAGGCAGCAGGGAAAAGCACAGAACTGATCTCTACAGAACAGGAAGACAACTTGCTGCATTTTTTCCCCTCCCAATGCTTTGGAATAGGTAGAAGAAACTTAAAAACCTATTTTAGCTATTTTAGACAGAATCAACATGCCTGACTCTCAAATGGGATCGGTTTTACCAGGGCACTAAGTCATTCACTGTCTGCCTGCAACACCAAGGGGAGCAAGAACAGAGTCACAGCAAATTCTGTTTGCCCTGGAACAGAAAGCAAAGCAAACAGGCGGTCACAAGCAAGAAAACTGATCTCTTGTACCTGATCTAAGCAACAGCCAGACGCCCCTCTGGTTGGGGAGAGAAATACCAGGATACAGAATCGTTAGAAGGAAAAAAATATAGACGTGTTTGAGAGGGAAAACATCACGCCCCACGCAAAAACAAAGCTGATTTCGGCTGGCGCGGTTGGACTTCGGAGATTAATTCCGCGCTGAACCGAGGCACTGGTCAGCAGGTGGCACCTAAAATTAGGCTGTGAGAGGAAGGTTTAAAGGGAGCCCGCTGCAAGCCACGGACACCGCGCAGCCCCTCACGACCCTCCCGTGCCCGGGGGGACAGAGCAGCGCGCCGGGGCCGTGAGGGAGCATCGCCCGGGGGCCTCGGAGCCCTGAGCGCCGGGAGCTGGGCGGGGATCATCCCTCAGGAGCGGCGGAGAGCAGGAAGCCTCCCGCATCCCCTCCCCTCCATTCCCGCGCCCCCTCACTCACCGCCGCGGTGCGAGATGTGCCGGCAGCGAAAGCGCTGCCGCTTGGGCCGGTGGAGCAGCCCCGGGCACTTGAGGAGGAGAGCGGAGGTGAGGACGTATCCGCCCAGCGTGGAGAGCACGTAGAGCGTGGCCGACATCCTGCGCTCGTCACCGGCTGCCCCAGCCCGTCCTGCCGCGGTCCGTGTCCGTGTCCCAGCCCGCAGCCGGCTCGCGGCGAGGCGGAGCCGCTGCGGGACCCGGAGGCTCTGAGGCAGCGGAGCCTCTGCGCCCGCGCAGCCGCCCCGGCGCCGGGGAGGAGCGCAGCGCGCAGGCGCGGCAGCTCCGCGCCCTTCCCGCCCGGCCGTGAGGGTCTGCCTGCAGCCGCCGCTGCACAATCGCTGTGGGGGTAATTCCCAGGTACGCTCTTAAATACCCCACCGCGCCCCCCTGGTCCGCTGGTCGCAGGTGGAGGGATGTATTTTCCACAGCCCCGCCCAGCGCCCGCCTCACGGGCGGGGCTGTCACTGTCAAAAGCCACTTCGCAAAGGCTGTGGGGTAAATGTCAATTACACGCTTTCGTTTTCCACCTGGCTGTGCCGGCTCCCTCATCACAGGTGGAAGGATGCGTTTCCCACACCCAGCCCCTCAGAGATGTCGTATTCCCAACGAAGGGATGTGTTTTCCCCCACCCAGCCCCTCAGAGACGTCATATTCCAACTGGGAGGGATGCGCTTTCCCCACACAGCCCCTCAGAGAACCTAGAATCATGGAATGGTTGGGTTGGATCTTTAGAGATCATCTAGTCTGGCCCCTAATGTCGTATTCCATACAGGAGGGATGCATTTCCCACACCCGACCCCTCACAGATATTATATACCAAACAGAGGAATGCGTTTTCTTCATCCAGCCCCTCAGAGATGTCATATTCCGAATGGGCGGGACACGTTTCCCACACCCACCCCCTGAGAGATCACAGAATCATGGAATGCTTGGAAAGGATCTTTAAAGACCATCTAATCCAACCCCTCATGTTGTACTCCAAATGAAGGGATGCGTTTTCCTCACCCAGCCCCTCAGAGATGTCGTATTCTGAGCAGAAACCAGGTCTCAGCTCCAGTCACGCAGTGTAATTACTGTACTATAGCAAACTGGCAAATTAAATTTTGTGTGCATGCTAATTAGAAACAAATATTCTAGAAATTAAATTAGGTCTCAGCATACAGCTGCTGTCACTAATACATCTTACCTCAGTTAAAAGTTGATTTACTGTGGCTGATTTTTTTGGCACCAAGAGTCACTTGATACAGGTGAGCAGTTTCTGGCTTTGCTGTTAATACACATCAGAACTGCAGTATCTTCTTTTTTTCTAAAGACAAGATTTCTCCCATCATCACATTAAAAGCATCATTTACATACAAATAGCTTGTTCAGAAAAATAGAAAATATTTTGCTCATCATTGTCTCAATATGACAAAGTAAACTCTTGATTTAAGGCAATGCTATTTTTGAATATTCCTAAATAGGTATGTAAAAAGGTAGGATGGGGAAAAGCATTGTCATCAAAACACCTAGTAATACAGGATCAGCACTTTATGAAAACCAGCTTTTATTTTTTACATAAGAAAACTTATTAAAAGGAAAATTTACATGTCTCAGATTCCTTTTCCTGCTTTGATATCAACTTTATTTCCCATCTGACCATGTTCCAGTGAAATACAGTGGGGGCTTCACACAATTGCAGTGACAACTGTTGGGTAACCAAAACCCACGAATTGGATTGACGACAGCCTTCTTAAACTAAAACGGATCCACCCCAAACCATTCTTACTGTGTAATTGCTTTCAGTATTCCTCGGAGAACTTTGTAGCTCATTAACTGTTGGCTTTCTTTGGGAGGGAAGCAGGGCCCCCGTTCTGTCACGTATGCGTAGGGAAACCTCAGCACCCAGAGTCCATCAGAGGGAAGGGTGATTTCCTGCTTCTCTGGGTAAAATATAGGACAGGGTGGTGGCCCTGGTTGAACCTAAAACGGAAAGAAAACACGAGTAGGTGATCAAACATCATTACTGCCTCAAAAAGGTAAAAAAATGCAAATGGGGCTTTTTCAAATGTGTATAGAAAAAAAATGGAGAAAGTGGTGAAGAATTTTAGGAAAACCAACATTTTTTCACCTCCTAAATTCAAATGGTAACTAATAATAACTAATTTGAGCAATGAATCACTGCTTTTCTCCATGACATTTAAAATGACAAAGTCATTTCTTACAGAGTCATTGTTAGCTTTCTTTTTTTCTTTTTAAAAAAAGCCATTCTTACAGTAGGGAATGCCAATAACTCATCCTTGATAAAATATTTTTTAAGCTTACTTTATACAAAGAATAAATCTGGCATCTTGAAGTTTAAGAAATCCCAAGTGCTTATGTAACAGATACTTTTGGAAATGACTGTCTTGGCAGAAGTTGGTTTGAGTCAGAGTTTCTTGAGACTCTTTTCCTGTCACCTTTGTCAATTAATGTTTTCACAACCACCCCTCCCTCTGCTGTTCCCAGATTCCCTCCTGCACGTCTTACCTGAGGCGTTAAGGTGATCTGCAGAGGAGCATCAGGAACCACCACGAAGAGCCTCATGAACTGGGCGTAGTGGGGCTTGAGGCCCCGTCCCTGCGTCGAGGACAGGATGTACAGGGGCATGTCGGAATTGAGGGCTTTGAGGGCAGATTCCTTTGGCCCCCCTCCCATCACCTTCATCACCTTATCAGGCCCTGAACACATGAACCTCCTGCCACGTGCGTCTTCATATTCAAACCCCACGAAAGCTCGAGCGATGTCGTCCCTCCGCCGGCCTCTTCCCATCACCACCGCGCTTCTCTTCCCAGGAACAGCCTTGTTGGGTGCAGGCCAGGAATTGGTGTCTAAGTCTCCTTCATCTTCAGTTCTCGTCCTGATGACAATGTCCCAAGGCATTAAGTAGTTTGTTCCTGGGATAAAGCCCTGTTGGTCTAAGCCCGTGTGGAAGTTGTAAGCCTTAGCAGGCCCCAGCTTGACCAGTGACCAACTGGAGAATTTGGGCAGAAGGCCTTTGGGGCAATTGGAATGGAGCATCCCGGGGAGGTACTCGACAGTGGATGCCTGGCGATCTACCAGGCTTGGCCTCTTCTCACTCTTGGACTCCCCGCTCTGCCCGTGGCTTTCTGCATTGTCCCCTCCACCCTGGGCATCGGGCGGGTAAGTGCCCAGGCTGCCCGTGGACTGGCCCAGGCTCAGGGCTAAGCTCAGGCCTGTGCTCTCCCCCTGAGTCTGAGGTTCTTTCTCTTTGAGTTTCTCGATCTCGCCTTCCGGAGGGGCGGGCGATGACTCGTCCCGAGCAGGCGCCGGGTCAGGTGTGCTTGGCTGAAATATGGGGAAGTTGATGTGCTCCAGTTTTCCACAGCACTTCTCTTCCAACAACTGTGAGAAAGAAAATGTGGTTTAGTATCCACCCCGAGATGGGACAGCTCAGAGTCATAACATTCAGCAGCTACAACTGAGATTTGCACCACATGAGAACCAAAGCAGCAGTGGGAACACAGCCCGCAGACTTGATTATTTAAAATTCACACGAACCAACACATTCAAAGTGCAAACAGGTGCATAAACAGGTGCTCGTGTGTGTGTGCACTGGTGAAGGCTGGAACTGCCCACCCTGGTCAGCCCATTTCTGCTCCCAGAAATGTCTTCCCCAAGCAACAAGTTGATAAGTTTAAGAGGAAACTTGTGGTCAGTTCAGAATACAGACTCTGCAGATGAAACAAAAGCACTGAAGCACCAACAGACCTAACAGTTACCTGGTAAAAATCATAATTAGCTGCTTTGATATCAAAGGGGTCTTCCCGAGGAGCTTGTTTCCTTCCACAGTTACAGGCACCAGTGGAACGAGCCCGGCTGTTGTGGTACAGAATTGGAGGATTTCTGTCTGCTTCTGGCTTCTCCCCTAAAAGCAAAATCAATCAAACCTTGGGTAAGTTGCTCACCATTCAAGACTTTCCTTATTCCCTTCATTCATTGCTCCCTCCTTGCTATACACATATACAAAACCATTTGCCACCAGTTTGTCAAGCAACTCCTCCCTTTCCCACTTGTAATAATACAAAGTTCCGCTGGAGGTTATACCACTAAACCAAATAGTCTTTGTTTTTACAACCTCTTCCTGAAGGCTCAAAGTTTTTCTGCCTGCAATAAACGTGCAGAAGTCAGTTTTGACTCCCTGATCAACCAAGTTATTTAAAACAAAGGGGGATGCTTATGTCTTTTAGAGAACTTTGTTCTTACACACCTCTTGTTAAAAGGGCTCCAGTGTAATGCTTCTAATTAGCAAGATAGAAACAGAGTTACCACTAAATCAGAACATCAGAGTAACTACAAAAATCAGAGTTACTACTAACAGTGGACTGGCTCCTAAACATTACTCAACATAAAGGAAACCTGCACAGCAGCTCTGCTATGATCCCACTGTACAGAGATGATCATAGAACATGGGTTGGGAAAGACCTCTCTGAGATCATCGAGTCCAACCTTTGCCTGGTCACCACCTTGTCAATTAGAGCAGAGCACCGAGTGTCACATCCAGTCTTTGAACACAACACCTTAAAGCTGCAAACTTTTGTCTTCCACATTTCAGTCGGTGCTTTCAGCCTAAGACACTTTAAAGCGGATACAAAATTAAACCATGAAACCAAATCACAAGTGAGCATCTTTACCTGCTTTGGGGAGCAGATGGAACTTGTGCACGCAGTGCTGGTCGGTCAAGCTCCGCTCCTCGCAGAGCTGGTGCCCGTTGCTCCAGAACTTGTAGCAGTCCTCATTGAGCTGCATGGCGTACTTGTGGAAGGCTGGGCCCCGGGCGTGCTGGCTGTACACGCGCAGGGCCTGGGCCAGCTGGTTCTTGTGCACTGTCATGGTGTAATTGTGGGGCAGGTTGGACTGGTAGGCGCTGTGGGCCATGGGCAGAGCCTTCTGGCAACGGTTTTCAGAGAACTTGGTGTCTATGTCTAAGTAGCCTTCCAAAACTTTGATGCTGCTCATGATTTTTGAGCTCAGCTCGCCACAGGTCGGGTCATCGTCTTTGCCTTCGATGGTCACTTCATACAGTTTCAGAGCTGCAGCCACCCATTTCTGGTAGGTTGGGAGCTCGAAGTGAGAGGGCTGAGGGTTCCTCCCCACGCTGTCTTCGAAGCCCTTCTTGCTGAGCACCAGCTCCACGTGCTGCCACAGGAACTCCTTGAGGGTGCAGTCCACGAGCTGCCCAGAGGAGCTGGAGCTGCTGCTGCTACTCTCTGCGTGGAAGGAGAGCTGCTGCCGGCCGTGCCGCATCATCTGATACCTCCTGGGTCCCGACAGGGTGGGAGCCAGCAGCGAGTCAGTCTCTCTCATGGTGCAGTTGCTCCTCAGCTGGTCGAGAAGCATGGCCACGGGATCATCTCCGTCCTGGGGCCCACCGGCCACGATGTACACGAAAGCCTGGTTGGCTGGCACAGTGAACAGGCAGTTGATGCTCTGGTTGGTCAGCACCCTGCTCTTGCGGAAGATGCGGTAGATCTGATCCTCCAGAGCGTGCTGCAGCCTTCTCTTGGGGGAATGTTTCTTGGGGGGTGGCTTTTCCAGGTGACCGCAGGGGTCCTGCCCCCTGCTTGGCAGCGGATCCACCTTCAGAGCCCCATTGAGCTGGAAGAGGAAGAGGAGGCGTGGAGGGCATGGCCTGCAGTTGAGCTTCCACTCCTTGCCGACCGGACAGTCCTTGATGGCAGCCTTCAGGGAGGGCAGCACCTTCTGCCGCAACCCGTCCAGCGCCCTGAACACGCGGTCGTAGGTGATGTCGAAGGAGCAGGTGGGATGAACCAGCAGCAGGATGTGGCAGACGGAGAAGAGGTAGAGGAGGCTCAGGCAGTGCAGCTTCTCCTGGTGCTTCCAGAACTCGTGCGCCTCGGCGTGGGGCAGCGGGGCCGGGCCGCCGGACGGGTGGCCGGGCCCGGCCTCCCTGTTCTCGGCCGCCGCCAGGTCCCCGCAGGCGCGCAGCAGCTGCGGCGTGTCGCAGATGGAGGTGAGCACCA